>JAAALK010000079.1:13726204-14242578 GCA_019279435.1 Zizania palustris
AGGCCCATGAAGGATTAAAATTGATTTCTGATTTAAAATAATTCCAGTAATTCGAATATTTGATTAAGGGTTGAATCACTGTTGATAAAAATTTGTAAAAATTCCTAAAATTATATTTTGGTCTCTAGTTCATCTCATAAAATTTTCAAGTCCAGATTTTGAGTATTTCTCCCTGTTCGGCTTTATTTGGGTTCTTTTGTGAATTTCCCTTTAATAATAAATCCAAAAATGATTTAAATAATACTTCCTTTTTATTTTATTTCTTTTAATTTCTAGGGTGTTACAATCCTATCCCCCTTACAGAGAATCTCGTCCTCGAGATTCGGGTTAATCCTCGAATAGCTCAGGATGCTGTGCCTTGAGTTCATCTTCTTTTTCCCATGTAGCTTCCTCTACCGGATGATTGCTCCACTGCACTTTGCAGAAGCGGATGACTCGACTCCTGGTGGTCCTTTCTTTGACTTCCAATATCTTGACCGGCTTTTCCACATAGGTCAGATCCTCTTGGACATCCAACTGCTGAAGATCCACTTGCTCCGTGGGTACGCGGAGACACTTCTTGAGTTGAGATACGTGGAACACATCATGCACTACAGTCAATGAGGGTGGTAGTTCCAACTGATAAGCTACTTCGCCTTGGCGTCGGATAATGGGGAATGGTCCAACATATCGAGGGGCCAACTTCCCTCTCATGTTAAACCGTTGAGTCCCACGGAGAGGTGTAACCCGAAGGTAGACATGATCTCCTTCTTCAAAGGCTAGGTCTCGGCGACGATTGTCTGCGTAGCTTTTCTGTCGTGATTGGGCTGTCTTGAGTCGGTCTCTGATGATCCGTACCTTCTCTTTAGCTTCACGAAGAATGTCTGTTCCGAATACTTGGGATTCACCGGTTTGGTCCCTAAGTAGTGGCGTTCTGCACTTACGTCCATATAGGGCTTCAAAAGGAGACATCTGAAGACTGGCTTGATAGCTGTTGTTGTATGAAAATTCAGCGTACGGCAAGCTCTTATCCCAAGTGGCTCCAAAATCCAAAACACATGCTCGAAGCATATCCTCTAATATTTGGTTTACCCTCTCTGTTTGTCCATCTGTCTGAGGGTGGTAGGCGGTACTGAAATTCAATCTTGTGCCATCTCCTCTTGAAGGTTCTTCCAGAAACGAGAGGTAAACTGACTTCCTCGGTCAGACACTATCTTCTTAGGCACTCCATGAAAACATACGATCCGGGCCATATATAGCTCTGCAAGCTTAGGGCCACTAAAGGTCGTCTTGACGGCTATGAAATGTGCTACTTTCGTAAGTCGATCGATGATCACCCAAATAGAATCATACCCAAGTTGGGTCTTTGGTAATCCGGTGATGAAATCCATACCGATCTCTTCCCACTTCCATTCAGGCACTTTAAGTGGCTGTAAAAATCCTGCAGGTCTCTGGTGTTCAGCTTTTACTCTTCTGCAGGTGTCACATTCGGCGACAAACTGAGCAATCTCTCTTTTCATGCTGACCCACCAATAACGCTCTTTCAGATCCTGGTACATCTTAGTACTGCCGGGATGAATTGAGTATAATGTCTCATGGGCTTCTCTTAGGATAAGGGTCTTTATCTCAGGTTTATCTGGTACACATATCCGGGTTCCAAACCATATGGTGCCATTCTCGTCCTCTGAAAATCCAGGGGCTTTTCCTTGTCTCATGTTCTTCCTAATGGCAGCTATATCCGGGTCCTCCAACTGAGCTTCACGGATCTGCTCAAATAAAATAGGCTGGGTCTCCAAGGTGGCTAGATATGCTCCGGTGGTCAATCCAAGATTCAATTTTTCCATCTCCCTACATAACAAGGGTGCGTGTTCTTGAATCATCATGGCTGTGCAATATCCCTTGCGACTTAAGGCATCAGCTACCACATTTGCTTTTCCGGGGTGGTAGTGAATACCTAAGTCATAGTCCTTAATTAGTTCCAACCATTGTCTTTGCCTCAAGTTAAGGTCTGGCTGTGTGAAGATATACTTCAAGCTCTTGTGATCCGTAAAGATCTCACAGTGATTACCAACCAAATAGTGCCTCCAAATCTTAAGGGCGTGCACTACGGCGGCTAATTCCAAATCATGGGTCGGATAATTCAACTCATGAGGTCTCAACTGACGGGAGGCATAAGAGATAACTTTTCCGTCTTGCATAAGAACACATCCCAATCCTTGGCGAGATGCGTCACAGTAGACATGGAAGTCTTTACGGATATCAGGTAGGGTCAGTATGGGTGCTGACACCAGGCGGGTCTTGAGGGTGCGGAAACTTTCCTCGCATTCAGGAGTCCATTCAAACTTTTCTCCTTTCTGCAACAACTTGGTCATTGGTTTGGCTATCTTAGAAAAATTCTCAATGAATCTCCGATAATATCCGGCCAGACCCAGAAAACTTCGTATCTCAGATACGTTCGTGGGTGGCAGCCAATCCGTAACTGCTTCTACGGTGGCAGGGTCTACTGCGATTCCTTGCGCAGAGATGATGTGTCCAAGGAACTTTACTTCTGCCGTCCAAAACTTGCATTTGCTGTACTTGGCATACAATTGGTGTTCCCTTAATTTTCCTAAGGTTAACCGGAGGTGAGTCTCGTGCTCTTTCTGGTCCTTGGAATAAATGAGGATGTCGTCTATGAAGACCACGATGAACTTGTCCAAATACTCCATGAACACTTTATTCATCATATTCATGAAGAATGCAGGGGCGTTGGTCAATCCAAAGGACATAACCGTACACTCATATAATCCATAACGGGTAGTGAAGGCAGTCTTGGGTATGTCCTCCTCTCGGATCCTTAACTGATGATAACCAGAACGCAAGTCGATCTTCGAGAATACTGTAGCTCCTTTTAGCTGGTCGAAGAGATCATCGATCCGAGGCAACGGGTACTTATTCTTGATGGTTACCTCATTCAAAGCGCGGTAATCCACACACATACGCTTTGCCTTGTCTTCTTTCTTCTCGACGAAGATGACGGGAGCACCCCATGGCGATGTGCTTGGTCGGATATAACCTTTCTTCTCGAGATCCTCCAACTGCTGCTTCATCTCAGCTAACTCATTGGCGGCCATCCGGTATGGTCGCTTATAAATAGGGGTGGTTCCGGGCACCAAGTCAATCCTGAACTCGATGTCCCTCTTGGGTGGCATCCCTGGTAGATCCTCTGGGAATACGTCCGGGTACTCACTGACTACTGGTATCTCTTCCAAGATAATCTGATGTAGTCTTGACCTTCCGGCCTTCATGCTGGGCATCTGGAATGTGACTATAGTCCCTTCTTCATCAGTCACAGTCACTTTTCTCTGGGCACATTCTATCACTCCTTGATGTTTATTTAGCCAATCCATCCCTAGAATGAGATCCAAACCTTGACATTCTATTAGAATGGGGTCGGCCCAAAATATTGTGCCTTGGATTTCTACCCATACCCTTGGACTAAAGGAACAGGCGAGGGTTTGCTTGCCCGGGGTAGCTATCAATACTGGCCTGGGTAGTTCACTTATGTCCAGGGCATTATTTTCCACAAAAGCAGTTGATATAAAGGAGTGGGTAGCTCCGGTGTCAAATAATACCACTGCAAGTGATGAATGAACCATAAACTTACCCATGACAATTTCTGGTGCGGCCTGAGCTTCTTCGGCGGTGACGTGGTTCACCTTGGCGCGGACGGCGGGGTTGGAGGCGACGCCTTGAGCACGCTTGGGATGAGGGCACTGATGGGAGTAGTGTCCCTCCTGGCGGCAGTTGAAGCATACCACAGGCTTGCCATGCCTGTCTCTCAAAACTTCCGGCTTCTTGGCCGGGGCAGCTGGGACGGTTGGTGCGGCGGGAGCGGGACGAGGATGGCTGGCTCCGGCATTAGCGGCTGGTGGCGCCGGACGATACACTGGGCGGGGGTGGTACTGCTGTGCTGGTGGAGGTGGAACAAAACGGGGTCTCTGGGCCATGCCCTGGTTTTGCCTGAAGGCCATCATTCGCTTTTTCTTCAGGTCGACCTTGTTTTGCTGGGTCTCCTGCATGATAGCCTTGTTCACCAACTTTTGGAAGTTGGCGAAGTCTCCAGAGATGAGTTGTAGGGACAACTCGTCCTTCAGTCCCCTAAGGAACTTAGCCTGTTTGGCTGCATCCGTACGAACCTCTTCAGGTGCGTACCTGGCCAACCTGTTGAACTCATGCAGATATTCTGTTACGGACCTGCTCCCCTGCTGCAGGTCCCGGAACTCTTGTTGCTTCTGGGCAATGATGCCGTCGGGGATGTGGGCGGCACGAAAGGTGGCCGAGAACTCTGCCCAAGTAGGGGCGTGGCCCTCGGGCAGAGTCTCATGATGATTGTCCCACCACTCTGCGGCGGGACCATGAAGCTGGTGGGTGGCGAAGGCCACCCTCTCCTGCTCGGTGCAGGTCAGCAGGTCAAGCTTCTTCTCGACCGCTCGCAACCAATCCCCACCCTCCATGGGGTTGGTGGTGCTTGAGAAGGTCGGGGGACGGACTCGGAGGAACTCCGAAAGCTGGGACGCGGGAGCGGGAGCTGGTGTGGCGGGTCGGGGCAGCTCGGGCTGTTGGTGGATGCGGAAAAGATGAGCCTGCTGCTCTTGGATCTGCTGCTGTTGCTGCTGCATCTGGTGCAAAAGGGCTGAGACCAGCTGGTTCTGGGTAGCCATCATCTCAGCTAGTGTGGGATGATTGGCAACCGGGGCTTGCCTTTGCTCGGTGGCTCCCCATTGTGGCAAGTTGCCACTCTCTCCTCCGTTCTGAGGAGCGTCGGAGCCCTGGGTGTTGGTCATCCTGGAGTTTTCAAAGTAGACACATTTAATTTAGTGAACTTCTTTGTATTTTATTTCAAAAGGGTACCGTTCTCGCGGTTACATTTATTTATTTCTTCATTCATGCCTTATGTTTTGACATGAATGCTAATACAAACAAGCAATAATAATAATAACAATCAATCGTAAAACTACGTCTATGGCAGCTCGGGGGACGGCTCGATCTCGGGCTCGTGGGAGACGGTCGGGGTCGAGGAGCTGGACGGTCCGGCGGGTGGTGCGCTGCGGGAGATCCTCTTGGGCCTCACAGTGGGGATCCGAAGGGGTTTCTTCTTGCGAGGCGGAAGAGGCGCGATCTCCTCTATGTCCTTCTTCAATTCCTCGATCTGGTAGCGGAGATGTGGGTTGGTGGCGACACGCTGTCGAAGGAGCTCATTTTGACGCCGCAACTCCTCTGCCTCTGCAGCCAAGCGGTGTCCCTGCTGGATGCGGCGACGAAGCTCTCCGTTCTCGCGGTTCAGATCCTCGGAAGAGTGTCGGTAGAAGCTGATGGTGTCGCGTTGTCCATTGGCGTCCTACAGTGCCTCGTAATGGAGATCATCCATGGCCTCCAACAAGCGCATGGTATGACCAATCGCAGAATGGCGCTGGGAGAGTGTGCTGACGAAGACACTGTGTGGACTCCCTGGGGTGCGAAGAGGCACGAAGCGAAAGTCCATGTCATAGAGCTCGCTGTCGTAGATCATCCAGAGCTCCGTGAGTGCCTGGAGAGCGGTGCGCTGGCTGGCAACCAAGAAGGTAGGTCCCCCTCCGCGGTAGGTGTGAGCGGTCTGAGGGGAGGGCTGAACGACGACGGTGACCTCGCAAAAGCTTTCTTCCTCGTCGGGGAAGACTCCATGGTACATCGGCTCATGCTCAAACCCAAGGAAGCTGACGAGCATGCGTAGCTCGCGAATGAATTCGGCCTCGTCACGAAGGTTTCCATTCATGGTACGGACTGGCATCTACAAAAGAGAGAAAATTTTTGTGAAAACCTCGGAAGATGAGAGGATAAGTAGAGTTTGTAAGAAAATATAGTAAGTTTAAATCCTAAGGTCAGGTCTGTTTGGCTTCCTACAGTCAAGTCGGCTCTGATACCATCTTGTCGCGCCCCGATTTAATAAATCAGGACTTTATTGAAATTCCATAGAAAATCAATAAAACAAGATGTTCATCATGCGACCACGTACAGTACGGACAATCATTCATGGTTCGTAGACCGCATTAATACAAAAGTGAATAAAGGTGAAGAGAAACTAATAAAATAAGGGTCCTAGATGAACGCCTCCTTCCAGTCTCGCCTTGACTGGGTCGCTACTCCAGACCTTCATCCTCCTCGTAGTAAACTGGCTCTGATGGTGTAAGTCAACGGGGTGAGTACAGATGTACTCAGCAAGCCACCGAATGCAAGAATAATGCAGGATAATAACAATGGAGATAGTGGCTAATTTTAGCGGAAGCAGCATAATTGTAAAGCTTTAGATGTGAGCAAATTAATTAGTACGGAAAAGTAAACATGTGTGTGTGCATCATCATCTTCTAACTCGAGGGGTACAGTCAGCCCCACCTCGCTCAACAGTCCTTACGTGCCATGAATAACTCGATCATTCAAACAATTGTAAACTAACTGCGAGTAGTCACACAACCCGCCCTTGACCGTGGGCTCGGCTTTTCGAAAAGATTGATTTTACTCTGATCAGAGATGTACCACTGTACCCACAAGGCACGCACTCATCACCTACACCGAAGTGTAACGAGATGACCAATCACACGGGAACTCGTGCCAAAACCTTCCATATAGTCCTCCCCGACCCAATAGCACCCTCTTATGGGCTTCATATGGTGTCCCGACGCATCGGAGCCCCACCATACCCCCCCTTGAGCCTCGTCGGTACAAGTCGCCCGCAGGCTAGCCCCTTGCCCCCTCCTCTATGGTGCATCGAGCCGGAGTATTCCATACTTCCAGTTAGGACTTACCCATTAGACTTATGGTTGGTACGGAAGTGCTTTGCAACAGATCCCGCAGACCGGTCCTTATAGTGCCCCGGGTGCGACAAACCAGTGCCCGAGCTTGCACCCGGAACCCACCATACTTATAACTTAGCCAACTCCAACAGAGTCCAGAGACGAGAATAACGGGGAAATTCATATACAGAATCCAGCTATCTACGACTCATTCTTTTTATCCTATAGCAGTTGTGCCGGTACATTGGGCACTAGCTAATATTTTTATAGTAGAGTGACAAGGAGTTAAGGCTCAATAAGCATGGCTTGGGTTTGCACACAAGGACGGGGATCTAATAAATATAAGTGTAAGGCTTGAATATTGGACTAATGCAATATTAACCTATGAGTTATAGCGATAATTTATTAAAACATGGGCTCAATTATGATCAACTGTTTCCACAGAGGTGGTCGATGACTTGCCTTGATCAGCAAAGGGGGATGGAGGAACCTCGGGGTAGAACTCCTGCTCCTCGACGAACTCGTAGTCTTCTCGATACGGAAAAATAAATAATACATTCAATAAACAGATAAAAATCACCAAATAGAAGAACATACATAGTTGTGGGTGTTTTTATGTGAAGTCATATTTTATTATTCTGAGTTTTTGCATAAAACAGTGGAGTTTATCTTTTTAGGATTTTTCCTAATTTATTTTCTGTATAATTAATTTTAATCCCAAGGGATTTTTATTCATTTATTTATTAATAATATTTTGGGTAACAGAAACATACTGTTTTTATGGCATTAATGTGTAGAGAATAATATTCTGGTTTTAACAAAATTTGAATGGTGAAATTTGGAGTTAAAATGAGCAAGATATGAATTTTCAAAGTTTAAACTATTTTCTGAATTTTATTTAAAACCAGAAATGGGCTCTGGTCCACGGTGAGCCAGGCCCACGGTGGACCGCACCACTGTGCGCGTGGACCGGATCAACCAGATCCGTTGGATCCAGATCCGGCGGCCAGGCGCGAGGCGGGATCCCTTAAATGAAAACGGACGGCCACGATTAAATCATACCGAACCGGTACGCGTGGACGCTCGAGATCACTCCTGGGGTTTAAGTGGCGATCGACGGCCGAGAGCGAGCGATACCGCTTTGACTCAGATCGAGGGCTCAGATTAAGTCAACAGGGGATCTAATCTCAGCCGTCCACCGCAGATCGAGCGGCCGAGAGCTCGTACGGCACGGCACGCGTCGGAGGGGGTAAATACCCTTCGTCTCCGGCGACGGCGGGGCTCGGTTGAGGCCACGGCGGCGGCGGCGAGCGCCTACGTGTCTAGATAAGGCCAGAAATGGAATGCGGGGTGTACGGCGGTCACGATGGTACCTTTGGCGGCGAAGGTAGGCGACGGACGGTGACGCCGGCGAGGGTAGACGGTGAGGTCTCCTCGGGAGCTCGACGGCGACGGTGATCCGGTGGTCTTCACGACTGAGGGAGGCGTGGCCGAGGACGGGTGGACGACGGCGGACCCGATGGGGGCGGTGGCTAGGGCAGGGGAGGCCGGAGGCGGCGGCGATCGCTCGCCGGGGGTAGAGCAGAGGGGAAACCCGAAAACGACGAGGGAGCGCTCTGGTTCACTCGAGCTCGGGCTTTGGCGGTGTGGGCTGAACGCGGCGAGGGGAGGGGCTTTTATAGGGGTCGCCGACGGTGGATGTGGTAGGGTTATCGGATGAAACCGAGAGGGATCCTTTCCATCTCCGGCGAGGTTTCCAAACCTTCGGATCTACTGCCATTTCCACGAATTCCGCATGGGCTAAGGATGGAATGGAGGCGGTGGCGATCGGGGAAAGTGATCCGGGGCGATCGGATGGGATCTGGCGGCCGGCGGCGAGGGAAACAGAAAGGGATCGCCGGGAAGAAGGAAGGGGGCGATCCCCTTCCATCGGAGACGAAGCATCTGACAGGTGGCCCCCACCTGTCAGCGACCGAACCAGAAAAAGAAGGGCCGACAGGCGGGCCACGGTGGTCAGAGGGAGGGAGGCGGAGGTGCGAGACTGCCGTGTGGGGTCAGGCGGGGCGCGGGCGGGAGGAGAGAGGGGAGGCGAGCGCCGACATGTCGGTCCCACTTGTCAGTGGCTCATGGATGGGCTGGGCCGGGCTGAGGGAGGTTTCGGGGTTGAGGCCCATGAAGGATTAAAATTGATTTCTGATTTAAAATAATTCCAGTAATTCGAATATTTGATTAAGGGTTGAATCACTGTTGATAAAAATTTGTAAAAATTCCTAAAATTATATTTTGGTCTCTAGTTCATCTCATAAAATTTTCAAGTCCAGATTTTGAGTATTTCTCCCTGTTTGGCTTTATTTGGGTTCTTTTGTGAATTTCCCTTTAATAATAAATCCAAAAATGATTTAAATAATACTTCCTTTTTATTTTATTTCTTTTAATTTCTAGGGTGTTACACTGGCCCCCCTCGGTAGATTGACTCTCGTCTGTTGAATCAGACGGAGTTGATCCGGAACTCGCAGTAGGAACGGGTTCTATATTCCTTTTGCCTCTTCCAGGTCCCATTTGAGTGGCACTTGGGATTGGCTCTGAAGTCGTCGAAGGTCCAGGGATTATTTCTTCCTGGCGGACCTCTTCCACAGAAGTGGACTCTGTAAAAACAAAAGTATTATACATTGTATAAATACACAAAATAAACATAAAAGAATTATTCGAAGTTTACCTTCGACATTCTGGCAAGGGGTAATCATTGGGCTATTTGGCGGATCGAAGGTGAGATCTTCGTCCGAATCAGCCGTTAAATCTTCGACTGCAGGAACATTTTCCTGGGTAGTCCTTGTTGCCTCTTCAGGAATCGAAGCCATAGTGACTTCGACTCCACTTTCATCCACAGGAACTTCGTCCTGAGGTAAATCCTCTTGAACTGCCGAAGTCCTTGGTTGCTCAAGGTTATCTCGAGACTCTGGCACGTTCGCAGGTACTTCGGCTTGTGCAGTCCTTTGAGATGCATCTTCGTCTATCAGACGCACAAGCAACCTCCCTTCGTCCTCTTGGGAGTCAGAGAATGAAGCCCTTGGGCTCGAAGGTGCTGGATTCTTTGGTTTTCGAGCCACCTTCTTGCCTGGAGTCTTGGCGGAGCTCGAAGTCTCAGCTTCGGCTTTCCTCTTTTTGGGCCCTTTCTCCGAAGGTACCCAATCCATCAAAGGGGGCGGAGCGATTTCCAGCATTCCCCACACTTTGTTAAATCTTTCCCAACTCCCGACCAGCTTGATTCTCCATTCCTTTTCGGTCGGAGTTGGAGCGCCCAAAATCTTCTCCGAAGCCCGCACGATTTGCTCCGAAGTAATAGGGGCTGAAGAAGCTAAAAAATGAATTAAGTTAGTTACTTCTTCGAATGAATATGCATAATATATGTTGTTTTCGAAGTTACCTGCAGGGCTCGAAGTCGAAGTGATTTTTCGGAGACCGCCTTCCGAATCCTCTTCGAAGATGATAGGCCAGTTGGCCATCAGCGGAGGGATTTGTAATACGAGGAACTCTTCGGCTAAGTCTCGCATGCTCAACCTTCGACTGATCTTTTGAAGTAAGCTAAGGCGAGCTTCGAGCTGACCTTGGTCTGGATGCACTAGGGCTTCCTTCCGGAATTGGATGTCTTTCAGAGGTCCGGCCAGAGGATTGCTCGCCCCAACTTCGGCATAAAACCATCTCATGACCCAGTCAGTGTACCATCTTGCATTGATGGCCTTAGCAGGAAATTGAAGGGCGTATTCATCCCGAAACCTGAAGTTAATACTTCTGAAGGCTACTACCACTTTTTCACCTCCGGGGCCTACGAAGGTTTTTGGCTGGCACAAAGCTCTGTGTAGCGCAGCGAAGATCTCTGCCCTTCCCTCACAGCCTTCGGCTCTCAACGCCCATTCGAAGATAGCTAAACGAGCTACTGCGTTCGGAGAAAGTTGAGGAAGAGTGACGTGAAACAAATCAAGTACCTCAGCCAAGAAGTCCACTGCCGGAAGGCCTAAGCCAGCTTCGAAGAAGGCTTCGAATACGACCACTTCTCCGGGCCTTGGCGATGGGATAAGCTCCTTTCCAGGTTTGCGGATCATGACTCCAGTACTAATCTTCCCTTCTACTGCGACCGCCAGGGATTCTCTTTTGTAGGTAGAAGGTCACAGTTGGAAGGATTGATCCAAATATTTTGTTGATGGCGGGCAGAGACCTTGATCACCAACATTTTGGGGATTTCCCCCTCCTGCCGCCGTGGATGCCGTTGCGGGTGTTGGAGGAGCCATCACCAATGCCGCAGACGCTGCTGCTGCAGCCGCCTGCTGTCGAGCCAAGGCCGAAGGGGCTCCAGTACTCTTGGTTTTCGCCATTGAAGCTACTGGGCTGCTTTGGAGGAAGAATGGAGGCTAGGGCTCAAAGAGTGTTTGTTTGCTAGAGAGCGGTGGAAAGGTACTCAGGAAAGTTCTAGGCCCTCTATTTATAGCCTAGACTTTACATTTTTACCGTTAGTCTGTGCCGTTTCGCATTCTTGCCCGTTACTTCTGTCCGAAATTAACGCATTCCGTAGTTTCCGTTAGAAGAAGGAAGCTAACGGCTATTTCTTCTAAGTCTAAAAGGCTTTCGAGCTTCTTGAGTCAGTTCTAAGATAGTTCGAAAGTAATTGTCTTAAAACTGATTCGGAGTTTAATATCTTCGTATATTTCGGAGATAAATTAAAATCCAATAACCCCTACACCTGGTTATTTTTCTTCCATATACTGCTCTCCTAACATTACAGGTTTAACGGAGAAGCATATTCGAGGGGCTACTGTTGGGGGAAAATATTCCATCCTCAGGGTTATTGCCGTAACAGCACAAAGGCAGATAATGGATTCGAAGGTTTCTAGACGTCCATCTTCGAAGATGTCCTGAGTCAAGCTCGAAGTATGAAGATGGGCCTTGGTTCGGAGTATATCTTCGAACTAAGGCTCTTTAAGATCTTTTTTGCCAGCTAAGATGGAAGATTTATCTTTTATCTTATTAGATTAGTCTTTTACCATTTTAGCCCTATCAAGGGTACCGAATAGTTTCCACTATGTCGGTTGTAATAGAGGGGTAAATAGGTCTTTCCTTAATATTTGGGCCTATAAATACCCCCCATTTCACCCTGTAATAGGGACCGAATACAAGTTATTCAATACACACATTCAAACTATTCTAAGTTGTTATCCTTTCGGAGGCTTAGAACAGTTCACTTCGCAAACACTTCGTTTGTCAGTTTCTAATCTACAGAAACCTGTTAGCGTAATCTTTTACGCCAACAACCACGCAAAGCACTACAACGGCAATTGTCGGGGATATGATCCAGGCTACCCCACTGAGCGGTTTTACTCAGTTCGCTGACTGCTGGTCAGGACAACCCATGGAGGATTTCCTGGCCATCGGGCCTCCCACTCAGGAGTGAATGCGCCCGAGTGGTGAGACGCCAACGGTTGGACTAGGGCCATCTGCCCAACGGTTATCTCCGATCAACGCCGAAGGTTACCCTCAATATTATCGTCTCAATGGCAGCCATTAGCGCCATCTAGAGGCAATTATATTAGTAGTTATGCTGCTATTTCCACTTGCTATCAATGTCAGGATTATTCTTGTAACTCCCCTATCCTTGTCATATAAAAGAATTAGGGGAGGCCTTGAGAAGGACAAAAAGATTGGAATCACATCCTAATATCCTAACACACCCACGCACGCTCACTTCCAAAAGAGCAGCACCACTAGCAGAGACCAGCACTGAGGGATTTATCCATACAGACACCCCCATTCATCCATACACACACATGAGTAGGGTTATTATCCTGCAAGAGGCCCATGTGAAACCAAGTGAGGGCGCACTGTGCTTTCTTTCTTTATGATGAGTGATTGAAAAGGTTGAGCGATATGGTGAATGAGTGAGTGATGACTTGATTACATCGATGGGATCGATGTGTGGTTATGGAGAGTGGATGCCGAGGGGATCGGTGTGCGCCGTGTTTCTTGTTTTGGCTTGTCTCATGTGTGCAGGGTGGAGATGCTAACCAACTGTCAGCGGTGGGTGATCAAGGGTTGAGCAGGGAGCTCGATGCTAGAGGATCAAGGATGCAGGTGAAGTTGGAGATGATCTCAGGAGTCCACGAGGAGATAGAGCAAGACATGGATGGACGGATGGTCGAGACAGCGTGACGGTCAAGTCAGCGAAAGGGAGGCCATTGCAAGTGATCAGGTGGCTCGATGGGATCGAGAGCGGGAGAGACATGCTGGTGGTCGAGTTTGCGGATTGGCATCACATGTCGGCGATCGATGAGGCTTTGTCGGTTTTTGCTGAAAACCGTCTAATCTCTAAATGTTTTTAAATTCCAATAATTAGGAGTTTATTTTCGTTTAGTAATTTAGATTAAGTGTAAACTTTTAGTATTTTTTGGAATTTTCAAAATTATGAAAATATATTAAAAGTATAGGTTTAAGTGTTGTAATAAAATAGGTATATTCTTTGTGTATTTTTTTGAATTTTAATTCTGAAAAATACCAAAGGGTATTTCAGGTTTAATTAGTTTTAAGTATTAATTTGTAATTAAATGCTAGGGGCATTTTGGGTTTTTCCTTTGAGGCCTAGGGTTTGTGGGACTATTCTGGCTGTCATTAGAATCTTTCAGCTGAACATTTTGGGAGCTACCAACCACAATTTCTATTTTGTTCTAGCCTTTTTGCTGTTTTTAATTTCGTGCTTAGTGTTCATCATTTGGATCAAGCAAAAACAACATCCAAGAGCTTCCAGCGCATGTACTATTCATCCTTTTCAGATTCACTTTTGGAGCTGAGTTT
This sequence comes from Zizania palustris, assembly GCA_019279435.1. NCBI lineage: Eukaryota > Viridiplantae > Streptophyta > Magnoliopsida > Poales > Poaceae > Zizania > Zizania palustris. Next base: position 13,739,830 of record JAAALK010000079.1, read on the forward strand.
TGAACTGTTTTGATGCTGTTTTTGAACCTGAGTTCTTCACTACTTTTGTTGTACAAGTTTCCAGGGTTCCATTTTTTAAGGTTGCAAAAGTTTTTGACCACTGCTGCATATATTTTTCTGTCCAACAATGTGCCTAAACAGTTCTGGAAACTTCTGATTTCTGTTGATTGAGTTGTCTTCAGTTTGGATTCTATCTTTGAGGCGAGTTTTGATCTATTTTAGTACTGTTCATGGACCTGAGTTCTACGTAACTTTTATTGAACAAGTTAAAAGGTTTCAATGTTTGAAATTTGCAAAAGATTTGACCACTTCTGCATATATTTTCTTATCCAACAATGTGCCTAAACAGTTCTGGAAACTGCTGATTTCTGCCAAGTTGTGTTCTATTTTCAGTCGGGATTCAATCTTTGAGTCGAGTTTTGATCTGTTTTGGTACTGTTCTTGGACCTGAGTTCTACATAACTTTTGTTGTCCAAGTATCAAGGGTTCCATGTTTGAAATTTTCAAAAGGTTTTGACCACTGCTGCATATATTTTCTTGTCCAAAAATCGCCTAAAATGTTCTGAGGACTGCTGATTTCTGCCAAGTTGTGTTCTGTTTTCAGTCTGGATTCAATCTTTGAGTTGATTTTTGATCTATTTTGGTTCTGTTTTTGGACCTAAGTTCTACATAACTCTTGTTGTCAAAGTTACAAGGGTTCCATGTTTGAAGTTTGTAGAAAGTTCTAAACACATCTACATATAGTTTTTGTCTCATCTATATGCTATAAAATTCTGGAAGGTTGTCATTTGCTGAAAATCTTGCAGGCTGAATGTTGAATCTAGAAACATTTTTCTCCCTTCTTTTTCTTTCCCAGCTTGCCGATCATGTGCTGTCGTATGCAGTGATGCTTTTCGCCATTAACCACTGCAGGTACTGCCGAGCACTTGTTCCACCAAGCCCATTCTGAAATTGTTTTTTATGCGAGTCTTTTGTATAGAACAGATTTTAGATCTATTTTTAAAGTGCAGTCTTTGTGTGTGCAAATTCAGTGCTGGTGATCCCTCAATCTATCATTTGACATAATATCATATAGGAGGGTGATAGCATCTATTTTTATCGGAGTCTTTACTACATCTTCTTCTGCTTGTTTATTTAGAGGTGCGTTGGGTGATTTGAAAAGGCCATCATATTCACAAGAATTTGTTGAGGTGCCTATTCACCCCCCTCTCTAGTCACCATTCCGATCCCACAATTGGTATCAGAGTCGGTTTGATCACATGTTGACCTTAACCGGTTGTGATCCTCTTTTTGGCGACATGGAGCGAAACTCAAAAATTCCGATTTTTGATGGTTCTGATTATTATTATTGAAAGGTGCGCATGGAGGCTTATTTACTAAGCCAATGAAGTGCTATTTGGGACATCGTCGATTCCCAATATGTAATCCTTGAAACTCGAAACTCAGAGGCTGAAAAATTGAAGTACGATTGTGTTGGACTGGAATCGGTGACTAGAGGGGGTTGAATGGGAGCTTTTAAAATTTCAGGCTAAAAATAGCCTTCTGTTTTAATTCTGTCTTCTGCTGAACAGGCTTCGAACACACCCTTCGAAGTTCTGGTTCGGAGGTATTTCACAGCTCCAAAACTAGGCTTCGCAAGGAGCAAAAGTTCGAAGTCAAGAAGACTTCGCTCCACCCTCAAAACCAAACCCTCAATTCTGCTAAGTCAGTGCAGGCTCCGCACACTAGGTGCCTTGAGCAAACTTCGCACTTCACCCTTCGCAGGAAATGGTTTCCCTCTATGGACTTTAACCCGATACTCTGCACTAGCAACTAGTACTAGGCTTCGTATTTCGAAGGTCAAAACACACTCTAAGCACAATACGCCGAGGACTTCGACAGGGAGGAACACAGTCTTCGATTTAAGCCACCCATAGTGCTTTGCTAGTAATGACTCACACTGAAAATAACACACCTCACACTCACAGATTTCTCACACACTCCTCCAAAGACACCCCAGTGCACAAACTTGCAATAGGAAGAATTGGAGCACAAAGAAATCAAATCATGCAGTACAAAGCCAGCATACAAGTTTAAGCAGTAAATGGAAAATAGAATCAAAGTTTCATTGCTTGAACAGGAAACACAAAATGAACTCACAGGCTAGCTCTAGAGTTCTAAAAATGGTGGCTCAAAGTGTTACTCAGGCCTAGCCAGCCTTCACTATTTATAGGCACTATTCAGCCCTATGAATAGACTACTTTACCACTAGGGTTTACACTTATTTTGTCTCATCAGAATAGGGGGGTACAGATGGTAGTCAACTTTATTTGGAGGCTTCTTTTGTCAGCTTCACAGAGGAGACAGCATCAGGTTTTGCAGAGCAGACACGATTAGCCTTTGCAGTTTTCGAGTCTTTTGAAGCCCCCCTTTGCACGCGAGGGGTGCGGTAGCTTCGGCGAGAATCCTTGAGCCTAAAGGTCTTCGCTTCACCAAAGTCAACCTTCGATACAGTGACTGTTTTGAGCCGAAGCCGTCAAAGCCCTTGAACCTTCGCGCCATCACCTCCGGAGTGGACCACCATGGCTTCGCAGCTACTCACAGCTCGAACTCCGTCAGTCCGTGTACCGAAGCCATGCATTGCCGAAGTACTTCAAGACAACCACACTCTGAAGCCCCACCTTTGGAGTACCACCCTTCGAAGTCCCTCCTTCGTCCAAGGCCTCCGCATTAAGCATTCCATGAGCACTTCGTCACAGTGTCTCTCCTCAAGCACACTCCTCGACGAACCTCACCCGGACCATGCCTTCGATGCACCTCGACTTGTGAGACCTCCGTCGGCTAAACCTTCGAGTGCCTCCATCCAGAGCACACTTCGAATGCCTTGCCTCATTGTTGAGGACTTTGTCCGCCATACTCCGAAGTCACTCCATTTGGAGTACCCTTCAATGTGCCTCGCCTCCGAGGACTTCATCTCAGGGTACCTTCAGCCAAAGCCACGCTCCACACTTTCATACTTTGCCTGGCGCACCTTGACCCAAGGACCCACCTCGACCTCACGCAGCCTTCGTGACTGAGCGCCCCGGTCGCTTGGCATCAAGCCTCTCGCTTGACTGAGGTTCACTTGCTGCAAACCGTTCGTCGCCTCTGAAGGCACATGCACACCACAGACAAACAGACAAGTGTATACAGTACCCCAGAGACCTCTCCGGGTAAACAACCTCTGGTACACACTCTGGTGTACCACCCAAAGTACCGAACCCTTTGGTACAACCAAGTCATCGTGTACTTTCAGACCCCTCTGATAGTCACACTCCACTACAACAACCGGAGCAACCGAACCCACCGAACCCTTCGGTGAAACACCCTCTGAACCTCTTTGGAGGGACCCCTTCGAATCCAGAAGGTAAAACCTATCAATCACTCATCACAGACTCCGAAACCAACCCTTGGTTTCTCAAATTGCAATAGCAAAGTAAGAAATATACTCTTTATCAGCCTGAGCCACAAAGAGTTTGACAGGGTCCAGCACCTACGAACTATGCGTGAAATTTTGACCACTTTGAAAAAATTTCATGAGGGCACTACTCAGATTAAGGCTAGGCGGCAAAGCACATATAATCAAGAATATCAAATGTTTGTGCAAGGCCCCAGCGAATCTGTAGATGCCATGTTTGTGCGTTTTGATGGAATTGTGAGTAATTTGTGCTCCAGTGGGACTTTGTCTTACTCTGACCATGATAGGGCGATCAAACTTCTCTATGCTCTTGATCGTAGCATATGGAATGTGAAGATCTCTAGTATTGAAGAGTCGGTGAGCTTTGACACTCTGACCTGCGACGAACTCTTTAGTAAGCTTAAGTCCACTGAGATTGCCAAGGCGTCTCATCTAGGAGTTAGAAACTCTTTGTTGCCTCTTATTGCTCTAGTTTCCGGTCCTGGCAGTGGTACTCATATAGAGGTATTTTTTTGGCGTTTCTGGAGTTTGTGCTTATTCTGGTGGTTTTGTCATGTCCTCCCTTGTCTTTGTCACAAAAGAACAAGTGGACACTCTAGAGGATGAGGAGCTAGTTCTCATTATCAAGAAGTTCACTCGCTTCTACAATGATAGACGAGACCAAAGGAGAGGAGGGTCACAGGGGTGTTTTGAATGTGGAGATACATCTCACATAAAAGAGAATTGCCTTAAATTAAAAATGAAAAATGAAAATGAGCACAAGCACCAAGAAGACTTCACTCCACCCACAACCCCGAAGATTCAGCTCTGCTATGTCAGTGTAGGCTCCGCACACTAGGTGCCTTGAGCAGGCTTTGCACTTCACCCTTTGCAAGAGCAGACTTCCCTCTGCGGACTTCGACCAAATACTCAGCGACAACAACTAGTGCTAGGTTTTGTACTTCGAATGTCTAAATGCACACAGAACACACTTCGCTGAGGACTTCGACAAGGGAAGAAAACGGGCCTCGAACAGTGCTTCGCTAGTAATCAGAGTGGTCTAGCCTCCAGTTTACACAGAGCGAACAGACACTGAAAAACACACTTCACCGAGACAAACCTCTCACACACCTCTCCAGAAGAGATTCAAAACACAAACTCACACAGGAAGAAGATGGTGTACAGGGGAATCAAAACATGCAGTGTAACACAGAATAAAAGTTCAAGCACAAATGGAACAGAATCAAAGTTTCATTACTTGAACAGGGAACACAAAAATGAACTCACAGATCTGAATACAATGTATGTGGCGGCTAGCACAGGAGCTCAAAATGGCTACTCAAAGTGTTAATGTGACCTAGCTAGCCTGCACTATTTATAGGCACTATTCGGCCCTATGAATAGACTACTTGGTGAAACAACAGCTGCAACAGCCCTATGAATAGACCCCTCCGACAGGCACACTCCGCTGCAACAGCTGCAGCAAATAGAGCCCACTGAACCCTTTGGTGAAACAACCTCCGAACCCCTTCGAAGGGACCCCTTCGAATCAGTGGATAAAATCTGTCAATCACTCATCATAGACTCCGAAACCAACCCTTGGTTTCTCAATCTCCCCCTTGATGATTAGTGCATTGACAACCAAATTCAAGTTCAAGAAAATTTGAAAAATTTCAGCACAGAAGTGACCATAAAAACTCAAAAATGAGTCAAATCGTGTCACTTGAGAAAAGTATTTTCCTCCCCCTCTTTCAAAAGAGTAAAAACCCCTTCGGCAAATCTTCCCTTTGCAAGATAAAACTCCCCCTTAGTTATTTTACCCCCTTGCTGCAGAGAACTCAAAAATTTCTCCCCCTTTGGCAATGCAAGCACCAAGGAGCATGTAAAAGATGCACAGCCTCGAAATGGGCAGAATTGCAAAGACATATAAAGCAAAAATATGCCAACTTTAATACCAATTTTCATGTGCTTAGCTCAATTTAACATTCTAAAAAAACACGATGACAACATGTGATTTTATCATTTTGAAATAAAAGCATCACCACTCAATCAAGCTAACTAGACAAGTAAAAGGAGGGACTGCGCAAAGCTAGTCAATTTCTACTCTAGACAGACAAGTCCAGTTCAAGTGGAGCATTAAAAGCAAACTTGATGATCTATGAATTTGCTGTTCTTTTCATAATGCCAGGGGTTATTTGTTTGTCTACCTTATACTTTCCAATCAAGCCAAGCCTAGGCAAGAAAGCCATCAGAAGCTTAAGGCGGTGATTTGGCATACACTACACTATCCCAGTTCAGACCAATGTGCAATGGTAAGTAGTCTAGAATAGAGTAGTGCGACAAACAAACCCACCTAGATCTTTTTCGCTTGTATAATGCAAATCATGGATTTTTGAATTTTTTAATTAAGTGAACAAATTGTTTAGCACTTGATGAATATCCATGAATACAATTTTTCAAGTTGCAATGTTTAGCATCCAAAGAAAAAGTGTCTTGCTATCAAGCAGATAAAAGATAGCTAAAGCAGTCCTGCCTAAACATGTTAGGTTCAAGACTAAGCAGTGATCATGATTTGATTTTGGAAAGAAAAATCATGCACAAAATGTTTCAGACATATTAAGTAGAGCTAAGCTGACATGATTTCATGAATTAAAATCAGGCATATAAGTGCAAAAGATGTCAATGCAATTTCACACACAATGAGCATATGCAAGACAATTCTAATCTGCTCCCCTCACAAAATGTCGTAAGGGTGACAAACACCAAGTTCCCCACGCAAGTAGGCAAAACGAGAAGCATAGAAGGGTTTTGTGAAAATATCGGCTAGCTGGTGTTGGGTATCAAAATATTGAAGCTCAATATCACCCTTCTCATTATGATCTCTGAGAAAATGATATCGCACATCAATGTGTTTGGTTCTGGAATGCTGAACCGGGTTGTTTGCAATACAAATAGCACTCGTGTTATCACAGAAAAGTGGAACACTCTTATAATCTAACCCCAAATCCTGCAAAGTGGAAACCATCCACAAAATCTGAGAGCAACAGCTAGCTGCAGCAACATATTCGGCCTCAGCCGTCGATTGTTCAACACTAGACTGTTTGCAGGAAGACCAACAAACCAGTGAAGTACCCAGAAAATGACAAGTACCAGAGGTACTTTTCCTATCAATCCTACACCCAGCAAAGTCCGCATCAGAATAACCTCGAAGACACAAAGAGGAAGATGCAGAATACCAAATGCCAAATTCGAGGGTACGTTTGAGATACCTGAGAATGCGCTTTACCGCTTGGCGGTGCGAAGCTCGTGGTGAATCCTGAAAACGAGCGCACAGACACACTGCAAAGTGTATGTCCGGCCTCATAGCAGTGAAGTAGAGGAGGGAGTCGATCATGCTTCAGAACTCCTTCTGATCTATGACTTCTCCATCTTCATCAAGATCCAATGCTACAGATGTATCCATTGGAGTGGCGAGTGGCTTCGCATCAGCCATGTCGAATTTTTTGAGCAGGTCCTTGGTGTACTTCGTCTGGTGGACGAAAGTACCTTGTTTGCTTTGCTTGATTTGCAAACCAAGGAAAAAAGTGAGTTCGCCCATCATGGACATCTCAAACTCCCTACTCATGGTATCTGCAAACTCGGCAACCAAAGCATGAGAAGAGCCACCAAAGATGAATATCATCCACATAAATCTGAACTAGGAGGAAATCTTTGCCATGCTTGAGAGTGAACAGGGTTTTATCAATAGATCCCATCAAATACCCCCGCTTAAGCAGAAAAGACTTAAGTCTATCATACCATGCCCGAGGGGCCTGCTTGAGTCCATAAAGAGCCTTATGAAGTTTAAGGACTTTATTTGGGTATTTGGGGTTTTCAAAACCAGGGGGTTGTTTTACATAAACATCTTTTCCTATGAAGCCATTAAGAAAAGCACTTTTGACATCCATTTGATAGAGTTTGAATCCCCGGGACGTCGCAAATGCAAGTAAAATCCTAATGGCCTCTAGACGCGCATCAGGTGAAAAAGTTTCAGTAAAATCATTCCCTTCTAATTGAGAATAACCCTGAGCTACAAGTCTAGCCTTGATTCTAACTACAGTCACATCCTCCCCTTGTTTGTTTTTGAAAATCTATTTGGTTCCAATGAAATGAACATTTGGTGGAGGATCAACTAAAGTCTAGACTTGGTTTCTCTCAAAATTTTCAAGTTCTTCATGCATGGCATTGATCCAACTAGAATCAGAAAGTGCATGACTAACATCTAAGGGCTCGAAAGAAGCAACAAAAGCGGAATCAATGAAATGAGCATGAGAATGTGTTACCCTTTGATCAAGCTCACCAATGATCTGCTCAGGAGGATGCATCCTTTGAACATGGTGTGGAGCCTCGCGGCGGGATGTAGTCTCCACCTCAACTTGTGCGTTGGAGTGGTCCAAGATGACCGATGTCGAGGTAGTTGCTTTGGGACCTTGTGCCGAAGTGGTCGAATCGGGGTCGGCTTCAGGGGTTGATGTCGAGGGTAGTAGGGGTTCATCCTCGAAATTTCTGAGATCTTCTTCTTCAAAGATGGTCTGTTCCATGTCGTGTTCATTTGCCTGTTCAAGAGCAGAACTAACAGAGGGGGTTGATTCATCAAAAGTCACATCACATGACTCGATGATAGTGTTAGTCTCCAAATTAAAAACATGATAAGAATGACCATGTGTAGTGTATTCCAAAAAGATCCTGTCAGAAGAGCGTGACTCAAATTTTTCCAAATTTCCACGTTTTAGGATAAAGCAACGACAGCCAAAAACTCGAAGATGAGTAACTTTGGGCTGTCTCCAAAAACGTAGCTCATAATATGTCAAGTTCAAAATTGAGCGCAAGAAGATTCGGTTTGAGATGTAACAAGCAGTGTTCATGGCCTCAGCCCAGAATTTTCTAGGAGTCCTGTGCTCATCGAGCATCGTCCTAGCCATCTCAACCAAAGTGCGGTTCTTTCTCTTAACAACACCGTTCTGTTGAGGAACCCGCGGAGCAGAGAATTGATGTTCTATGCCATGCTCCATGCAAAAGTCAACAAAGAGACTGTTCTTGAACTCAGTCCCAATATCACTTCGAATGAATTTCAATGCACCAAGGAGTTCAGTAAAGAGTCTCAAAGCCAAGTTCCGAAAGTGTGAAAACACTTCATCCTTGCTGGCAAGAAAGAAGACCCTAGAGTAGCAAGAGAAATCATCGACAATGACTAGCACATACCACTTGCCGCCTAAAGAGCTAACCCGAGAAGGACCTACAGTGTCCATGTGGAGAAGTTCTCCGGGTTGCTCAGTCATCACCGTGGTGACTGGCGAGTGCGAAGCGGCAATCATTTTTCCATGTCGACATGGAGTGCAAACTAAATTCTTCTCAAACTTGAGCTTGGGCAATCCTCAGATCAGACCTAAGGCACTCAGGCGAGCAAGCAACTCAAAACTCATATGCCCTAGTCTCCTATGCCACTTCAAAAGCTCAGAAGTAGAATGTGCAACAAGACAATGAGAAGAACCAGATGACTCAGAAAAATCAGCTCCAAAATTCTCCCAACTCTAAAGATCTTGCAGACCACAATGCCATCAGAATTGAGTACTTGCGAAGTATCGTGATGGAATCGCACTTCGAAGCCCTCATCAAGCAATTGAGATACAGAAAGCAAATTATATCCCAAGTTTTTAACCAAAGCAACATCTTTGAGAGTGAAATTCGAGTTAATTCTTACCACACCTTTACCTTTCACTCTACTCCTTCGATTGTTGCCGAAGGTGATATGTTCCCTTTGCTTGGTTGTGGTGAGGCAGGAGAACCATGTTGCATCTCCGGTCATATGGCGCGAACAACCGGAGTCCATGATCCACGTGCCCTCCAATCCTCGGTCCGACGCCTACACATGATAAGAAAATCTCGATCGCTCAGTGCTGGGGTGAGTGAATACATGACGAGGCATCCATCACTGAGTGATACGAGTAGTAGGAACAGTAAAAATAGACCATCTATGCACAGGATAATCAAAATGATGCAAAGTGCGAGGTGTAGGATCGATGTACCGACTAGAGGGGGGGTGAATAGGCAGTTTTTAAAACTAATTCGATTTCAGTTAAACAATGATCAAGGTCCTAAGACAATGGTAGCAAACCGCTAGAACAAGTATATTACTCTAGAAAAGTAAGCTTGCACAAATAAACTTGCTCGAAGATAAAAGGGACAAGAGACAACCGAATTTTATCCCGAGGTTCGGAAATTTGCCAATTTCCTACGTCCTCGTTGAGGCGAGTTTCACTTGACCGCTCTCTTCATCAAGCCTCGGGTTTCTCAAAGAGAAATTAGCTTGAAGATGAGCCGGCACCGGAAGTGCAACTCTCGGGCCTCGATCACTAGTGGTAGCTCTTCTCCACTCCGGATAGGCGAGCTCCAACCTTCACAACCTCCCGGGTCTCCTCCACAACCTTCTAGGAGAGATCACCGGTTTCTTCTCCAACCCGTCTAGGAGATGGCAATCTCCAAGAGTAACAAGCTGCAATCAAAGCTAGGAGAAGAGGATCAAGTGCCAAAATGCCAATGCAATGCAATTCACTCAATCACTTGATCACTCCTTTTTCTTCCCAACCTCACTAGTGCTCAAATTAGTGCTCAATGGTGGGAGAGACTCTTGTGCTCAAGAATGCTCAGATGAATGCCAAAAGTCTAGCAAAGGAGCTGTAGCAAGGGTTTATATAGCCACACACCCAAAAACTAGCCGTTACACAAGTTAGGTGGCTCTCTGCGCATTGTTGGTCTGACCGCCCATCTTGGGCCGGTCTGACCGACCACAACTGCAACGGCTAGAAAACTAGCCGTTTACTAATGTGACAGGACGCCTCGGTCTGACCGGCCACTCTGGCCCGGTCGGACCGGCCCTACCCGGTCTGACCGGCCATCGGCTCGGTCGGACCGATAGTGCTCCCGTCGGCTCTGTAAACCAGCAGTTTTCTGCCCTGCGCAACCCGGTCGGACCGGCCCCCTGGCCGGTCGGACCGCCCAACTCCAGCCGGTCTGACCGGACCCACATGGTCGGTCAGACCGCCAGGGTCAGACAACTCCAACAAAATGCTGCAATAGTTTTTTAAGGAATTTGCCAAAATAGCAACTTTTGCAACAATCACACATGATCAAAAGATACTATATGCAATGCAAATTGGCACTTGAAAATCAACTCATAACCAAGATGCAACCCCTCTTTATAGTACGGCAAAAAATTAAACCTAGCCTAATTGATCGCTCCAAACACCTCGATCAATTTCTAGATTCCTTCAAACCTTTTGTCGTAGCCTTTAAACGTCCAGATCTTCGGGTTTCCATCTTGTGCTCCATTTGCGCGGGACTTACTCATTTCCTTCACACTTAAGAAACATATTAGTCCACAAAACGCATGTTTATCATTAATTACCAAAACTCACATAGGGCCTAGATCTTCAATCTCCCCCTTTTTGGTAATTGATGACAAACACTTCAGAGATAAAGAAATATGTTAAAGTAGAAGTATCCACAATTAAGCGCAAAGCTCCCCCTGAAGAAATGATGGGGTACAAGTATATGGAGCAAGATATGAGATATAATTCCAAACACAATTCACACATTCAATGAAGCAAAGAGAGTTTCTCATAATAAAGGCAAATAGTTCAAATTAAGTTCAGTATGATATGGAAAGCAAATAGTGTTTGTTATACAAACAACCATAGATAGAGCGATATAAAAAGATTGTTCCTTCCTAATCTTTCCTTCTTACTACTGCTTCCTTCTCCCCTACTGCTAACTGCTTCTCCCCCTTTTGGCATCAAGAACCAAAAAGAGAGACTAATCCTGGGAAGGAGGCTGAGAATCATCAAGGCGACGACGACGGCGCTGGTACTGAAGAGGGTATCCTGCTGAGGAAGATGAATCTAGCCGATCAACTCGAGAAGAAAGAGTGTCAATCCTGGAGTTGATACGCTCTTGACCACCTTGAAGGTTCTGCAGATGGGAGGTGATAGCTTCTTGTCCTAGAGCCATTTGATCCATTCTTGAATTTAACTGAAGAAAGTCAGCTGTCACTTGTTGAAGAACTGGATCAAAGAACTGGGTGGCATCCATACCAAAATAAGCACCAGATCCAGAGCTCTGAGGAGGAGCAAAAGAGCTGCTAGGAATGTCCTGAGGATGAACCTGTCCTGCTCCCATATCAGCTGGATCGACAGCTGGAGCCAAAGTAGTGGCCGAGAAGCGAGGCCTGTACTGAGAGTGAGTGATATCAAGGCGCTCATTCACATTTCCTACTTTGCTCAAAATTAATCTCATGATAAACGGAGCATAGTAGACTCCAAGAGTGAGACTTCCTTTTGAGAGTGCCATCTCATATAGCATCAAATGGATGACATCAAACCTTTTTCCAGTCATTGTTGCCTAGACGCGGTAAAATGGAGTGCCGCAGAATGCGATGTGCCACACTATGAAGAGTCTTCATTCCAGTGACCCCTCCCATCTTGTGAGCAGCAGATGGGATGTAGAATTGAGCCATCTCTTCTTCTGACAAAGGATTGTGAGTGAACTCATCATGCAGTCTGAGGCCAGAAGAGAACCTTATGTCCCAAGAACTCTGAATTTCTTGCTTTGTAGCAATGCAAAAGATATCTCCAGTCATCCATGTAAGAGAATCACAAGTGGCAGGTATGAAAACTGAGGCATAAAACTGACAGATAACATCCCAATTGAAATCTTGCTTCAGACTCACTATTTTGTTTATACCAACAGTTCCAAAAATGTTCCTGAGAGCTGCAACCTCTCCACTTAGATCCCTCCAAGAAATCCACTTATGCGGAGCCAAAGAACGGTTCTCATATGCAATGTTGAATACCTCTTTCTGAAATTTTGTATGAAACTGCTGATCTGATGTATCTCTTGGTCTGAGAAATTGATTGTGGTGGCGCAGACGAGCAAAGTTCTCTTGATTCCGGACATCTACCTTGAATTCCAAGGATGCAAAAGGATCTTCACTAGCTGCTGGAGGTTGAGGTGCTAATTCTTCTTCATTCTCAGAGCTGTCATCCTCATAGGCAAAGTCCTCGTCACTGTCATCTTGAAAGTGCCGGGATGATTGGCCACGGTCCTCGACAAACTTTGAGCGACGCTCATTTCCTTGAGAACGGCCGGCGCGAGGCATGACTGAATCAAAGATTTAACCCAGATAAGATAAAAGATATGATTTGAGACAATCTATGAATTTGTTAGAGGGCAAAAGCATCAATGAGCAATGATGTGCAAAAGAGGGGCAGGCATTGGGAGGTCGGTCTGACCGAGGTAATAGGGCCGGTCGGACCGCCAGTTCATGGTCGGTCGGACCGCCCATTACCCACCGGTCTGACCGGCCTAGCAACCCGGGCACAAATCCCCTTTTGCACAAGATTTCTCTATAATCAAAATTTGCCATATCAAATTTCATAGAGGCATGGGAAATAGTATCACAAGGCTAATCAATTGAGTTTAAAGAGGATTTAGCCTTGGCAAGTTGACATGCAAGCCCATGAACAAGAACCCTAACCCTAGCCTCCAAAAGGATGAAATCCATGGATTTGATCGGAGGAAGTTCTTACCGGCAAGGGAAAATGAACTCGAGGTCGGACCGAAGAAGATCCACCGGTTGGACCGGCAAGAAGATCGATGAAACGAAATTTTTAGGGTTGGGGGCAAGAGTGAGGAGAGGAACTCGGTTTGAGAGGAGAGGAAATAATAGAGGGGAGAGAAAACTGAATAGAGAGGGGAGTTATAAACCTGCCCGAGCCCCGGTCTGACCGGCCATGTAGGCCCGGTTGGACCGACGCAGCAAGGGCGGTCGGACCGGCCATGTAGGCCCGGTCAGACCGACACCACTATAGCTCAGCAATTAAAATCAAAGCACAAAGAGGAGCTTAAGTGAGAAATATAGCAAAATAATTTTGAAAAATTTCAAACTTTGCAGAAACTTAGAATAACTCCCAAGGTTTATAAAACATCAAGTTTTCAAATTTTTAAGTTCAAAAAGAAACTGTTTGCAGCCAAAGTTTTCAACACGTCCGAACTCTTGTCCGAACACTTGTCTGAACTTTAATTCTTTGAATATCTTTTGATAGGATGGATAAAGTTAAAACATTTGAATACGAAAAATGATCATATGATCCATTGCCGCTGCTGCCGAGGCAGCCCACACCTGCCTCTGCGCTAGGGTGTTGGCTGCTACCGGAGTGGTGTGGCTAGTTCTCGCCATCGCGCTCGGATGCTCGAGAGGTTGGAAGATTGGGGGAAAGTGAATCGCAGATAATGGATGCGGGAAAAATTCTCGGTTAATCCATGTCTTCCCCTTTTATAACCGCACATCCAGTGCTACTCTTCGATTGGTTTCACACTGCAGGTAATTGGAACGGTGAGCAACCGCCGTAAAAATCGACCGTTACCTTTTGCAGAGTGTAACGGTTACTTGCGCTGTAATGTTTACAATCAAACGGCGCTCCACGACGTTTTGCACTCCGAAACCGTTCTCTTCCCAACGAGCGTTCCCATTGCATCAGGAACTCGAAGGGGGAGGTTCGAACGCGTTGAGCTCAAAGTCTTCGGCTAAGTCGCAACATGCCCAAATCCTCTTTAAGCCTCAAAAAATAGAAATGTTCCTTTCGTATACTGCCTTCTTTCTGAACAGGTTAACCGTAGAGAGGCGTATTCGAGGGGCTACTGTTGGGGGAAATTACTCCATTTCCAGGGCTTAAAGATTAATCCTTCAAAGGCTGAGGAGAACTCCGAAGCTAGTGAGCAGCTGTTCGAAGGATGAGTCGCCACGTCAAAGGATGCAGTAATGCAGATCCTTGGAGAACCCTCCGAATGGAAGATGGAGGCCCCGAAGCTGAAGGACAAGATGGATGGGATGTCCAGCTTATCCATCTACCTTGTAATATTTTACCTTTTATAACCCTGTCCCTGGTACCGAATAGGTTCCACTATGTCGGTTGTAATCTAGGGGTAATTAGGTCTTTTCCTTATGCTTTTCTACCTATAAATACCCTCCTTTGTACCCTGTAAAGGGGACCCCTCCGAGAAATTATTCAATACACACGTTCGGACTGCTCGAGCTATTATCCTACCCGGAGGTTCGAGGCAGCCCTAAAGCACAAACTCCTTGTTTGTTCGTTCTTGATCTCAAAGAACCTGTTGGTGCAACTTTTGCGCCAACAGGAATCAAAACATGCAGTGTAACACAGAATACAAGTTCAAGCACAAATGAAACAGAATCAAAGTTTCATTACTTGAATAGGGAACACAAAAATGAACTCACAGATCTGAATACAAAGTATGTGGCGGCTAGCACAGGAGCTCAAAAATGGCTGCTCGAAGTGTTAATGTGACCTAGCTAGCCTCCACTATTTATAGGCACTATTCAGCCTTGTGAATAGACTACTTTACCCCTAGGGTTTACACCATTTTTGTCTCATCAGAACAGGGGGTACAGCTGGTAGTCTACATTATTTGGAGGCTTCTTTTGTCAGCTTCGCAGAGGGGACAACTTCAGCTTTTGCAGAGCATACACGGTCAGCCTTTATAGTTTTGGAGCCTTCTGAAGCCCCCCTTCGCACGTGAGTGGTGCGGTAGCTTCAGTGAGAAGCCTTGAGCCTGACGGTCTTCGCTTCACCAAAGTCAGCCTTCGATACAGTGACGGTTTTGAGTCGAAGCCATCAAAGCCCTTGGGCCTTCGCACCAACACCTCCGGAGTGGACCACCATGGCTTCGCAGATTCTCCCAGCTCGAACTCCGTCAGTCCGTGTACCAAAGCCATGCATGGACGAAGTACCTCAAGTCAGCCTCACTTCGAAGCCCCACCTTCGGAGTACCACCCTTCGAAGGCCCTCCTTCGTCCAAGGCCTCCGAACGAAGCATTCCATGAGCACTTCGTCGCAGTGTCTCTCCCCGAGGACACTCCTCGACGAACCTCACCTTGACCATGCCTTTGATGCACCTCGACTTCTGAGACCTTCGTCGGGTATACCTTCGAGTGCCTCCCTCCGGAGCACACTTCGAACGCCTTGCCTCATCGCTGAGGACTTTGTCCACCATACTTCAAAGTCACTCCATTCGGAGTACCCTTCGAAGTGCCTCGCCTCCGAGGACTTTGTCTCGGAGTACCTTCACCTGGAGCCACACTCCGCACTTACTGCCTTCTCCTGGCGCACCTCGACTCGAGTTCCGACCTAGACCCCTTCGCAGCCTTCGTGACCGAGCTCCCCGCTCGCCTAGCATCAAGCCTCCTGCTTGACCCAGTTTCACTTGATGTGAACCGTCCATCGCCTCTGAAGTGACCTGCGCACCACAGACAAACAGCCAAGTGTATCCAGTACCCCGAAGACCTCTCTGGGTAAACAACCTTCGGCACACACTCTGGTGTACCGCCCAAAGTACTGAGACCTTCGGTACGAACCAGTCATCGTGTACTGTCGGACCCCTCCAATAGGCACACTCTGCTGCAATAGCTGCAGCAAACAAAGCCCACCGAACCCTTTGGTGAAACAACCTCTGAACCCCTTCGGAGGGACCCCTTCGAATTAGAGGATATATAAAATCTATCAATCACTCATCACAGACTCCGAAACCAACTCTTGGTTTCTCAACATCGATGGTACATCAACCGAGGAGCCAAGCTTGGAGGAAGAGGAGCCTCCCAAGAAAGAGAAGGAGAAGAAGGAGAAGAAGACAATGGACCTCACCGACCTTTTCTTCATGGTCGACGGCAACGACAACAGCGATGAGCTCGACACTTCTGTGGTATATCTATCCTGTCATCAACTTATTGTTCAAAATGTTGAATTTCATGATGTTGTTTGTTCTCACGATAGATTAGTTAAACTTGCTGCTAAAGAACGAAAAGAACTAAAACTCAGACTTGAAACTATTTCCACTGAACTTTAAATTTTGAAATCTAAGTCTAATGATGCCGAATGTAAGTCATGTCTTATTGTCATGAATGAACTTTCTCAGCTGCATTTTACACTTGCTCAAACTGTTGAAAAACATGAATTAACTAAAAAGCATCTTTTGGTGGTGTAGTCTTGTCCTACGGTCATTAACGAATGCATGAATTGTCCTGTACTTGTTGAAAGCATTAATTTGAGAGATAGGCATGGTGATGAACTTAAGGCTAGATTGGAGAGTGCTGAGTGTTCTAAGGATGTACAGCCGACGTGTCCCACCTGCATCACCCTTAAGTTCCAACTCAGCTTTGCTAGAGAGCAAGTGGAAAAATTGAAATGTCAGAATGATTACCTTCTCTCTATGGTGGAAAAATGCACTGAAGGAAAGGGTAGGATGGATTTGCTTTTGGCTAAAACCAAAATGTGTGCTGACAGGTCAGGGTTAGCTCTCAAGTTGGGCTATGAGAGAACTACTTCAAACACTTTGAGCGAAACTGTGTTCACTCCTCCCACTACCAATGAGAAAGAGAGAGCCCAGTTAGACACCAATCAAAAAGCCAAGAATCCTAATCAGCTTGTAAAGAAAGTTTTAACTCTATGAGATGAACCTCCTTAGCAAAAACCCAAGAAGACTATGAGATTTGCACCTGAGACCCATACTCACACACCCAAGAGAGTGTATCACTGCTCCTATTATCATCAGGTGGGTCATTTGGTTGGGTTTTTCTTTCGTCGTATCAACGATGAACGATGGTCTTTTGCGATGAGCTTTTAGGACAAGCATTACCCATCTTTAGGTATGCATGAGTCTGTATTTCACTCTTGCTCTGATTTTGGGGCTCCACATGGTTTCATGAGAAATGATGCCCCTCGTGGTGTACACCATGCTTCATATGGTGATAGACCACGTGTAAGAGGCTTTGATGCTCGATAAGTTGGGAGACCTCATCGTTTTCCAAGTTCGCACTTTGTAGGTAGACCACACACATTTTATCATGGTTCGTGATAAGTCTACTACTTTGCCTGATTCTCAAATTTTGCGATGCTGGATTCCAAAACAGTTTTAACTCACCCTCTCACTGAGCATTCACTACAACAATACAGGAAACTTCCGTCGGCCAAAGCCGACGGAAGTTAGCTCTTTCCCAACGGAAGAAGCTAACTTTCGTCGGCATTTGGCCGACGAAAGCGGGTAGACGGAAGTTAGCTAACTTTCGTCGGCCAAACCAAGCCGACGGAAGTTACCAGGAAATCGGTAACTTCTGTTGGCCAAATCCTAGCTGACGAAAATTACTTTTTTTTTTCTTTTTTCTATCGACGGGCCAATAACTTCCGTCGGCTAATGTTGGCCGATGGAAGTTAACTAAAAAAATCCAAAAAAAGAAAATTTGCAACTCTGCTGCTCTGATATAATTCACATATGTACTATGCTTTAGCACTGAAATGCATAAGATATAAGCCATTGGTACGACTATTATAAGAAAATGCTAAAAACACAAGAAGAAAAGATCATTCAGCTTCAGGAGTGATGCTTGGCGTTTTGTCCACTCGTGATGAAGCATCGGCGGCCACCGGGAGCGAAGATGTCCTTGATATTCTGGAGCTGAACATGATGCATATCGACTTGGTACAAAGAACCTTGTCGTTAGCTCGCAATAAAAAAAGGTTCACAAAATAAAATTTACAGATTTACGAGTAACATAGTGTACATAACTTGTATTTAAGAAAGCATTTGAAACTCTCAGCTTCAAAAAAGATCAAGTCCTAATAAACTACAGAATTAACATATTGTACTGGAAGGCCTATTACAAACATAGCTCCTAAAGGCATAAAATAGTTCTACCCATCGTCAAATCTCAGAAGGCATACATAAACTCAGAAGGCATATCCACCATAGATAGCAACATCTTGTGGAGCAATGACTTCCGGAAAGCTCTTCCCCAGGTATGGTCCTATTACTATAAACTCCCCATCTCAAAGCTAACCACGATCAGATTCAGACACATCTGAATAACATGCTTCGAGGTCGTTGCGTAATTGCGGATCCTTAAATAGGCATTCAAGGCATCTAGAAATTTTGCCGAGGGCATAACAGAAGTCACCAAGGTCGTTGAAACCCATCAGGATGCCCTACTTCATCAGGTTAGTCTACAGTTCAGGAATTTTCAGAACACACCCCGCTGCATTTTTTTATCAATCACGCACACTACAATGCTCGTTCATTCAATTGCGCGGAAATAGCAATAGATAAGTGGGTGAAATTTAGGGTTTTGGTACCATGTAGCCATGAAGGTTTCTCTCGAGCTTCTCTTGCCGCAGCCGGGAGCGGCAGTCCACAGTGTTGGTCCAGTTCCGGTCGAGAGCGTAGCTTGGGCCCAGGCGGCCATCGGAGGGTCGCCCCTTAGCTCCTCCACGCGTGGGAGGGGCAAGGCGACGGCGACGTGGAAGCGGCGGTCAGGGAAGCGCACGGAGGTGGCGCGGAGGTGGCGGTCAGGGAGGCGCACGGAGGTGGCGTGGAGGCGGTGGCCGCCCTCTCCTCCTTCTCCTCTGCCTGCCGTGTGGGGCTCCATGGCGCGCAGAGGCGGCGGGAAGGCGCAGAGGCGGCGAGAAGCCGGGGAGGCGGGCGGAGGCGACGGGCGGAGGTGCGCGGAGGCGGCGGCGACTGGGTATCGTGGAGGTGGCGGCGGGGAAGAGGAGAAGTGTGTGGTGATGGGAAGCAGAAAAACCTAGGGTTAAAAGAAGGCGCGGGCTGGGAAAAAGAGGGCGCGGGATGGGGAAAAAAAGCGCGCTGCTGGAAAAGTAACTTTCGCCGGCCACATCTAAAGCAGACGAAAGTTAATTTTAACTTCCGTCGGCTTTAATATTGGCCGACGAAAGTTACAGCTTTTATTCTGGGCGGGGGTGGAAGCCTTTTAACTTCCGTCGGCCACAGTTAAAAGCCGACGGAAGTTAAATTAACTTTTGTCGGGGCTAGTAGGCCGATGGAAGTGAATTAATTTCCGTCGGCTTTTCCAAAAACCGACGAAAGATAAAATTGCCGACGAAAATTTACTGTTTTCTTGTAGTGATTCGAGAGCTTCTATCATGTTTTAAGGGGTAGTTGTGTAGCATTGCATGAGCTTTTGTTATATGATTAATTGCTTTTACAAGTACATGCTTTGTAATGCCTTTGAACTATTGCCATTAATACTATTGACTATACTTGGCATGTTTACTTCTGATAATTGTCATGAGCATGAGTTTTATTTGTGAAAATTTGAAAATGATCACTGCTTAGTCTAGAAACTAGCATGAATAGGTTGAGTGCATTTGCTATCTTTTACACAACTGATAGTTAGGTCCTTTCTACTTGGATGCTAATACGCAACTTGATTTCATCAAGAATATTGTACTGAAAATGAAAATGAATGAAAATTTAAAAATGAAAATTAAATGAAAATGATTGATATTCATGCTTTTGTGTGTGGAAAAATTGAAAAGATCCAGGTGGGTTTGCTTTGTCGCACTATTTTGTTCTAGACTGCTTAGCATAGCACTTTGGTAAGAACTAGGACATTGCAGTGTATACCGAGATCAATTCTTTAAGCTTCCGATGGTCTTTAGCTTGACCTAGGCTTGGCTTGGTTGGTTAGCACAAGGTTGACATGCAAATTACCCCTGGCACAAAAATGAAAAATTCAAATTCATTGCATATCAAGTTTGCTGAAGCTCTTTGAAGTGGGATTTGCTTATCTGGTTAGTATTTGGCTAGCTTTTGCATCTCATGCCTTGCCATGTTTAGTATGCTAGTCTGAGTAGTGATGCTTTTATTTGTTAAATACTGAAAATGCTTGCTCATGCATTTTGTTTAGATGGTATACATCTGAGTATTTCATACAATACTTTTAGATAATTTTCAAAGAAAATGCTTGTTTGTACTGTAATTGTAGTTACTCATGTTTCAGAAGCTTGCATCTATACTCTACCCTCACACCCCTCTTTGCATCTTTTTATCTCCTTGATGCTTGCATTGTCAAAGGGGGGGAAATAGTTTACATGAAGCTTTTGGAGGCTTTTGGATTGCTTGGTTAAGGGGAGTAATGGATTTTGGACTGCTAGGTTAAGGGGGAGTAATGGCTTTCATCATGCCTTGAGATGCTTTTGCCAAAATTCTTTGTTTTGCATGAGGTTTTGCCCAAGAGGGAGATCTTTTACCAAGTGACATGTTTGTGCTCTTTTATGAGTTTTTATGGTCACTTGTGCACTTAACTTGAAACCTTCATCATGTCTTTGCTTTGGGTTGTCAATGCACTCATCAAGGGGGAGATTGTGAAACCAAGGGTGGTTTCTGTTTGAATGATAAGTGATTGACAAGGATGAGCATTTGAGCGATCGAGTGGTTGAGTGAAGGTTTGGGTGCATCGAAGGGTTCGATGTACAAATGAGGATTGGTTGCCGAGGTATTCGGTGGTGTGTCGCGTTCGTGTTTTGGCTTGTCTTGTATGTGCAGGGTGGAGATGCTGACCAACTATCGACGGCGGGTTATCGAGGGTCAAGCGGGGAGCTTGATGCCAAAGGATCAGGGAGGCCGGGTGAAGTTGGAGAAGATCTCAAGAGTGCACGAAAAGATCGAGCAAGACATGAACGGATGGACAGTTTGCGTGGAGTTTGGGTTGTCTTATGTGTATAGGAGGATATGCTTTGTCGACTGTCGATGGTGGGTGACCAGGGTGAGACAGGGAGGCAAGAGCCGGACGGTCAAGGATACCAGTTGAAGTCAAAAAGCGATCTCAAGCGTACACATTGAAGACAAGAGATGAGATGCTTTATCGATTTGTGTTAAATTTTTTTGTCGCAACTCAATTGTTTCTAATTTCAATAAATTATATTTATTTTTAAATTCTGAAAATATATTAGAAGGAATAGGACATTGATGTAATATATAAACTCTAGAGGGTTCTTTTCAGAATTTACCCCCCATGGCTGGTCTATAAATAGAGGTCCATAGCCATGGACATGTTTCTCTCTTTTTTGGGCTGGTATCAATATAGGTACTACAAAAACTTTTACATATTTTAATCTAGTTTGTGATTTCCTGTTCAGAATCTGAAATTTTCACAGTATAGAGGAATTGTTGTAAGTCCTTCTGTCGCAGGAATGGATTTGTTCTCGATTCGATTTTGAGAGCATTTTTGCTGATGATTTCACTACAGAACATTTGTTTGATGTTTATACAACTTCTGTTGTATATGATTTGAATGTTCCATTTTTGGGGTTTTGCCACAAGTTTCTGCTATTTATTCTTGAATATTTTGCTCTTCAAAAGTGACACCTCAAGTTAAAAAAGATCTCTGCCTTATATTTTTCAGATTAAAAACATGGCACCGTTCTTGCAGATCTGGGTGATCCCTTCATGAGTTTTGTTCTAATTTCTTCTAGATTGATATGAGATGATAACTTATGGTTCTTTCATCTTAATGGACAACCAAGTCATATAAATCTATGATCTGAAATTTTGTTTGTCCAAATACTCAGAAGAACCCGAGTTGTATCATGTGGGAATCTGTTGGCTGCAAATTTATTTGGCTAGAATTGATTGAGAATCTTCTTCTCATCCGGATGTTTTCTTTTAACATATGAACAGTTCAAGAACTTTTCTGTAGATGATCCTTAAAATCCACAGCAAAAGTTCTTCTGTCTGAATTTTGTTCCAGTTTGAAAAGTTGATTAAGCACTGTTCAGATCTTAGTTGTTCTTTAATTGATCATCAGAAACAGTTGTAATCCTACTTTGATAAAACTGGAGTTTCAATCTGATAATTTTTGGAAATCAAAGAATATCTATTTACCTGACAACACTCTGAAAAGTGCTGCCTGAACTATTAAAGTTGATCTGAATCAGCACAGTAGAAACTGACAGAAACTTCATTTTATTCTCTGATTCTTGTCTGCCCAACTACTTCTGTAGAAAGTGTTTTGTTTTGAGAGTATCCAGAGCCAAGGGTTTTACTCTTTCAGATTTTACTCAAAAACAAAAACTGGCTTTTCCTGGATTAACATCTGAATTGCATTTTAGAGATTAGTTGAGCATTTATGAACTTTACTTGAAACACTCAACTTTTGTGAAATCAATGCAGTAATGAAAATTTAAATATTTAGTCAGATTATCTCTGTTTTGATCTCTGAACTCTTGAGTTTTGATTCCGATTATTTTTTCCTTGAGCCATGATTGATTATCAATTTTAGTTCTGAATTTGAATAGAATCTTTCCTCTGATTTCTGTGCTTTTTATTAAAAACTGATGAAGTAAATCACCCTCAAGTTAAAGATCAAAGCCCACTGAATTGTTAATCTGCTTTCTGAAGAAAAGATGAGATGAATACATCTTGATACCAAATAAAACCATATGTGACAGGTAAGTTCCTGATCCTGAATCCTATTTTGAGTTGATTACATTTTCTTCAATCTTGGATTAAATTCTTGAACTGTCTTGAAAAAGCAATTGTCTGAAAAAGTTGTTACTCTGTGTTCAGTTCAGTTTTTGATTCTGGTTATTTGAACTTACTTTCAGAAAATTCTAATCTGATCAGTTGTTTTTTGTTTGACTTGCACTGGTTTGTGTTTACCCTATATACTTCATCTTCTATCTTGAGTTTGCATGATTGATCAGTGTTGTGCAAAATTGCATAATTAACTATAGATATTGCAGAGCTATTTTGTCATTTGAAAACTTTGACTGCACATCTTGGTTCTGAATCTTCTATGCAGTCTTCTGTGTCTATCTTATTTTGTAACTGCAACAGAAATATTTGTTCCTTGACTTTTCTACTTCTGAACAAATTGTTTGTGTGTATTTCTGAGTCAGTCGGAGTTTCAATAGTCAACAACCTCTTGTCGGTATTTCAATTACCGATCAAGAAAGTATTTCAGTATTTCAGACTCCGATTTTTACTGACATGAGATTTTGAACCAAGTTATACTTTGATTTTTGCACTGTTTGGTTCAGATTTGAATTTGCATCATTTAGAGGTGTGTTGGGTGATTTAAAAATGCCATCATATTCGCAAGAATTTGTCGAGGCGCCTATTCACCCCCCTCTAGTCGCCATTCTGATCCCACAGCCCGAACCTGTCTAAAAATTCTCCCGTGCTTGTCCCCTTATTGTCTCGGTCCGTGTCCTGCCCCATTCGATTGGGGTAACCGTCGAATCCATTGTCGTGACTCCTCCCCTCTATGGGTACCACCTATAGGCTTGTTGTTCCCATGCAACGACAGCTGGCGTGCAAGTAGGGGTGGAGTTTTGTGGCCCGCTGATCGGATCGATGCCCATCGTCTGCAAGTTCAACACCAAGATGCCTCTAGGCACCATCTTCACTTTTGGAAGCCTGACTTTTGTCAGCGACTACTTGAACCAACTGGTTCCCACCACTACTCCATTGCAGGCAAAGGCTTCGCCCGTGCCGTCGGTGACACCTACTTCATTGACAACTCATGTGTCGCGATGGACCATGACACCCTAGCGGACTTCGTCATCTTCACCAACTCTAGAGGCGCACTATCCGACACCGACGGTTCGTCATGATCACCAATGACCAACACCATCAAATAAACTCGCCGGTCGCTCAGACGCCTCCCGCGGTTGCGGTCATGGTAATTGCGGGAGCTGTCTTCGAGGACAAACCTTCTGATGGTGCTGAGTCCAGCGCCCACCGCTGAGAATGCCAGAGGCAGAACTTCGCTAGGCACGATCGGCGCGCTAGGGATCAAGAAGGACCGGGAGTCCTACAACAAGATGGACCCGCTGCATACACTGTGGCCTTTGAAGGTCATGACGTGTACCGGTTGCCTACCACCAACCTCATCGCCATCGAGAGAGCCCTGGTGACACTCCCCAATACGCCTGAGCTCCAGAGGGCCCGGGCTATGACCTAGGCCATTGGAGCATAGCTATCGGAGCCACCACTCTCTCGACCACCACCATCACCGTCTCAGAGCCACCACTACCGGTTGTCCAGGCTGAGGGAGCGTGAACAACCCAGCGAGCACAGAGGAAGCTCTCTCATCGGAGACGCCCGCCAGATCATCAATGGCCGCATTAACCATGCAACATCCTTCTTCGTCAACAACAAGGACAGGAGTGGGGGAGCCACGTCATCATGATCAGAATGATCGCAACCACGGGGTCCCGAATGAAGGCCACGCTAACAACCACGACCTTCACCACGATGGGTTCCTCGCCTTCTCCACACGACTGCGTCACGTCGAGTGGCCACACCACTTCCGGTCGACCAAAATCGCTCCATATAATGGTAAAATTGACCTGTATCAATGGCTGTGACTATACAACACCGCCATCCATGAAGCAGGAGGAGATCCAGACGTCATGGTCAACTACCTCCCAGTCATGTTGTCTGCTTCGGCTGTCAATTGGCTGGTATCGCTACCCGAAGGCTCCATCAACTCGTGTGATGACCTCTATTATGTCTTCATCACTAACTACCAAGAGACATGGCAAAGACCGGCCTCCCGACACTACCTACACCATGTTCACCAAAGAGAAGGAGAGTCTCTGTGGTAGTATATTCACCCATAAGTGCCATGTCATCACCACCATCACTGACGCTGGTGTGATTTCTGTAATCCAAGATGGCTTGAGGAAGCTGTCCGAGCTGTTCCGCCACCTGCTCATGTATGCGCCGGCTAATCCTGGACACATGATCACTGTCATTGAATAGTTCGCTAGCGCCGAACACGTGAAGCGAGAGCAGATGCTCCCGAAGCCAAATGGAAACAACGAAGACCGAAGGAGAAGGAGGGGCATTGTCGATCGCCCACCTTCAAGGATCGCGCCAAGCATGGTCGGCATAGCCTTCCCAACAAGAAGAGGAAGGAGAATACGATTATGATCGCTAATCGCGGCACTCGGTCGCGAGGCCAGATTAACATGGCCTTGAAGAATCTGTTGAACAAGCATTGCATCCTCCACCATAACGACAATCACACCACTTGAAACTGCTTTCAACTGAAGAACCAGATGGTGAGAGAAGACGAAGCGTCCCGACGACGCGACAAGCGTCGTCGGGACACCGATAAAAGAAGACCTTAAGATACTAAAGAAAAGGGGGACGTCCCTCCTTGGAGGAATTACATCCAGGATCCCGCCCGGATGGTCTCCATGATATTCGGAGGTAAGGTGGCCTCTGAGACGAAGCGTCAACAGAAGCTGATGATTCGCCATGTCAACGCCATCAGCACTAAAGCATCAGAGCATCTCCGGTGGTCCGAGGTCTCAATCATCTTCGATCGCCTAGACTAGTGGACTAACGTCCCCAATCCTAGGCACTTCCCGCTCGTCGTCAACCCCATCATCCTGAAGGTTCTCCTAAAGAGGGTGTTGATTGATGGAAGGAGTGGCCTCGACGTCCTATTCAATGGGACGTTGGGTCAGTTGGCATCGACAACTCGACGCTCTAGAAGACTGACGCTCCCTTCTACAGGATTGTCCCTAGGAAGGCATCCTTTCCCCTCAGCACGGTTACCCTTCTAGTGACATTCGGTGTTCGGAATAACTACCGGACTGAGCACGTCAAGTTCTACATGGCGGATTTCGAGACCGTGTATCACGCCATCCTCGGAAGACCTTCGCTCACCAAGTTCATGGCGGTGCCCCACTACATCTACTTGGTCCTCAAGATACTAGGACTAGGTGGGGCCTTCTCTATGAAGGGGGATGTCGCCACCTCACACACCTGGGAGCAGGACAGCCTTGCACTGTGCGAGGTCATGGACATGTCTGTCTGCATGAGGGAGATACTCCAAGATGCTAAGACCGCATCGGCTAACAGACTCGAGTTCTTGAGTCCTACACTGTCACCAACTACGTTGACACCATTGCCGACCGAGTACAAAAGTGTTCGGCTATCACAAGATGACCCCTCCAAGATAGTTCTGATCAGGGTCACACTGGATCCTAAATAGGAAAGTGCACTCCTTAGCTAGCTCTGCTCCAACTCCGTCATCTTTGGTTGGCAACCCTCCGACATGCCAAGCGTACCCCGGGAGGCGATCGAGCACGAACTCCATGTCGATTCGGCTGCACCGCCGATTGAGCAAAAGATGTGTGCTTTACTGAAGACCGCAAGAAGCTCATCAATGAAGAAGTCTCCTGCCTCCTGGCGGTCAGCTTCATCAAGGAGGCACATAACACGGTCTGGCTGGCTAACCCAATCCTTGTGCAGAAGAAGAGCGGAAAATGGAGAATGTGTGTTTACTGCACTAACCTCAACAAGCGATGTCCGAAGGATCCATTCCCGTAGTCGTGCATTGATTAGGTCATTGATTCGACCGCCAATAGGGCCCTCCTATGCTTCCTCGACTGTTACTCGGGCTACCATCAGATTGGCCTAAAAGAAGAAGACCAGAAGAAGACTGCCTTCATCACTCCGTTTGGCGCCTACTACTAAACTTCCACGGACTTTGGGTTGAAGAATGCCGGAGCCACATACCAATGAGCTATTTAGAGTTGCCTGGCTGATCAGATCGGTCCCAACATGGAGACTTATGTTGATGATGTGGTTATCAAGACGAAGCAATCTAAATACCTTGTTGACGACCTCTAAGAGACGATGAATAACTTCTACAAGATTTGTTGGAAACTCAATCTTGATAAATGCATATTTGGAGTCCCGATTGGAGAATTACTTGGCTTCATCGTTAGCCACCAAGGAATTGAAGCCAATCCGGAGAATATTTTGGCGATCCAAAACATGGCTAGGCCTACCAACATCAAACACGTCCATCGCCTAACCGGCTGCATGACCTCTATGGGCCGGTTTATTTCTTGGCTCAGAGAGTGGGGGATGACATTTTTCAAGCTGCTGAAGAAAGAAGGCTTCACCTGGACTAAAGAAGCAGATCGAGCATTCACCAACCTCATGAACTTCCAGATGTCTCAACCAATGCGCACTCCACCGACTTAGGAGGAGCCCCTCCTCCTCTACATCACTGCCACCACGCATGTGGTCAGCATTGCCCTGGTCATCGAATGGCCAGAGAAGGGGCTTGCCTACCTGGTTCAACAGCCGGTCTATTTCATATCAGAAGTCTTAGGGCCATCGAAGGTTTGATATCATCAAGTGCAGAAGCTCTTGTACGCCATCCTCATCACCATCTAGAAGCTCAAGCACTACTTCCAAGCTCACCTCGTGGAGGTTTTCATCGAGTTCCCACGCGGTGACATACTGAGAAATCAGGGCTTCGTTGGGTGGATCGCCAAATGGGCTATAGAACTCGGAGAATACGCCATCAACTTCATGACAAGGACTGTCGTCCAGTCTCAAGCGCTTGCCGACTTTTTCGCTAAATGGACCGAGTACTAGATGCCGGTGGAGAACATCGTCGAGAGCTTCTGGACCCTCCATTTCGATGGTTCCTTCAGCTTAGAGGGGGCAGCGCCGGAGTGCTCTTCACATCTCCCCAAGGTGAAGATTTAATGTATGTCTCCCGCCTATGCTTCGCTGCGTCCAACAACATAGCTGAGTACGAGGCCCTGCTCCATGGACTCCGCATTGTTGTCTCCCTCGGGATTCGGTGGCTACTGGCATTCGGAGACTCCAAGCTGGTGATCAGCCAGCTGAACAAAGAATGGACTTGCGTCAACGAGAAGATGGATGCTTACAGCCAAGAGATCCACAAACTGAAAGGCAAGTTCGATGGCCTAGAGTTCCATCACGTCCCCCGAGTTCGACGGCCTACGCTCCCTACATTATACAGACCTTAGCTACATCGATTAAGCTGGGCCAAGTTTTGAATGTAGTTGGACAAGAAAGCAAAGGCTGAGAATGAAGAAATATTTATTACATTATGATGAAATGTACATGTAAAATGATTTCTTCTACTCTATTTTTATTTGCTCAATAGGACCGGGGGGCTAGGACAAGAGAAGGCAGTCTAGAAGGGCTTGCGACTTTGATAGGCGGGCCTTGATGGAAGCCTTCAATGCCTGCGACGCCGAGGCAGGATCGACCTCAGCACTGACAGTCGAGGAGTCTCGCCGCCCTTGGGGCCTACCTTCCGTTGGGACACTCCCAATAGAATGGATGCCTTCTCCACTGACTCTTGAGCCACCAGACGACACCCCCCATCCCGAGGAGAGTCCGAAGGAGGTGACGACCGATCTAGGCTGTGCTCGCTGGAAGGCGGAGTAAGGTCACCACATGGGCTCGCCACGTGCATGACGAGCACGGAGGTCCTCCATAAGGTCGCTGCATCGGCTTGCAATCCCATCGCCAATACATCGGTGATCTTCAAGAAGGGAAGAATGATCAAGACCCCAACCAGGAAAAGCTAATGAAGTAATCAAATAAGTGAAGATTCACTTACCCAAAGTCTAGAGGCTCTTGATAACCCTTCAAGAAACCATCGCACCATGCCATCAAAAGGTTTAAGCCCTCTAATGAAGAGAAGAGTCAAGGCAGAGAAGATGATATGGGCCGTGATGCTGAAAAAACTAAAACCAAAGGGCTCTATTTATAGGCCCAGGCAGCGGGCGGTGAGGCATACTGTAACGCCCAGATTTAATAAATCCAGACTTTTATTGAAATTCCATAGAAAATCAATAAATCAAGATGTTCATCACACGACCACGTACAATACGATCAATCATTCACGGTTCATAGACCATATTAGTACAAAGGTGAATAAAGTGAAGAGAAACTAATAAAACAAGGGTCCTAGATGAACGCCTCCTTCTAGTCTCGCCTTGACTGGGTCGCTACTCTAGACCTTCATCCTCCTCGTAGTAGACGGGCTCTGGTGGTGTAAGTCAATGGGGGTGAGTACAATCATACTCAGCAAGCCACCGGATGCAAATATAATGCAGAGTAATAACAAGGGAGATAGTGGCTAACTTTGCGGAAAAGCATATTTGTAAAGCAAGTAAATATGATCAAGTTATTAATACAGAAATTATAAACATGTGTATGCATCATATTCTAACTCAAGGGGTACAGTCAGCCCACCCTCGCTCAATAGTCCTTACATGCCATGAACAACTCAACCATTCAAACAATTGTAAACTATCTACGAGAAGTCACACAACCCACCCTTGACCGTGGGCTCGGCTTTTCGAAAAGATGGAATACTCTGAGTAGAGGTGTACCACTGTACCCACAAGGCATGCACTCATCGCATACACCAAAGTGTAACGAGATGACCCATACCACGGGAACTCATGCCAAAACCTTCCATATGGTCCTCCTCAACCCGATAGCACCCTCTTATGGGTTTCATATGGTGCCCCGACGCGTCGAGCCAACACCATACCCCCCCTTGAGCCACGTCGGTACAAGTCACCCGCAGGTTGCCCCTTGCCCCCTCCACTATGGTGCATCGAGTCGGATTGTTCCATACTTCTAGTTAGGACTTACCCATTAGACTTGTGGTTAGTACGGAAGTGCTTTGCAACAGATCCCGCAGACCGGTCCTTATAGTGCCCCGGGTGGTACCAACCAATGCCCTAGCTTGCACCCGGAACCCACCATACTTATAACATAGCCAGATCCAACAGAGTCCAGAGACGAGAATAACGGGGAAATACATATAGTAGAATCCATCTATCTACGACTCATTCTTTTTATCCTATAGCAGTTGTGTCGGTAGATTGGACACTAGCTAATATAATATTTGTAGAGTGACAAGGAGTGTAGGCTCAATAAGCATGGCTTGGGTTTGCACACAAGGACGGGGATCTATTAAATATAGTGTAAGGCTTGAGATTAGACTAATGCAATATTATCCTATGAGTTATAGCGATAATTTATTAAAACATGGGTTCAATGATGATCAACATGGGGGTTGTGACTTGCCTTGCTCAGCAAATGGTGATGGTGGAACCTCGGGGTAAAACTCCGGCTCCTCGATGAACTCGTAGTCTTCTCGATACGGAAAAAGTAAACATAACATTCAATAAACAAATAAAATATCACAAAACATAAGCATACAAGTTTTATGAGTTTAAATATGTGGAATTAAGATCTTTTATTCTGAAGTTATGTTGAAAACATTAAAGATTCAATTTTAAGGTTTTTCTTAATTTATTTTAGGAATTAACAATTTATCCCTAAGGGGTTTTTATTCATTTATTTAATAAGAATATTTTGTTCTAAAGTAACATACTGTTTTTATGGCATAAACATGTAGAAAATAAAATGTTGAGTATAACAAAATTTGAATGGTGAAATTTGGATTTAAAATGAGCAAGTTATGAATTTTTAAAGTTTAAACAAATTTCTGGATTTTTATTTTAAACAGAAAATAGTCCCTGGTACACGGTGAACCAGGTTCACCATGAACCCGTGACTGTTCGCGTGGGCTGGCAGGGAGTATGTGAGATCCAACGGCCCAGAGAGCTCGATACCCTTTCGGCTTGGATCAACGGTCGGGATTAAATCCCACAGGGGATTTAATTTCTACCGCCCGATCTTGATCGAATGACCAGAAATCAATCCGGCACAGCACGTGGCGCCGAGGGTATTTTACCCTTCATCCCCAACTGCGGCGACACGACGGCGAGCTATTCCGGCGACGGCGACGGCCTAAAGGCTTGGCTACTGGCTGAAATGGAACCAGGGGAGTGTGGGGAACACGATGGTACCAGAGATGGCGATGACGGGGCAGTGGTGGCGGTCGGCGATGAGGGTAGATGGTGGAGCTCCTCGGGTGCTCGATGGCGACGACGATCCGGTGGCGCCCACGGCCAATGGAGGGGATGCCGAGGACGGGCAGGCTCCGGCGGTCACGACGGTGGCGGCGGCGTGGACGGAGGAGGCTTGAGGCGGCGGCGAGCGGTGGCCGGAAGTGAAACAGGAGAGGAAACCGAAAATAGAGTGGGGCATTCTGGTTTCACTGTAGTACGGGCTACAACGGTGAGGGCAGAGAGCGGTGCTCGGGGGGATTTAAATAGGGGCTCGCCGGCGTAAGGAGGGAAGGGAACCGAGGGTTCCCGTAAAATCCGGCGAGGGTTTCCCAACTCACGGCCAAGCTTCCATAAATGGGAAAACGCGTCGGGTTTCGAAGGAAAGGGGTCGTCGGTGGTCGGGGAAAGCAATCCGAGGTGAATCCGAGCGAACACGGGCGGCCGGCGGTGAGAAAACGAAAAGGGGGGTCACAGGAAAGGAAAGGGGAGAGATCCCCTTCCATCGGGGACGAAGGACCTGACAGGTGGGCTCCACCTGTCAGCGGGCGAGCGGGAAAGGAAAGGGCCGACTGGCGGGCCCCGGCGACCAGAGACTGAAGCGCGGGCTAGAGAGGCTGACAAGCGGGGCCAAGCTGACGCGAGCGCGGGAGAGGAGAGAGGGGAGCGCGCCGACAGGCGGGCCCCACCTTGCGGTGTCTCGGGTTTGGACTGGGCTGGGCCTAGGGGACTTTGAGGGTTGCGACCCAAAGGGATTTTAAAAGCTTTTCTGAATTAAAATAAATCCAGTAATTCATTTATTAATTTAGGAGTTGAATCACTATTGATAAAAATTTGGAAAAATTCCTAAAATTATATCTTGGCCTCAGGATTCTATATTAAATTTTCCAAGTTGAAATTGTAAGTTTTCCCCCTTGTTTGGCTTTAATAGGGATTTTTAAGGGTTTTCTTTAATTAAATAATTACTTTAATTCCCTGAAAAATGTATTTCCTTTATTTTATTTATTTTAAAATCTTGGGATGTTACACATACCACCAGTGTGCTAATTAAAGAGAAACACCACTGTTGATGCACACAAAATTGCTCCGCCAGTCGCCATATCACGACAGTCAATATCCCCTTCCTTGTAGGAAGGATACGCCGCCTAACGTGCATGTCGCCTTAACACCATATATGGCTTCGCCATAATTTTCTCCACAAAATTCTGCCAAAGGTAATTCGAGGCATTCAACAATCACACCACAGCCGCGGCCTGGGGCCGCCAAGATAAGTCTCCAACTCTCCATATTTTGAATCTCGATTTAATACATCATTCAAATTTGAGATTTTTTTACTCATAAGCACCATTATTGGGGCAGTAGCGGCTTTCTCCTACTCTGTACCCATTATCCGCTCTAGCTGAGTCATTGGAGGGCCCCTCTGCTCCCGAGTGCTTAACAAATTTGTGGCTCTTAAGCATTTCGCTTGGGACCTGCCACGGTCTTCCAACTCTATATCCATGATCAGCTCTAGCTGAGTCGGGTCGATTGGGTCTTGGAAGAGTTTCCTCTGGCAACTGATTCCTTTGATTCGCACGTCCTATAACGGTGTGGTTCAAAAAGCCTGTATGCGGCATGCGTTATCCTTGCGCTAACAAGTTGGCACCATGACCGAATGATCACAACCAGTCGGATTGCATACAAAAATATTGAATGTGACCAAGCAGCATCATATTACATGTCTTGCAAATATGTCTCATATTTTTATCACTTGGTAGGTGCAGGAGGATAATACACGATGTCAGTAGTCAAGGCGTCGGTCGCTTCCTCGACCACGACATATGCTCGATGGGCGTCAATTTCACTATAATGCACTGGCCACCCCACTTGGACAAGATCTAATCGGATGGTCGGGTACAGCACCCGGACGACCACCAGCACATGAGTAGCCGACGTCTTCGCGAAGTCCCGACCCGACTGCTTAATCTGACCATCAACACCGTCCAGCCGAGCAAATGACTCCTTCACCGACCATTGAGTGCTCGGGGGCTCATCATCAACAATTTGGATCATCGCCTCTATGCATGTCCGATAGGCATCCAACAGCATCTAGGTTCGCACCAGTCACCGCTCTAGGTCTTCGAACTAAGCGGTCATCTGATAATGGATCCCTGCAGAGCAAAGTAGAATTCTCAAGACAAAAGTTAATGAATTTTGTCCTGGGAGAAAAAGAGCTCAGTGGAAGCCCATACTTTTGTACACACCATGCCATTTCTAGGCTGAAGCCTCAGACTCAGTGAGCTATTTCTTTAGCTTCTCCAACTCGGTGATAATAGCATCCCTCTCAGCAATCGCTGCGTCTGCCGAACGATGCGCCTGGCCGATAATTGTCTCTAGATGCTCACTCGACGCCGACAGCTCTGTGAGGACAAAAAAGAATTATGCTTCGGATTCGTGGATAACAATATTGAAGAAAAAATTGATACGTACCAAGGGCCTGGAGGCCGAACTTCTCACAAAGGACACGAAGTTCCCCTCGGAGACCATCATTCTCTACATCCAGCCGCCGCAGCTCATCGTTCCTCCAGGACAGCTCGACGTCCTTGGCATTCAGCTGCTCTCTTATTTCGAAAGCTGGATCACACCTAGAAGGTGGTGGCACCGGCTCTGCCGTAGTGGGAGGAGCAAAGCACTCTTCCCCCATCACGGTAGCCTCTGCTGCGACCGCTGTAGTTGTCATCGGCGGGCCCTCGGACCTTCTCGGCGAAGAAGGTTGGGAGCCCACCATGCTTGGCCCACCCTCAGGTGACCCTAATGATGTCGTATAGACCACAATGGTGGTGGTTAGCTCAACTACAACTATCACTTCGACCGGGCTTGGGTCAGACAAAGGTTATCCTCTGACCCTGTCAAGCAAAAGATATGATGGTGATCATAAAGATATATTCAAGAGGATCAACTACATCGACAAAATGTCATCATCACTCTGACCGCAGTAACACCGCCCTCCTCATCCGTGAGCTAGGTCCCGCACTAGAAGAAAAGACGGTTCACAGAGCCGAGCGGCATGGTGACAGAGACGGAGTGGATGCCGAGGACAACGATGTTGCGGCCTCAACCGCCCAGGTGCTTTCTCACAGGTGTCTGAGTCAGCGTCTGGAGATGAAGGGATCTTTAGAGGCCCGACGGCCTGCCTCCACCTCGTCTCTAACTGGGAAGCACTCCGAGTCACCGCCCGCTTCTTTGCCTTCTTCGCCGAGGGGGAGCAAGCCTCCTTGCTCTTCCTCTTCCTACCAGGTGTGCTGCCATCTAGACTAGCATGCTTCTACCCAACAGGGCAGGGGTGCTCTAGCAATGGATCCAGAGAGACGAAGGTGGCCCGACTCTCCACAAGATCACATTCAAGACCTTGAGATCAATTACAACTTCTAGCGATGAAGAAACAGGAGGAAACGACATTACCTCTGGCCGGGGATAGTTGAGGTAGAAGGGGCGGCAACGGGTGGTGCTTTGGGCATCAACCTTGCTATTAAAGATGCTTCGCTCCCTCACCACTACCTCCTCCAACGGCATCTCCTCAGCCGACTCAAGGTCGAATCGTTGAGTCCCTTAAACTCATACCCTGGGTGGAGCCGCTGCTTCAGTGGCACTACATGATGAAGCAAAAAACTAAGGACAACATGGATGCCCGAGAGATCCCTCTCTCAAAGATGACGAACCAAAGTCACCAGCTCATCAACCTTCCCCTGATCCTCAACCAAGCACCGGTCGGTCCAGGCGGCAGTCACCAATGGCACTTGATCGATCTCTAGAGAAAGGGATGGCTCATGTTTAGCCACAAAAAACCAACCTGAGTGCCATCCCTTGTTTCAAAAAGGAAGAGGGACAGAGATGTACTCTGTAGCCTTCCCATCATGAAGCTGCAGCCCGCATCTTCTGACCACTTTGCTCCAAAGAGGTCGCAAGAAGAAGTGGTGGAAAAGATTGAAATGGGGATCAACCCCAGAAAAGATTCACACAACTCCACAAAGATTGCAAGATGAAGAATGGAATTGGGATTTAGCTTACAGAGAGAGATGTCGTCATGATGAAGGACACCATGAAGAAAAGGATGCACTGGTAACTCGAAGCCACGAAGAAATAAGGAGTCGAAGACCACGATATCGTGGGTGTCTAGGGATGAAAATGTCTAACCGCCGACTGCTCGCCACGACGAGATGGCCTTCGGTGGGATATTGCCCTGATACTCTAGTGCATGTACCACCTCTTCTCCCATCGAGGAGACGCGGAACTCTTCTAGGCGGTCCATCGGCTTCCGAGGATTGCTCGCTGCCATTGGAGTTCTGGGTGCCCTTGACAAAGTTTTCAAACTGAACAGCTAACGGACTTTGCGAGGCACCAGGAGAGTAGAAGATAAAGCAAAAAGATGGAGTACTACTTTCGAGCGCATTGGGGAAAGTTACTTATAACATTCCTCTCGGCAGTTCTTCATCTCGAAGCATCGCGTCTGCCAAAGTGGATGGTTCAGAGAAGCACCTTTTTGCCATCAATCGCGACGGTATGGTTCCAAGGGATCTCTCAGGAGGTCCTGATCCGTGCTCCAAAAGTCGAAATAAGAAACAAGCAAGTGAAGCAACATCGCCAACTGCCATCTCCCCACATAGTAACTTCCAGCCATAGGGAGGCAGCATGGTTTCGAAATAAACTACTCCAACGGTAACTCCTCCGAAGAAGATGATTTGAGACTGAAGCTCATTCTTCGAAGGAACTTTAGCCTGGGTGGTGCACCGATCAAAAGCATGACTACATCAAGGGTACTTGGAACTCTTCCGGCCCGCTTCGAGCACGACACACGGTGAAAAGAGCTCTAGGTCTGATGTCGGGGATATGATCTAGGATACCCCACCGAGTGGTTTTACTCGGTCCGCTGACTGCTGGTCAGGCCAGCCCAGAGAGGATTTCCTGACCACCTGACCTCCCACTCGGGAGCGAATGTGAACGAGTGGTGAGATGCCAACGGTCGGACTGGGGCCATCTGGCCAACGGTTATCTCCAATCAACGCCAATGATTACCCTCAATATTGTCGTCTCAAGGGCAGCCATTAGTGCCATTTGGAGGCAGTCATATTGACAGTTATGCGGCTATTTCCGCTGGCTATCAATGTCATGATTATTCTTGTAACTTCCTAATCCTTGTCATATAAAAGCATTAGGGGAGGCTCTGAGAAGAACAAAAAGGTTTGGATCACATCTGATGAGGACATCCCTACCAATAATATAACCATACATGAATACCATCCAATTATTAAAGTTCGAGCATGAAGATTAAATCTCCAGGTTAACTCGTTTCTAAATATCTTATTATATTATCTTGGGAATAAATTACTACCTAATATTATTATTGTTGTTAGGAACCATGGAGATGATGAAAATCACTTGGAGATAAATAAAGAGTTGGAGAAGAATCAGGAAGGACGTACAAGCCAATTTGAGAGTCCAATCCAACTACAATTCGTGTCCAACTCGGATTCCAGGAGCAGCGTGCACTAAAATCATCGCCTAGGCCGCATACGGACTTCGTTGTTTACGTTCCACACAACCACGGAAAGATAACTTCAGAAACTTTCAAATACCACTAGTTTCATCTCAAAATTCCTTCTAAATCAACAAGAATCATCAAAAAAAGATAAAGTCCATAATCTGTCAGCATGTTGTTTTCTGCGTTATTGGGCCTTTGGGCCGTGTATCCAGTTTAGCCCATTAGGGGTGCTTCCCAAACTACTATATAAGGTGTTTCTATATATATTTAGGGTTTTTGGGTTTAGTTTACACGTTTCTTTGATAGCCGCCACTTCACCGGATTTATAAGTGAACCCCAACTCGAAGATTCCAATAGAATTTCAATTCGATTGTGTTTTCTGCGTTCTTGCTTGTGTTCTTCGAGTGATGGGCAAGGATTAGACTTCTTGGTGAGGTCAATCAGGCTATGCTTGGTTGATAACTAACGGAGCAGTGGTGTAGCAATTGCAATGTCTGATCTCGTGGATCGGAAGCCGGATTGTCAACGTCGAGTTCTCCACAAATTTTTGTTTATCCCCCACCTGATGGAAGATTGGGCCCCCCTCCTCCATCAACATCCTAGTATCCTAACACACACATGCACACTCACATCCAAAAGAGCAGCACCACTAGCTGAGACAAGCACTGAGGGATTGATCCATACAGACAACCCACATTCATCCATACACACACAGGAGTAGGGTTATTATCCTCCGGGAGGTCTTGTCGCACCCCGATTTATCAAAATCGAGACATTATTGAATTTCATAAGAAAAACAATAATACAAGAGGTTCATCATGCGACAAACGTACATACGACGGTATTCATGGTGCGCAGACCATATTTATTACATCAGAGTTTTAAATAAAACGATAATAAAAATAATTAAGCTGCATGACGAACGTCTTCTTCAGGATTTTTCTTCTTGACTGGGTCGCTACTCTAGACCATCCT
Organism: Zizania palustris; assembly: GCA_019279435.1. NCBI lineage: Eukaryota > Viridiplantae > Streptophyta > Magnoliopsida > Poales > Poaceae > Zizania > Zizania palustris. The sequence goes on from JAAALK010000079.1 coordinate 13,777,367, forward strand.
CGTAGTAGACATCCTCTGTGGTGTTCAATGGGTATGAGTACAAAAAGTACTCAACAAGCCACCGCAAATGCAAGTAATAATGCAAGGTGATAAACAAGGGACGGTAATGGCTAACATTGCGGGAAAAGTATATTTTCAGTTATTGCATTTAGTGTAGTCAAATTTAATCATGCGGAAAAGTAAACATGAGCATCAACAACATCATCTAACTCGAGGAGTACGTTTTACCTCCTCGCACAATAGTCCTTACATGTCAAACCATCATGCACATACATATTCAAAGTAATCTAACTGTGGGATGTCACGCAACCCGCCCTTGACCGTGGGCTTGGCTTTTCGAAAAGATTTAAGACTCTGATCAGAGATGTACTACTGTACCCACAAGGCACACACTCATCCCAAACGAGATGACCCATACCACGGGAACTCGTGCCAAAACCTCAGCATGAAATGCTCCAAGCGATAACCACCCGCTCTAGGTTTCGCCGGCGCGCCGAGCCGCATCCCGGCTAACGTCGCACCCCCTTTTGCGCCACATTGGTACAAGCCACCCGCAGGTGCTGCTTGACCCATCTCCAAATGGTGGCCTCGGTTTGGAACACAACATACCTTAGTTAGGACTTACCCATTAGACTTGTGGTTAGTACGGATGTCTATTGCAACGGATCCCTCAGACCGGTCCTTATAGTGCCCCGGGTGCTACCGACCAATGCCCTAGCTTGCACCCGGAACCCACCATGCATACACTCACAACCATAACTCATCACCAAAAGAAATCCAAGGATAAGAAGTAACGGGGATCATATAGTAGAACCATTTTACTACGACTCATTTTTATCCTATAGCGATCGTGTCAATACATTGGACACTAGCTAATATCATTAATCATGTGGTGACAAGGATGTTAGGCGAGATAGCATGGCTTGGGTTGCACATCAAGGTCGGGGGATCCTAAATAAATATATTGTAAAGGTTTTCATTGGACTAATGCATGTATAGCCTATGTGTTTTAGCGATAGTTTAATAAAGCATGGGTTCAATATGCTCAAAAGATTGGTTTGGTGACTTGCCTTGTTCAGCAAATGGGGAGGGAGGAACTTCGGGAAAGTACTCCGGCTCCTCGACGGTGTCGTAGTCTTTCCAATATAAATAAAGTAAAATAAAATAAACACCACATTCGATCAAACAATATAACATCACATAATAAGCACATAGGCTTGAGTTGGTTTGATTAAAAATAAATCAAGTTGTTAAGGTTCTGAAATTCATTTAATAAATAATCCTAAAAGAAATTAAAATGAAGTGTTGTCCTTTGAAAGAGGGTTTTTAAAGTGATTATTCTTAATTTTTAAGTTCTCTAATGAATTTAAAAGGAAAGGTCCATAGAAAACTTAGTGGTTTTCAGTATATGAACATAAAGGAATTAAATATGAATTTTACTGAAATTTAAAATAATTGAATTCACATTTCTATCCTAGGGTATTTGAATACCTATTTAAATAAACATGAAAAAGTCTAAAGTAACATATTGTTTTTATTGAACTAATGTGTAGAGAATAATATTATAAATTTTCTGAAATTGAAATGACAATTTTTAGAGTTCAAATGCGCCAGATATGAATTTTACAAGTTTAAAAGCATTTCTGGAATTTATTTTCAAATTTAAAATGCCTCGGGTCCACGGTGAGCCAGGCCCACGGTGAACCCGCGCACTGTGCGCGTGCGCCGGATCTATCTAGACCGTTGGATCCAGATCCAACGCGCGCGAGCGAGGCGGGGCACTTAAGTGATAATGGACGGCCAGGATTCAAATGCGTGAAAGGGTACCACGTGGACGCACGAGATCGAGCGCGGGTTTTAAATACTAATGGATGCACGAGATTAAAACGTACCCCTTCGCACAGATCCAACGGCGCAGATTAAACCGCACATGGGATTTAATCAGTACCGTTAGATCCAGATCGCATGGCGCGGATTGAATCCGACATGGCACGGGTACTCAGCCCGTGCTGGTCGTCTTCTCCGGCGACGGCGAGCGGGCCAGAGGCCATGGCGAGCGATGGCGGTCGAAGCTAAGGCCTAAAACGGAAAGAGGATACTGTGGGGATCACGAGGGTACCTCGGCGGTGGTCCGGGGACGACGGGGCGTGGCCGGCGACGAGGTAGACGGCGAGGTGGTCTCGGGTCCTTGTCGGCGATGGCGTTCCGGCGAAGTTCGTGGATGGCAGAGGGGCGGCCAGGGTCGGTGACGTCCTTGCGGTCACGGCAGTGTGGTTGGCTAGGGCGGAGGAGGTCGCTAGCGACGGCGAGGGGCGACCGGAGTAGGAGCGGCGGTGAGGCGTTAAAAACCGAAGAGGGGAGCACTCTGTTCGTTCTCGCTGTGAATGGTCGTGGGGGTCGAACGCGGTGGAGGCCAGGGGCTTAAATAGGGCCACCGGCGGAGCTCGCATACAAGGAAAGCCGAGGGAGGGCTTTAACTCGCCGACGAGGGCTTGGCCATGCACGGTGCGGTGTTCCCGGGGGCTTAAACGCGTGGTTTAACGGGGGAAACGGTCGGCTGGGCGCGGGGAACCGATTAATGGCGCCAATTGAATGCGGGAGGGGCTAGCGAGGCGGATCCGAGGCAGGGGTCGTCGGCCGGCGTGATTTGGGGGCGGCGACGCGAGGTTGACGACGAAACTGATAGGCGGGCCAAGGTGGTCAGCGGGTGCGAGCGCGCGAGAGAGTGGGCTGACGGGTGGGGCCGAGGCGTCGGGCGCGCGCGCGAAGAGAGGAGGGCTCGCTGACAGGAAGGGCCCGGGTGTCAATCCGAGCATGCGGGAGGGAGTGGGCTGGGCCGGCCGGGAGAGAGGAAAGAAGGGGAGGGAGCCCGTTACTGTTTAACATGTTTTCTGTTTAAAATAATTGCAGAAATTGGTTTAAAATAATAAGGATACTTCCAAAGTTGATAAAAATTTATAAAAATTCTCAAAAATATAATTTGGCCTTGGGAGTTTATACAAAAATTTTCAGCTCCTGGTTTGGTCATTAGCTCTATGTTGTAGTTCAAAAATGGTATAGAAGGGTATTTAAAGGTATTTTCAAAATAATAAAATCCAGGAAATTGAATTAATTAATATTTTTATTATTTTGAAAATTTGGGGTGTTACAAACCTATCCCCCTTACAAAGAATCTCGTCCTCGAGATTGGAACGTTACTCGAATAACTCGGGGTATTGGGCTTTTAGTTCGTCTTCTTTTTCCCATGTTGCTTCTTCGGCGGGGTGGTTGTCCCACTGAACCTTGCAGAAGCGAACTATGCGACTCCTTGTTACCCTTTCTTTGGTTTCCAAGATCTTGATAGGTTTTTCGATGTAAGTCAAGTCTTCTTGGATGTTGAGCTGTTGAAGGTCGGCTTGCTCGGCGGGCACACGAAGGCACTTCTTCAGCTGAGAGACATGGAACACATCATGAACTCCTGCCAATGATGGAGGGAGTTCCAGTTGATATGCCACTTCTCCCTGCCTTCGGAGGATCTGAAAAGGTCCGACGTAGCGGGGTGCTAGCTTGCCTTTCATGTTGAACCTTTGAGTGCCTCGGAGGGGAGTGACTCGGAGATAGACATATTCGCCCTCCTCAAAGGTTAGGTCTCTTCGATGGTTATCGGCGTAGCTCTTCTGTCGGGACTGGGCTATCCTTAACCGATCCCTTATGATCTTGACCTTCTCTTCAGCTTATCTCAATATATCTGTCCCAAACAGTTGCGATTCTCCAGTTTGATCCCAAAGCAACGACGTTCTGCACTTACGTCCGTAGAGTGCTTCAAACGGGGACATTTGCAGGCTGGCTTGATAGCTGTTGTTGTAGGAGAACTCTGCATAGGGTATGTTCTTGTCCCACATTCCGCCAAAGTCTAGAGCGCAAGCTCTAAGCATATCTTCCAATATCTGGTTGACCCTTTCGGTTTGACCGTCGGTCTGTGGATGATAGGCGGTGCTAAAGTTCAGCCGGGTGCCGAGTTCCTCTTGAAGGTTCTTCCAAAACATGGAGGTAAACTGACTCCCACGGTCAGATACGATCTTCTTAGGAACTCCATGAAGGCACACGATCCGGGTCATATACAACTCAGCCAACTTGGCGACAGTGTAGGTCATCTTAACCGGGATGAAGTGAGCTACCTTGGTGAGTCGATCAACGATCACCCAGATAGAATCATGACCAGCTTGGGTCCTGGGCAGTCCCGTGATGAAGTCCATTCCTATCTCTTCCCACTTCCATTCAGGGACTTTGAGGGGTTGAAGAAGTCCGGGAGGTCTTTGATGCTCTGCCTTGACTTGCCGGCATGTGTCGCACTTGGCCATATACTCAGCTATTTCTCTCTTCATGCTGACCCACCAATATTTTTCCTTCAGATCTTGATACATCTTTGTACTCCCGGGATGAATGGAGTATAGAGTATCATTGGCTTCTTGAAGGATGAGGGTCTTTAACTCAGGCTTGTCGGGCACGCATATCCGGTTTCCGAACCAGATGGTACCATGCTCGTCCTCGGAAAATCCGAGGGCTTTACCCTTCCGCATGTTCTGTTGGATCTCCAAGATGTCCAGGTCTTCCCTCTGCTTTTCTCGGATCTGGTCTATCAAGACAGGCCGAGACTTCAAGGCAGCGAGGTATGCTTGGGTGGTGATCCCTAGGTTTAGTATTTCCATCTCCTTGTAAAGTAAAGGAGCTTGGTCCTGAATCATGATGGCGTTGCAGTACCCTTTTCGACTAAGTGTGTCTGCCACCACATTCGCTTTGCCTGGATGGTAATGGATGCCCAAGTCATAATCCTTAATCAGTTCAACCATCTCCTTTGCCTGAGGTTCAGATCTGGTTGGGTGAATATATACTTGAGGCTCTTGTGGTCGGTGCAGACCTCACACCGATTCCCCACAAGGTAATGTCTCCATATCTTCAAGGCATGAACCACGGCTGCTAACTCCAGGTCGTGGGTTGGGTAGTTCAGCTCATGCGGTCTCAGTTGTCGAGAGGCGTAGGAGATCACCTTCCCTTCTTGCATTAAGACGCATCCCAACCCTTGACGAGAGGCATCACAGTAGACGTGGAAGTCTTTCCGGATGTCTGGCAAAGTCAGAATAGGAGCTGACACGAGCTTCTTCTTGAGGGTCTGGAAGCTTTCTTCACAGTCGGGGGTCCATTCAAATTTCACCTCTTTCTGTAGAAGTCTGGTCATAGGCTTAGCGATCTTTGAAAAATTCTCGATGAACCGGCGGTAGTATCCGGCCAATCCGAGAAAACTCCGGATCTCGGTCACGGTCGTGGGCTGCAGCCAGTTGGTCACTGCTTCCACGGTGGTTGGGTCCACTGCTATTCCTCCGGCGGATATGACATGGCCGAGGAACTTCACCTCAGACGACCAAAATTCGCATTTGCTGTATTTGGTGTACAGTTGCTGCTCCCTTAGCTTTCTGAGGGTCAGACGGAGGTGAGTCTCGTGTTCTTCCTTGGTCTTGGAGTAAACGAGGATATCGTCGATGAATACCACGATGAACTTATCCAAGAACTCCATGAAAACGTTGTTCATCATGTTCATGAAGAAGGCCGGGGCATTCGTGAGTCCGAACGACATCACAGTATACTCGTAGAGTCCATAGCGGGAGGTGAAGGCAGTCTTGGGTATGTCCTCTTCTCTAATCTTCAATTGGTGATAACGGACCTGAGGTCAATCTTGGAAAACACCGAGGATCCCTTCAGTTGATCGAATAGGTCGTCGATCCGAGGCAATGGGTACTTGTTCTTGATGGTTACGTCGTTCAGGGCTCTATAGTCCACGCACATCCTCTTGGTCTTGTCCTTCTTCATGGCAAAGATGACCGGTGCACCCTAGGGTGAGGTACTCGGTCGAATGTACCCTTTCTACTCCAGGTCTTCTATGTTGCTCTTGACTTCGGCTAGTTCATTAGCGGCCATCCGGTATGGGCGCTTGCAGATTGGAGTGGTCCCGGGGACAAGTTCGATTCTGAATTCGATGTCCCGCTTGGGAGGCATTCCTGGTAGGTCTTCAAGGAAGACGTCCATAAACTCCTTGACTATGGGTACTTCTTCAAGAGCCAGCGAGTGGAGGGAGGCTTCGAGCGGTTGGCGACTGGTCATCCGAAAAGTGACGGCTGCGCCTTCAGGGTTGGTCACTGTGACGGACTTGTTGGCACAGTCGATCACTCCATTGTGCTTCATCAACCAATCCATTCCTAGGATGAGGTCGAGTCCGGTGCATTTTATGAGGACTGGCTCGGCCCAAAATAATACTCCTTGGATCTCAATCTGAACCTTAGGGCTGTATAAGCGGGCTAAGGTCCTATTGCCGGGAGTGGCAATCACCATGGGGACGGGTAGAGGGAGTACGTCCAATTCGTTGATTTTCACAAAATCTTCTGAGACGAAGGAGTGTGTTGCTCCAGAGTCAAATAATAGTACGGCTGATACGGAATTCACAGTGAACGTACCGAGCACGACTTCCGGAGCCTCCTGAGCTTCCTCCGCGTTGATGTGGTTGACGCGGGCACGTACCGCCTGGTTGGGTGCCGCGCCTTGGGGCTGCTTGGGGTGAGGACACTGGTGCGAATAGTGCCCTTCCTTGTGGCAGTTGAAGCAGACGACCGGCCTCCCTTGGTGATCCTTCAAGATCGGGGCCTTGGCGGCTAGCGTCGGCTGAGTGGCCGGAGCTGGTGGAGCGGGGCGAGGATGCCCGGCGTTGGATCCACCGGCGGCATGAGGTGGCCTGTAGGTGGACCGAGGAGGGTAGGCGGGCGCTGGTGGCGGAGGGACGAAGCGGGGCCTCTGAGAGTTTGCCTGCTGATGCTTGAAGGCGAGCATCTTCCTCTTCTTGAGGTCCAACCTGTTCTGCTCAGTCTCTTGGATGAGCGCTTTGTTGACTAGCCGTTGGAAATCGGCGTAGTCGGTGGCGACGAGCTGGATGGACAGCTCATCCTTAAGTCCCCGGAGGAACTTGGCTTGGCGGAGGGCGTCAGTGCGCACTTCTTCTGGTGCGTAGCTGAGGAGCCATGCTGAATAGCGTGGGCCTCATGGCTCTAGAAGTGATGAGTCATTGTCAACGATAGTCAACAAGGACTGAAGAGAAGAAGAAGATCTGCTGTTTCATGGGCCGCGTGTGACTCAGGTACACGGGCAGCGAGCGACTGTCGGGCAGAGGAGGCTGCGAAGTCGGGCTGGCCCAATCCGGGTGCATGGGCCAGAAGCAGTAGAAGACCCACTGGGCTGTTGACCAGGATTGACTCAGGTACACGGGCGGTGAGTGATTGCCGGGCTGAGAGAGCTGCGGAATCGGGCCGGCCCAATCCGGGTACCTGGTGCAAAGTCGGTGGAGGCTTTGTCAGTTTCGGCGCAAAACTGACGACCGTCGATCTTGTATCCGACTGTCCAGAAGAGAAGCCGTAGTCGCTACGAAAACTTAGCTTCCGGACAAGTCATCTGTAACTCTAGGCCCACAGTCAGTCTGTCGTGTCTGTAAAAATACCTAAGGGCAGTAGAGTCTTTTCCTTTATTCTTGCGTCTGTAAAAAACCCTAAGGGGCAGGAGGAATATTCCTAGTGTTGGGAGCCTATAAATAGGACCCCAATCCCTAGGGTTTGAGCACCCCTTTTGCTGAAATCAATACTACTTCTTTGGGTCACTCTTGTCTCTTGTTTTGTCTCTCTTCTCTCCTGTTCATTCTTGTGCAACCAGGAAGTTTTGCCCCTGTTTATGGCCATGCATTTATTGTTGCTATTCTCAAATCGTGTGCAGCTTCTGCAGTAATTTTAATGGCTTCACTTCTCTTGCACAACATGTTTTTCCATGCATTTTAAGGCTTCGGAAGCTTCTGTTGCTTGTGTTCTTCACGTAAGTAGTACTTGTTCTTGCTGTTGCAAGTAGTACTACTACACTGCAGCAACAGTACTCTAGTCCCAGCTTTTTACTTTTCTGCGTAGCTTTCTGATCGAGGTTGTCAGGGCTGAGTAACTTTTCTGGCTGTTTTCTGGCGAAGCCCCCTCTCTGTTCGAAGCCCCTCAGCTCCGTGAGGCAGGCTTCGATCCGACCATACTCGAAGGCTTCGTTTCAATCTTCGAACCTTGTTTTGTGTTCTGTGTTGCTAGTTTCGAAGTACTCTTTGAACGGACAGCATCGCATACTTCGAACGACAGTGCGAAGGTATTTCGGCTCTAGCTGTTCGAAGTCCATACTTCGATAGATTTCGAAGTTGGTTTCGAAGCTTGTTGTTTTGCTAGACTTCGCTTTGGTTTTCTGTGGCGTGTCAACCTTCGCTTCTCATTTCGAAGGTTACTCTTTTCGAAGGTAGTGTGTAGGCTTCGGTTTTGGTGCCTCTGTCGTGTGACAGGCTTCGCCTCTTTGTTCGAAGGTAGTCCGTCTGTGTGTTGTATTCGAAGTTTCCTGTTCGAGGTTTTTGATTCGCAGTGCTCCATTCGAAGCTGTGTCCGAAGCCTTGCCTTCGAAGTACATACTTCGAAGCAGGCTTCGGCATTGTCATACTTCGCTTCGAAGCATACTTCGCTTATTGTCACTTCGAACTAGGCTAAACCAAGACACCTTCGACATCTCGGACAAGCTTCGCAACTGACCTCCGAAGCAGGCTTCGTCACCAACCTCCGAAGCAGACTTCGACCAGCGAAACAGGCTTCGACCAGCAAAGCAGGCTTCGCCAAGTTCCGAACAGGAGACAACTTTGGACAGTAACTTCTCTTTTCACTTTATACATACTTAGATCATTTCATTGAGAAGTTTAGGCCTGTTATAACTTGTACATCTGCCTAGATTGCACTACTTTTAGATTCACACTGTTTTTCATCAGTTGCTTCTAGGTTAGAAACCTTTAGACTTAGGCCTTCTGTTTATTTTCTGCTGCGTAGTATTTTGAGGTGCGTTGGGTTTTGGGAACAGGCCATTGATTCGAAAGAATTTTTAAGGCGCCCATTCACCCCCCCCTCTGGTCGCTACTTTCGGTCCTACAAGTGGTATCAGAGCGAGGTTAGGGTTTTTCCATACCTTAACCGGTTCTAAACCCCAGTAGTGACTATGACGTCTCCTGGCAAGGTCCCGTCCTTGGAGGCCTATGGCTATAATTATTGGAAGACTCGCATGCGAGCCTATCTCATGAGCCAGGGTTCGGACATATGGGACATTTGCGTTCACACCACATTTGTCATTCTGCCAGTTACTGAGCAAGGTACTCCTGGTATCATTGCTCAGCATCTGAGCAACAGTAAGGCTGTGAACATTTTATTTTCTGGTTTAGGTCCCACTGAATTTGAGCGAGTGAGTCATCTCTCCACTGCGAGAGAGATCTGGGCTACCCTCAAGGCACACCATGAGGGAACAGCCCAGGTCAAGGCTCGGCTCTATCAGACCTACCGGCGTGAATATGAGAACTTCACACAGAAGCCGGGTGAATCTGTTGAAGCCTTGTTTGGTCGCTTTCAGTCGATCATTAACAAGCTTCGGGACAACAAGGCTGAGGGAGCTCAGTTAGTCTCAGATCATGAGCAGGCGCTCAAGGTTCTTCATACCTTGGACCCAAAGATCTGGGAGATCAAGGTATCATCTATCGTTGAGAGCACTTCTTACGATACCTTGACCATTTCTGAGTTATTTAGCAAACTGAAGGCCACTGAGGTAGATATCCAGTTGAGATCAAATCTCACTGGTTCTGGATCAAAATCCCTGGCCCTTGCTACACCTTCTGTTGATCCCTCTGCTGTGAGTTGTGCTGGGTTCTCTTTGATGTCTATCACTGAGGACCAGCTTGAGTTGTTGGGAGATGATGATTTGTGTCTCTTTAACAACCGGGTGCGTCGTGTCTATGATAAAAGAATGTTCAAAAGACACGGCACAAAATCCGGATGCTTTGAATGTGGTGATCCAGGACACTTCATCGCCGACTGCCCCAAGCGCAGTGGATACAAGAAGGGCACCGGCAACAGCTTCCACGACTCCGGCAAGCATGAGAACCCCTCCTTCACCAAGGGCAAGCCGAAGACTCGGTTCTTCAAGAAGGCCCTGAAGGACTACCGGCGAGAGAACAAGAAGCGCGACAAGGCCTTCTTCGCCGAGATGGAGAAGAGCTACTCCAAGAGATCCACGTCTTCTTCCTCTTCATCGAGCTCAAGCGATGAGGAGATCGTCATCAAGAAGGGGAAGGACAAGGATGATCCGGCGGGCCTCTGCTTCATGGCCTTCGGAGACAAGTCGAAGAGCCGCTCACACCAGCACCGAAGATCCCGCAAGAGCTTCTGCTCCATGGCTCTTGGGGATAGAGAAGAAAAGAGCTCCTCCGACGACTCCGACGACGACGATAGCAAGGTATCATCTTATGAGCGCGAAATTGTAGACTTACTTGAGAGCAATCGTCAGGAGTTGAAGTATCGGGAGAAACTGCTTAGGGGGACTAAGAAAAGGATAGACGAGTTAGAAAGTGAGCTTGCAGTAGCTAACGGTAGAATAGAAAGTCTATCCTCTTCCCCGTGCTTGGGTGTTAGCAGTGAGTGCTCGAAGTGTGAGGTGCTTCTGTGTGACCTGTCGACTCTGAAGTCCAGGTACACAGAAAGGGTTGATGAGAGGGACGCTTTGGCCACTGAGCTTGAAAGCGCTCAGCAGGAGCTGAAAGTTGCTCATGCCACTGTCGTCGCACCCTGTGTTGATTGCCCATCTCATCTAGCTGCCTTAGCTGAGCTGAAATCCAAGGGCAATGAGCATTCGGGTGATTTAGAGAGGTTGAGAGCTGAGCTTGCCCAGACTAGGCTAGAGCTTGAGACACTGTCAGTTCCACCCACTGTTTGTGAGAACTGCCTGTCTCTTAGAATGGAGTTGATTAAGCTAAAAGCCGGAAAGTCTGTCCAAGTAGAGAGTGAGTGTGAGACCTGCTTGTCTCAGGTGGAGGTTCTAGCTTCCTTGAGAGAGGAGCTAGCTGATTCTCAGAATGAGAACTTTTACCTCCGGTCTATCCTGAGTTGGATCAGTGCCAGGGAGCCACAGCTTGGCATGATGATCCAGCAGTTCAAGAGAAAGGATGGGTTTGGAGTAGGTTACACCTACACCAAGGCTGACTTTGAGAGTGCCCTCAGCCGGGCAGTGGAGTGGAGTAAAATGACTCCTGAGCAGAGATATCCCAAGACTCACTCCACTGAGTCCTCCCAGGCTTGTCAGCCCAAGGATGGAGTGATTCATGAGCCACCTAAAGCTCCACCCAAGAAACCTATCTGGGTTCCAAAGCCCAAAAATCTCCACACTTCTCTTGACTCTCTTCCTGGACCCTCTCAGCCCAAGAAGACCACACCAAACACTATCAAGCCCAAGAACCCCAAGCCTCAACCACATCCCAAGAAGCCTACCTATCATTGTGAGTTTTGTCAGAGAGACGGGCATCTTGCGGAGTTTTGCTTCAGGAGGAAGCGGGTTGAGAGAACAGAGAGGGCTCGTAGTGATCAGGTGCAGTTCTACCAGCAGGGTGGTAGACTGCGTGTTCCTCGGCGCGGGGAGAGGCTGGAGGCCAGGCCGCGTCGTGTAGGTGGTGGTAGAGGAGACGGCTTTCTTGCCCGTGTTCCAGTTGGTGGTGTTCGTTCCGGCAGAGCTCCAGACCGAGTTGGCTACGGTTCTGGACCTCGTGGCCGTAGGGTTAGGAAGAACCGTGGACCGCGCTTTGAGCCGCGTTTTGGTCCAAACTCTTTTGATGGTTTTCGCTTTCCATCTTTTGAGCAGATGGCTCGACACTGGTTTAGCTCTTTTGCTAAACCTGGTGCCGGACCATTTGCTCCCACTTACAGACATTGATTGTGCAGGACCGGGGACTGGAGGATGTTTGGATCATGGACTCAGGATGCTCTCGCCACATGACGGGACATCGCAGATGGTTCTCCAGTCTCACTCCCCCGAGCTCCAAAGAATATATCACGTTCGGGAACAGCGGTCAAGGGAAAGTAAGTGGCATAGGCTCAATCAGCATCTCAGACCATTTCTCTTTAAAGAATGTTGCTTTGGTTAAAAATCTGAACTTTAATTTAATATCTGTTTCGCAACTTCTTGAGGATGGTTTGGAAGTGCGTTTTAAGAAGGGAAATTCTTCTGTGATTGATTCTAGAGGGTCTTTGGTTTGTCAGATTTTACCCTTCGGTAAAGTTTTTCGAATTGACTTCTCTAGTTCTTTTGGCCCTTCTCGCTGTTTGATTGCTGGATCTTCTTCTGAGCTCTGGAAGTGGCATAGGAGGTTAGGTCATTTGAGTTTTGATCTGCTAGTCAGGTTAAGCTCTATGGACCTCATCCGAGGATTGCCCAAGCTTAAAATGGAGAAGGATCTGGTTTGTCATCCCTGTCGTCATGGGAAAATGGTTGCCGCTTCTCACTCACCTGTGACTCAGGTGATGACTACGTATCCAGGCGAGCTTTTACATTTGGACACTGTGGGTCCAGCTCGGGTACGCTCAGTCGGTGGGAAATGGTACGCACTTGTGATTGTTGACGACTTCTCTCGATTCTCGTGGGTTTTCTTTTTGGAGTCTAAGGATGAAACTTTTCAATTTGTCCATGACCTGATTTTGAAGCTGAAGAATGAGAACAATGGCCGTATGCGAGCAATTCGCTCCGACAACGGCTCTGAGTTCAAGAACTCTCAGTTCGTCAGTTTCTGTGGTGATCAGGGTCTGGACCATCAGTTTTCTTCTCCTTACACTCCCCCACAGAACGGCGTTGTGGAACGAAAGAACCGCACGCTAGTTGAGATGGCCAGGACGATGCTCGATGAGCACAGGACTCCTAGGCGTTTTTGGGCTGAAGCTATGAACACGGCTTGCTATCTTGCCAACCGTATTTTTCGAGCTTACATTGGTAAGACTTCCTATGAGTTGCGGTTTGGTAGACAGCCCAAGGTGACCCACTTGCGAGCGTTTGGCTGCAAGTGCTTTGTGCTCAAGAAGGGAGGGCATTTGGACAAGTTTGAGTCTCGTTGCTGGGATGGTATTTTTCTTGGTTATGCATTGCATTCTCGAGGCTTCCGTGTTTGGAACCTCGAATCCCAGCTGCTTGTCGAGACGTGTGAGGTTTCTTTTGATGAGTCCTTGCCTTCTTTGACTCCTTCTTTTGAGTTTTCTGGTGATGATGAGCTCGGAGAGTCCATCTTCGAGGAAGATGAGGATACTCCAGCTGCTGTTGAGGGCGGGCCTTCTGCATCCCCCGCAGAGCCCACACCCTCTGTGACTTCGACTGATGATGAGGGCGGACCTCTGATCACTTCTTCCACTTCGATCGAGCCCCCTCAGTCGAGTCCAGAGGTGCCAGCTGCTGACTCAGGTGAGGTGACTTCAGATCACCAGGGAACCCGAGCAGTTCAGCGTGACCATCCCTCAGAGCTCATCATTGGTGATTTGACTGAGAGAACTTTGCGTTCTTCTGCCTCTCTTGCTGTGTTTGCTGAATCGGCTTTTGTTGCATCTTTTGAGCCTAGAGACGTCTCTCATGCTCTTTCTGATTCGAATTGGATTAATGCTATGCAAGAAGAGCTTGAGAATTTTGTCCGCAATCGGGTTTGGACATTAGTTGAGCCGCCATCGGGATGCAACCCCATAGGCACCAAGTGGGTATTCAAGAACAAACAAGGTGAAGATGGGGTTGTGGTGCGCAACAAGGCTCGACTAGTTGCCCAGGGTTATTGCCAGAAGGAAGGTATTGACTTTGAAGAAACCTTCGCTCCTGTTGCCCGTCTTGAGTCCATTCGTATTCTTCTAGCTTTTGCCGTTTCGAAGGGTTTTAAGCTTTTTCAAATGGACGTTAAGAGTGCTTTTCTGAACGGGTTCATAGAAGAGGAGGTGTATGTTAGGCAACCCCCCGGTTTTGAGAACCCTAAGTTTCCTCGACATGTTTTTAAGTTGCATAAAGCTTTATACGGGTTGAAGCAAGCCCCCAGGGCTTGGTATGACCGGTTGAAGAAATTTTTGTTGGGGAAGGGCTTTGTGATGGGTTCTGTGGACAAAACTCTTTTCTTGCTCAGAGATGCTTCAGATTTTTTAGTTGCTCAGATTTACGTGGACGATATTATCTTTGGCGGTACTACTGATTCTCTTGTGTCCAAGTTTTCTGAACAGATGCACAGTGAGTTTGAGATGAGCCTCATGGGTGAGCTTAAGTATTTCTTAGGGCTCCAGATCAAGCAGACCAAGGACGGCACCTTCATCCACCAAGGTAAGTATACTCGTGACATGCTTAAGAAATTTGACTTTGGTGGTGAATTGAAGCCGCAGATGACCCCGATGGGCACTTCTGGGGGTTTGGACAAGGACGAAAGCGGTGTCAAGGTCAATGAGAGAGAATTTCGAGGGATGATCGGTTCGCTGTTGTACTTGACGGCAACAAGACCAGACATACAGTTCGCCGTGGGACTTTGCGCGCGTTTTCAGTCTTCACCACGCGCGTCTCACCGGCAGGCTGTCAAGCGCATTTTCAGGTATCTCACCTATGCGCCTGATCTTGGTCTTTATTATTCAGCATCATCATCACTTGATTTATCTGGCTTTTCGGACGCTGACTTTGGTGGGTGCCGGTTGGATCGCAAGTCGACTTCCGGTACTTGCCAGTTTCTTGGTTCTTCCCTTGTATCCTGGTCTTCTCGAAAGCAATCTGGAGTTGCTCTTTCGACCACAGAGGCTGAGTACGTAGCTGCTGCCAGCTGCTGCTCACAGATGGTTTGGATGATTTCCACTCTTCGAGACTTTGGGTTATTCTTTCCTACCAGGGTTCCATTGTTTTGCGACAGCACTAGTGCTATTAGTGTAGAAAAAAACCCATGTCTTCATTCAAAAACCAAACATATTGATGTGCGCTTTCACTTCTTGCGGGATCAATATGAGAAAGGTGTCATTGACCTTATTCATGTTGATACCCATCATCAGTTGGCTGACATCTTTACCAAACCCCTAGATCAGTCTACATTTGAGCATTTACGAGGGGATTTGGGTGTTGTGTATCCTTTTTAAGGATATTTTGAGTCAGTTCATTTCTTTCTTCTTTACTCTTTTCTTGAGTCTTTTTGTGTGTGTTCATCTCATACATATTCACATATCACACTTTTGAGCCTGCTTCTGTTATATGA
The DNA here is from genome assembly GCA_019279435.1 of Zizania palustris. Taxonomy (NCBI): domain Eukaryota; kingdom Viridiplantae; phylum Streptophyta; class Magnoliopsida; order Poales; family Poaceae; genus Zizania; species Zizania palustris. The sequence continues at coordinate 13,792,497 of JAAALK010000079.1, forward strand.
TTGAACTGCTTTACTTAGTCTAGCTGGTACATGCTTTTGATTACTTGTCAATGATCATGCTTTGGTTCAGTTCACTTGATATATCTGTCATATGCATGGCTTTTATGCTTTAAACCTGAAAAATGATCACCATTGCTTCTGGTAACTAGCATGCGTAGGCTGAGTGCTTTTGCTATCTGTTACATGCCTTGTAGCCAATTCATCACATAGATGCAGATATGCAACTTGGACATCTTTATGCTTTAACATGGAATATGTGCTATAAAAATGATAAAAATCAAAAATGAATGAAAATTCCATGCCTTTTCATGCTTAAATTGCAAAGATCCAAGTGGGTTTGCTTTGTCGCATTGCATTGTTCTGGACTGCTTACCATAGCACTTTGGTATGAACTAGGACAGTGTAGTGTATGCCAAGACCAATGTCTTAAGCTTCCGATGGTCTAGTTCTGGCCTAGGCTTGACTTGGTCGGTTAGCATAAGGTTTGACATGCAAATAACCCTTGGCAAAAATGAAAAAGGAAAATGAAAAAGCCTGAAAATTTAAAAGACAACAAGTTTGCTGAAGCACCGTGTTTTGGACAATGCTTATCTTGGTAGATATCAGTTAGCTTCTGCATCTCATGTTTTACCTTGCTTGTTAACTGGAAAACGTGGTGATGCTTTTGTTTGCAAAAATTGAAAAATGCGTGCTAATGACCTTCTTTAGATATCATCTGTTGCACTGATCATGCCATGTGTCTTAGACAGTATGTCTTTTGCTATACTTGTTAGATGTTGTAATTGCAGTCAATCATATCTGAGAAGCATGCTTTCTACACTCCACCTGCACCCCAGTTGCATTCACTGCATATCTTGAGGGGGAGTTGCTTTTCAGGGGGAGTCTGTGTCTCTACTGAGTGCTTGATGAGTTCACTTGTCAACAAGGGGGAGAAAATTTGGGATCAGAGTTTAAGGGGGAGTTCTTACTCTGTTGATATCCTTGTTGGTCTAAAAATCGCACTCATTTTGAGCTTTTACGTTTTGGTTAACCATAATGACCGTTTCTTGCTTTTGGTTGGCTTTTGGTCATTAGGGTTAAACTTTTACCTTATTTTTTCTTCTTCCTTGTTTTCTTGTATTTTGTTTTCGTGTTTCCACATTTGGTTCACAGGTGCTGAAGAGCTGAGAATTGAGGAGTGTTGACAATGCTCTCATCAAGGGGGAGATTGAGGAGCCATGCTGAATAGCGTGGGCCTCATGGCTCTAGAAGTGATGAGTCATTGTCAACGATAGTCAACAAGGACTGAAGAGAAGAAGAAGATCTGCTGTTTCATGGGCCGCGTGTGACTCAGGTACACGGGCAGCGAGCGACTGTCGGGCAGAGGAGGCTGCGAAGTCGGGCTGGCCCAATCCGGGTGCATGGGCCAGAAGCAGTAGAAGACCCACTGGGCTGTTGACCAGGATTGACTCAGGTACACGGGCGGTGAGTGATTGCCGGGCTGAGAGAGCTGCGGAATCGGGCCGGCCCAATCCGGGTACCTGGTGCAAAGTCGGTGGAGGCTTTGTCAGTTTCGGCGCAAAACTGACGACCGTCGATCTTGTATCCGACTGTCCAGAAGAGAAGTCGTAGTCGCTACGAAAACTTAGCTTCCGGACAAGTCATCTGTAACTCTAGGCCCACAGTCAGTCTGTCGTGTCTGTAAAAATACCTAAGGGCAGTAGAGTCTTTTCCTTTATTCTTGCGTCTGTAAAAAACCCTAAGGGGCAGGAGGAATATTCCTAGTGTTGGGAGCCTATAAATAGGACCCCAATCCCTAGGGTTTGAGCACCCCTTTTGCTGAAATCAATACTACTTCTTTGGGTCACTCTTGTCTCTTGTTTTGTCTCTCTTCTCTCCTGTTCATTCTTGTGCAACCAGGAAGTTTTGCCCCTGTTTATGGCCATGCATTTATTGTTGCTATTCTCAAATCGTGTGCAGCTTCTGCAGTAATTTTAATGGCTTCACTTCTCTTGCACAACATGTTTTTCCATGCATTTTAAGGCTTCGGAAGCTTCTGTTGCTTGTGTTCTTCACGTAAGTAGTACTTGTTCTTGCTGTTGCAAGTAGTACTACTACACTGCAGCAACAGTACTCTAGTCCCAGCTTTTTACTTTTCTGCGTAGCTTTCTGATCGAGGTTGTCAGGGCTGAGTAACTTTTCTGGCTGTTTTCTGGCGAAGCCCCCTCTCTGTTCGAAGCCCCTCAGCTCCGTGAGGCAGGCTTCGATCCGACCATACTCGAAGGCTTCGTTTCAATCTTCGAACCTTGTTTTGTGTTCTGTGTTGCTAGTTTCGAAGTACTCTTTGAACGGACAGCATCGCATACTTCGAACGACAGTGCGAAGGTATTTCGGCTCTAGCTGTTCGAAGTCCATACTTCGATAGATTTCGAAGTTGGTTTCGAAGCTTGTTGTTTTGCTAGACTTCGCTTTGGTTTTCTGTGGCGTGTCAACCTTCGCTTCTCATTTCGAAGGTTACTCTTTTCGAAGGTAGTGTGTAGGCTTCGGTTTTGGTGCCTCTGTCGTGTGACAGGCTTCGCCTCTTTGTTCGAAGGTAGTCCGTCTGTGTGTTGTATTCGAAGTTTCCTGTTCGAGGTTTTTGATTCGCAGTGCTCCATTCGAAGCTGTGTCCGAAGCCTTGCCTTCGAAGTACATACTTCGAAGCAGGCTTCGGCATTGTCATACTTCGCTTCGAAGCATACTTCGCTTATTGTCACTTCGAACTAGGCTAAACCAAGACACCTTCGACATCTCGGACAAGCTTCGCAACTGACCTCCGAAGCAGGCTTCGTCACCAACCTCCGAAGCAGACTTCGACCAGCGAAACAGGCTTCGACCAGCAAAGCAGGCTTCGCCAAGTTCCGAACAGGAGACAACTTTGGACAGTAACTTCTCTTTTCACTTTATACATACTTAGATCATTTCATTGAGAAGTTTAGGCCTGTTATAACTTGTACATCTGCCTAGATTGCACTACTTTTAGATTCACACTGTTTTTCATCAGTTGCTTCTAGGTTAGAAACCTTTAGACTTAGGCCTTCTGTTTATTTTCTGCTGCGTAGTATTTTGAGGTGCGTTGGGTTTTGGGAACAGGCCATTGATTCGAAAGAATTTTTAAGGCGCCCATTCACCCCCCCCTCTGGTCGCTACTTTCGGTCCTACAGTAGCGAGCGAGGCGGTTGAACTCATGGAGGTACTCCATGATAGTCCGACTACCTTGCTGTAGGTCGCGGAACTCCTGCTGCTTCACCGCGATGACACCGGCAGGGACGTGGGCGGCACAGAAGGCGATGGTGAACTCCGCCCAGGTCACCACGTGGTCCTCCGGCTAGGACTCACGATAGTTGTCCCACCATTCCGCGGCGGGACCCTGGAGCTGATGAGTGGCGAAGGCCACTCGCTCCCGGTCAGTGCAGGGGAGGAGGTCCAGCTTCTTTCCAATGGTGCGGAGCCAATCTCCGGCCTCCATTGGGTTAGTGGTGCTTGAGAAGATGGGCGGGCGCACGCGCAGAAATTCCGAGAGATGGGGAGCGGGTGCGGGTGCTGGTGCGCGAGGGGCGACTTCCCCATTCTACAGGCGGTCCAACTGAGTCTGTTGGTGCTGCATCTGGGTGAGGAGGGCGGTGGTCAGCTGGTTCTGATTCGCCATCATCTCTGCCAAAGTAGGGTGGCTGGCGGATGGCGACCCAGACTGACGTGGGCCCGTTGCACCCCAGTTGGGTACAACACCCTCGGGCACGTCGCGGCTTCCTCCTTCTCCGTTGTTGGAGCCGGTGTTCTGGTGGTCGGCCATTTTCTGAATATACGACATTATAAGGCAAAAAGATGATGAAACAATAATACTATCAAAAATACCTCATAAGGCTCAGGCATATATATAAAGTGGTAAAAATTGTTCATTACAATCAAGCTTTTATTCTATCCACAACACACTTGTTGTGGGTAGCACCACATACAAAATTTTGTTTTATTTAAGATAGCTACTCCTAACGTCTAATCGCCACCGGAGGCGGTCTCCGTGCTCTCGGAACCACGAGTACGCGGCTCCAGAGGGATGGTGGGCTCGAGAAAGTTCTCGATGATGGGGTCGGAGATGAGGCCGGGGCGCGGTGCAGGGGCGCTGGTGGAGGGTCTGGCGGGGGAGGGGTGTGGCGGGATCCTCTTGGGGCGAGGGAGGGGCTCACGGATGGGCTTCTTCTTCCTTGGAAGGAGAGGAACCATCTCGGCGATGTCCTTCTGCAGGTGCATGATCTTGCGCTGCAACTCGCCGTTCTGTTGGATCAAGTTCTTCGTCTCCTCACGAAGAAACTCGACCGCCTCATGGTGCTCATCGGCGTCGAGCACCGCCTCAGTATGGAGATCGTCCATAGCCTGCAGAAGACGCGACTGCCGGGCCATGACCGGATCGCGCACGGAGTGAACTCCGAGGTAGATGCTACGGTGGGCCCTGGGAGTACGCTTCGGCACAAGCCGGAAGGACGAGTTCTGAAGACGATCATCGTAGATCATCCTCAGCTCCATGAGGGCCTGGAGGGCGACTCGTTGGCACGCGACGTCAAAAGTCGGGCCCCCAAGTGCGGTGGTGTAGGGTGGCAGGTGCTCTCCGGAGCCATGGACGGTGAGGGAGACATCACAAGGTCCGGCGAACTCGTCGGGGTACACTCCTTGGAATTCGGGCTCAAAGAGGAACCCGAGGAATGTGAGCATCATGCGGAGCTCCCTGACGAAGCCCTCGTAATGGCGGCAGTAGTTGTGCACTTGGTATACTGGCATCTACAAAACAGCAAGTTGAATAAAAGTGAGGGGAGAAACAAAGTTTATAAAGTAGGTTTTCGACAAATAATTTCCTGCGGCTAATGGCTAGGCGGGTCTGTTTGGCTTCCTACAGCCAAGTCGGCTCTGATACCATCTTGTCGCGCCCCGATTTATCAAAATCGAGACATTATTGAATTTCATAAGAAAACAATAATAAAAGAGGTTCATCATGCGACAAACGTACATACGACGGTATTCATGCTGCGCAGACCATATTTATTACATCAGAGTTTTAAATAAAATGATAATAAAAATAATTAAGTTGCATGACAAACGTATTCTTCAGGATTTTTCTTCTTGACTGGGTCGCTACTCCAGACCATCCTCGTAGTAGACATCCTCTGTGGTGTTCAACGGGTATGAGTACAAAAAGTACTCAACCAGCCACCGCAAATGCAAGTAATAATGCAAGGTGATAAACAAGGGAGGGTAATGGCTAACATTGCGGGAAAAGTACATTTTCAGTTATTGGATTTAGTGTAGTCAAATTTAATCATGCGGAAAAGTAAACATGAGCATCAACAACATCATCTAACTCGAGGAGTACGTTTTACCTCCTCGCACAACAGTCCTTACATGTCAAACCATCATGCACATACATATTCAAAGTAATCTAACTGTGGGATGTCACGCAACCCGCCCTTGACCGTGGGCTCGGCTTTTTGAAAAGATTTAAGACTCTGATCAGAGATGTACTACTGTACCCACAAGGCACGCACTCATCCCAAACGAGATGACCCATACCACGGGAACTCGTGCTAAAACCTCAGCATGAAATGCTCCAAGCGATAACCACCCGCTCTAGGTTTCGCCGGCACGCCGGGCCACATCCCGGCTAACGTCGCACCCCCTTTTGTGCCACATTGGTACAAGCCACCCGCAGGTGCTGCTTGACCCATCTCCAAATGGTGGCCTCGGTTTGGAACACAACATACCTTAGTTAGGACTTACCCATTAGACTTGTGGTTAGTACGGATGTGTATTGCAACGGATCCCTCAGACTGGTCCTTATAGTGCCCCGGGTGCTACCGACCAATGCCCTAGCTTGCACCCGGAACCCACCATGCATACACTCACAACCATAACTCATCACCAACAGAAATCCAAGGATAAGAAGTAATGGGGATCATATAGTTGAACCATTTTACTACGACTCATTTTATCCTATAGCGATCGTGTCAATACATTGGACACTAGCTAATATCATTAATCATGTGGTGACAAGGAGGTTAGGCGAGATAGCATGGCTTAGGTTGCACATCAAGGTCGGGGGATCCTAAATAAATATATTGTAAGGGTTTTCATTGGACTAATGCATGTATAGCCTATGTGTTTTAGCGATAGTTTAATAAAGCATGGGTTCAATATGCTCAAAAGATTGGTTTGGTGACTTGCCTTGTTCAGCAAATGGGTAGGGAGGAACTTCGGGAAAGTACTCCGGCTCCTCGACGGCGTCGTAGTCTTTCCAATATAAATAAAGTAAAATAAAATAAACACCACATTCGATCAAATAATATAACATCACATAATAAGCACATAGGCTTGAGTTGGTTTGATTAAAAATAAATCAAGTTGTTAAGGTTCTGAAATTCATTTAATAAATAATCCTAAAAGAAATTAAAATGAAGTGTTGTCCTTTGAAAGAGGGTTTTAAAAGTGATTATTCTTAATTTTTAAGTTCTCTAATGAATTTAAAAGGAAAGGTCCATAGAAAACTTAGTGGTTTTCAGTATATGAACAGAAAGGAATTAAATATGAATTTTACTGAAATTTAAAATAATTGAATTCACATTTCTATCCTAGGGTATTTGAATACCTATTTAAATAAACATGAAAAAGTCTAAAGTAACATATTGTTTTTATTGAACTAATGTGTAGAGAATAATATTATAAATTTTCTGAGTTCAAATGCGCCAGATATGAATTTTACAAGTTTAAAAGCATTTTTGGAATTTACTTTCAAATTTAAAACGCCTCGGGTCCACGGTGAGCCAGGCCCATGGTGAACCCGCGCACTGTGCACGTGCGCTGGATCGATCTAGACTGTTGGATCCAGATCCAACGTGCGCGAGCGAGGCGGGGCGCTTAAGTGATAACGGATGGCCAGGATTAAAACGCGCGAAAGGGTACCACGTGGACGCACGAGATCGAGCGCGGGTTTTAAATACTAATGGACGCACGAGATTAAAACGTACCCCTTCGCACAGATCCAACGGCGCAGATTAAACTGCACATGGGATTTAATCAGTACCGTTAGATCCAGATCGCACGGCGCGGATTGAATCTGACACGACACGGGTACTCAGTCCGTGCCGGTCATCATCTCCGGCGACGGCGAGCAGGCCGGCGAGCGATGGCGGTCGAAGCTAAGGCCTAAAACGGAAAGAGGATACTACGGGGATCACGAGGGTACCTCGGCGGTGGTCCGGGGACGACGGGGCGTGGCCGGCGACGAGGTAGACGGCGAGGTGGTCTCGGGTCCTTGTCGGCGACGGCGTTCCGGCGATGTTCGTGGATGGCGGAGGGGCGGCCGGGGTCGGTGACGTCCTTGCGGTCACGGCGGTGTGGTTGGCTAGGGCGGAGGAGGTCGCTAGCGACAGCGAGGGGCGACCGGAGTAGGAGCGGCGGTGAGGCGTTAAAAACCGAAGAGGGGAGCGCTCTGTTCGTTCTCGCTGTGAATGGTCGTGGGGGTCGAACGCGGTGGAGGCCAGGGGCTTAAATAGGGCCATCGGCGGAGCTCGCATGCAAGGAAAGCTGAGGGAGGGCTTTAACTCACCGGCGAGGGCTCGGCCATGCACGGTGCGGCGTTCCCGGGGGCTTAAACGCGTGGTTTAACAGGGGGAAACGGTCGGCTGGGCGCGGGGAACCGATTAATGGCGCCAATTGAATGCGGGAGGGGCCAACGAGGCGGATCCGAGGCGGGGGTCGTCGGCTGGCGTGATTTGGGGGCGGCGACGCGATGTTGACGACGGAACTGACAGGTGGGCCAAGGTGGTCAGCGGGTGCGAGCGCGCGAGAGAGGGGGCTGACGGGTGGGGCCGAGGCGTCGGGCGCGCGCGCGAAGAGAGGAGGGCTCGCTGACAGGCGGGGCCCGGGTGTCAGTCCGAGCGCGCGGGAGGAAGTGGGCTGGGCCGGCCGGGAGAGAGGAAAGAAGGGGAGGGAGCCCGTTACTGTTTAAAATGTTTTCTGTTTAAAATAATTGCAGAAATTGGTTTAAAATAATAAGGCTACTTCCAAAGTTGATAAAAATTTATAAAAATTCTCAAAAATATATTTTGGCCTTGGGAGTTTATACAAAAATTTTTAGCTCCTGGTTTGGTCATTAGCTCTATGTTGTAGTTCAAAAATGGTATAGAAGGGTATTTAAAGGTATTTTCAAAATAATAAAATCCAGGAAATTGAATTAATTAATATTTTTATTGTTTTGAAAATTTGGGGTGTTACAGGTCTGAACCTCTCTAAAAACTGAGTGCTAACAAACTTGAGAGAAATCTCTACCCCCTTGCTCTTGTGATTTCCTTCGTGGGATTACAGAAGTAGCGGATTCATCTGCTCCCAATTAGTGCTCCTACTCCCTTCAAGGTTTTTCCTTGATTGATTGTAGGCTATGTTGGTTGGTTCTTGAGAGTGTGGTTGGGCAAATCCTCAATTCAGTTTGCCGGTTCAAGACGACGGTTGGCTTCGAGTTTTATTTGCCAGGTTGTACAAGTTATCGCTGCTTACATCAAGTTATCTGGCTGTTCTACAACAAGTTATCTTTTGATTAATCCGACATTGTGAAGATCGGGATATTGTGCCGTATCATCTGGTATCAGAGCTTTCGTTACAATGGTAGGATTCTTTACCCTTTAGCTACATATATTTTCGTCTTCATCATATCCACCAAAAAGCCCTAAAAAATTTTCATAGACTTTTGTTACAATATGTTTATCTAGTGAGTATTGTTACGTTTCAATCAATTTGAGTCTTTGTTTAGTTGCTGATCATATCATCATTGGTGTGTTCTTAGTCCCTTTCATATCCCACAAAAAATATCATTTGTGTCTATCTTTTATCCTGTCAAAATAGCTACTGAGATATTTAGTTTCATCCTTCCTTTGTGCAAGTATTATATCTGATCTTGATTAGTATCGTGCAAAAAAAGGAAGTCAAAAAAAGAGAAGAAAGAAAGTTGCAAAAAAAGTGTTGGAAAGATTGTCGATATGCACAAGTGTTGAACCTGCACATCAAGTTGTGTAATCAGATTGTTATCATTCTATTGGTGAAATTTCGTTTGTGCATGTGTTGCTTTGCTTACATCATTCATATCTTGTGATCAGCACTAGGCATTAGATCTCTAGTTTGGATTGCTACTTATCTTTGCAATAACTAGAATTCAGATTGCTCCTTGTGCATCTTTCCCCACCGAGCTCCAAAAATAAGACACTGTAAAACTGAAAACCAGTCGGTATTCGCTTAACCATCACTCTGTTACCACCACACAAAGTACTTCTGTAATCTGTAGGGAACTTATAAGAGATTTGGTCGGTAAGACAAGGTGAGGTTGTGGGAGCTACCAAATTTTTATCCACATATACCTATTGTTCGTATTTTAACTAACCTTACACAGGAAGATGGAAGATATTGAGGAAGAAAATTGTGTCATTATGGCATAATTAAATGAACTCCGGCAAAACATGGAAGAAAGGCAAGATTGATTGACCCAAGATCTTCAGACTCTTATGGCTGAAATTAGAGGGCATCATCAACCTCGTGATGATGCAAGCAACCATAGTGGAGATGGAGAAAATAGTGATGGAGGTCCTGATGCTAGAAGAGAACAAGAAAAAAGGCACCGAGATGCTGCACGTGGTAGAGGAAGAGAATGAGGTCGAAGAAATAATGACAATGATGAATCTCAAGATATGGATGGAGATAATAATTCCCAAATTCTTTTTGGTCACTGACGTCATAGAGGAGGCAACCATGAGGAGAGGTTTGGCAAACTAAAATTTACCATGCCAAAATTTGAAGGAGGATCTGATCCTGAAGCTTACTTCACTTAGGAGTTAAAAGTACACAAAATATTTAACCTGCATAATTATTCAGAGGAGAAGAAATTACCCATGACATCTCTAGAGTTTGATGGATATGCTTTGATATGGTGGGAACAACTCCTACGTGATCGAGAAGAAGATGGAGAAAATCGTATTGCAACATGGGATGAGATGAAGTGAGAGATGAGAATTTGTTTTGTGCAGAAGCACTGTCGGCGCGATCTTTTGGATAAATTGCAGAATCTGGAGCAAAGAAGTTTCTGTGTTGAGTAGTATTATAAAGAGATGTAGAAAGCAATGATTAGAGCCAATGTGTATGAAGATGAAGATCAAACTATTGCACGTTTCATGGCTAGGTTACATCGCAATATTCAGCGCATTGTTGAGTTTCAGTCATACCGTCATCTTATTGATTTGGTACATCAAGCAACCAAAGTTGAACGACAATTGCAGCAAGATGCTAAGAACAACAAGCCATTTTCATATGGCATGAGGACTATGGCAGGAGGAGGCAAATCAGTCTCAAGGTTTAATGTTGCACCTTTATCGGTGAAAAACTCAAGTGGAGATTTATGTTCTAATGTGCAGAATGTTAAAGAGAAGAATGCTGCCCCAAGCATGAGCTCTAAATCATCAGCATCCACCACTACGTCTATGGGTTCTACCGCCAAGAGTAGTGGGATTCAACACTTCAAGTGTGGAGGTCGTGGGCATATAAGCAGGAACTGTCCAAATAATCATGTGATTATTGTGAATGACAATGGAGAATATGAATCAGCTAGTGAAGATGAAGTTGAGGAAGAATGCAAAAATGAAGCCCATAAGATGAGGAACATGCTAGATGTGAATTTGAGCAAGGTGCTGCTCTTGTGGTGACTCAAATTTTGAGTTTTCAAGAGAGGGAAGCAGAAGATGGACATCGACATAATCTTTTTCAAACCCGAGCTAGAGTACAAGACAAAGTAGTGAAGGTGATCATTGCTGGTGGGAGCTGCCATAATCTTGCCAGTCGGGAGATGGTTGACAAGCTTGGTTTGAAGCTACAACGACACCCTAGTCCATATCATGTCCAATGGTTGAATGACTCGGGAGATATTAAGATTGGGTATAAAGTAAATGTTCCATTCAAAATTGGTGAATATATTAACACGATGGAGTGTGATGTGGCACCGATGTTAGTGTGTCACATGCTGCTTGGAAGACCTTGGCAATATGATTGAGATACTCAACATTGTGGGAGAACAAACCAGTATACACTAGATTTAAAGGGGAAAAAGTTTATACTCAATCCTATGACGCCTCAACAAATTATGGCCTAGTACGTACAAAAGAAATATGAAATTAGTTCGGCAAGTCAAAAGGGAGAAGAGCAAAAGAAATTGAGTTCCATCCACAATTCGAAGAGTGAGTGCCACAAGCAAAATTTGAGAGATAAAAAGAAAGGAGAGGGAGAGCATCTAGTTATGTTAGCCACAAAATCTGAGCTAACATAAGTGAGGAATAACCCAGATCAAGTGCTCTTTGTACTTGTGTGCAAACACATTTTATGTTCACATAACGATATCACTTCTCTTCCTAGTGTTGTGTCTCATCTTTTATAGGACTATGAAGATGTTTTCCAAGAAGAAACACCGGTCAGACTACCTTCCCTGCGTGGAATTGAGCATCAAATTGATCTCATTCTAGGGGCAACACTCCCTAACCGACCACCATATCATACCAATCCAGAAGAAACAAAAGAAATACAAAGGCAAGTACAAGAACTTCTTGATAAAGGTTTTGTTCGTGAAAGCTTAATTCCTTGTGCTATACTTGTGATATTAGTGCTAAAGAAAGATGGTTCTTGGAGGATGTGTGTTGATTGTAGAGCAATAAACAATATCAGTGTTCGCTATCGTCACCCTATTCCATGGTTAGATGATATGCTTGATGAATTAAGTGGTTTCATAATATTTACGAAAATTGATTTGAGAAGTGGTTACCGTCAAATTAGAATTAAAGCTTGAGATGAATGAAAAACGACATTCAAAACTAAATTTGGTTTGTATGAATGGTTAGTTATGCCTTTTGGTTTGACTAATGCTCCAAGTACTTTCATGAGATTGATGAACCATGTCTTGTGAACTTTGATTGGAAAATTTGTTGTTGTCTACTTTGATGATATTCTAATTTACATCAAATCTTTTGAAGAGCATATAAAACACATTCGACAAGTCTTGGATGAGCTTAGAAAGGAGAAATTATTTGCTAATCTTAAGAAGTGAAGTTTTTGCAGAGACCATGTTGTATGTCTTGGCTTTGTTGTTTCAAGAAAAGGAATATAAGTGGATGAATCAAAGGTGAAAGCCATCAAGGATTGGCCCACTCCTACGAATGTAAGTCAAGTAAGAAGTTTTTATTGCCTTGCTGGTTTTATAGAAGATTTGTGAGAGATTTCAGTACCATTGTTGCTCCTTTAAATGAATTAACAAAGAAAGGGGTTGAATGGGGAAACTCACAAGAAAATGCTTTTTCAAGAATTAAAGAAACGTTTGACTGAAGCACCATTACTTGTTCTTCCTGATTTCACTAAAACTTTCGAAGTAGAATGTGATGCTAGTGGAATTGGGATAGAAGGAGTTTTTATGCAACAAGGAAAACTAGTAGCATACTTTAATGAAAAATTGGGAAGTGCCCAATTAAATTATTCTGTGTATGACAAAGAGTTGTATGCTTTGGTGCGTGCACTTGAGACATGGCAGCACTACTTATGGCCAAAGGAGTTTGTTATTCATTCCGATCATGAAGCTTTGAAGTAATTGAAATGACAAGCTAAGCTGAACCGCCGACATGTCATGTGGGTTGAATTCATCGAAACATTTTCATACATTGTTAAGTACAAGAAAGGTAAGGACAACGTGGTTGCCGATGCTTTGTCTCGAAAGAGCGTGTTGTTGAATCAACTCGAGGTCAAGGTATTAGGTCTTGAGAGTTTGAAGGGTTTGTATAATAATGATGCTGAATTTTCATAAACATATAATCATTGTAAAGATGAAAAAGGTTGGGAAAAATATCACATACATGATGAAGTCGTTTTTAGAGCTAACAAGCTTTGCATTCCGAATTCTTCTGTTAGATTGTTTTTGTTACAGGAATTGTATGGAGGTGGACTAACATGTCATTTTGGACAGAAGAAAACTTATGAACTACTAAGTGATCATTTCTATTGGCCTAAGATGAGGAGAGATGTCATTAGATTTGTGGAGCGATGCATCACCTGTCACAAAGCTAAGTCAAAACTCAATCCTCATGGCTTATACACTCATTTACCTGCTCCAAACATTCCTTGGGAAGAAGCATGGATTTTATTTTGGGATTACCTAGAACTTAGAAAGGAAAGGATTCTATATTCATTGTGGTTGATAGATTCTCAAAGATGGCTCATTTTATCCCTTGCAACAAGAGCGACGACGCTTCACATGTTGCTAATTTATTTTTCAGGGAAATTGTGAGATTACATGGGATACCGAGGACCGTTGTGTCAGATCGTGATGTCAAGTTCATGCGTTATTTCTGAAAAACATTATGGGCTAAACTTGGAACCAAGCTCTTGTTCTCAATAACTTGTCATCCTCCAACTGACGGAGAAACTAAAGTGGTGAATCATACATTGTCAATGCTTCTTCGAGATTTGGTGAAGAAGAACTTGAAAAGTTGGGAGGATTGTTTGCCACATGTGGAGTTTGCTTATAACAGGGCAGTACCCTCTACCACTAACTTGTGTCCTTATGAAATTGTATATGGTTTCAAATCTATTGCTCCAATCGATTTGTTGCCCCTTCCATTACAGGAGAGAAACAACATGGAAGCTTCCAAGTGTGCTGCATATGTAAAGAAAATATATGAGAAGACAAAGGAAGTAATTGAACTAAAGGCTAAACGCAAGGCTGCAAGTATGAATAAACATAGGAAGAAAGTAATATTTGAGCGAGGGGATTTGTTATGGATACACTTGCGCAAGGATCGCTTTCTTGGTAAGCACAAATCCAAATTGATGCCCCGAGGAGATGGACCATTTTGTGTTCTTGCAAAGATCAATGATAATGTGTACAAGATAGATCTTCTAGAAAGCTATGGTGTGAGTACGACCTTCAATGTTGTTGATTTATTGCAATTCATAAACAAAGACACCTTAGAGTCGAGGATGAGTCCTTTCCAAGAGGGGGAGGATGATATGACCATGTTATAACCCCCAAAACAAGTAACACCATCTCAAGTATCACCTACTTTGACACTAGCCCAAGCCTTTAATGGCCTGATCACACGTAGTCGAGCAAAGAAGATACAACAAGAGGTTAACACTCTACTTTATGAAGATCAATTTAATAGAAATGAGAATTAGATACTGTCTAAGTCGTGCACATTGTTATTACTAAGGTTCACCCAAGAGGAGTACAAGAACATGCAAGGCAATGACTATAGGGAAGACCATACTTGCGAATCACACAACTTCTGATTCCTAGAAGATATTGAGATGAATGAGCACTTTTTGGAAAGTTATCAAGTCTAGTTTCCAATGCCACCAGGGCCGACTAGTTTAGAATTTCCATTATTGAGATCTGATCAGATTAGTGAAGATTGGTTAGAAGTTTGACAACTTATCAAACGTTCAACTTTCCATTCAAAACTGCATTAATGTACAATATTTAGTGCCCAATAATTCACATGGGGTGAAAGGTAAGCAAGTCATGATTCCAACGCAATTAACGGCATGTCATTTGGAGTTCCCAAGATGAAGTTATGACCAAAACATTAAAGACATCGCAGAAGAGCAACAGCCAAGCGGAACCACTCGGACCACTCGTGAACCACTCGAGAAAAACTATTCTCAAGAGACCTTTCACATTGTTTATCGGTTCGTCTCCATTTTCTTTCATACCTATCTAGGAGGTTTGTTCCTAGTATAAATATCCATGTACTCTCGAACAAGAACAGACTTTTGATAATTGAAAACAGAACCACTTTGTTTAGCCGAGTGCTAACAAACTTCAGAGAAATCTTGACCCCTTTGCTCTTGTGATTTCCTTCGTGGGATTACAGAAGTGGCGGCTTCATCTGCTCCCATTTGGTGCTCCTACTCCCATCAAGGTTTTTCCTTGATTGATTGTAGTCTGTGTTGGTTGGTTCTTGAGAGTGTGGTTGGGCGAATCCTCGATTTGGGTTGCCAGTTCAAGACGGCGGTTGGCTTTTAGTTTTATTTGCAAGGTTGCACTAGTTATCGCTGCTTGCGGCAAGTTATCTGGATGTTCTACAGCTATTTATCTGGTGATTGATCCTACGTTGTGAAGATCGGGACATTGTGCCGTATCAGGTGCTATCAAACTTTATGAGTGGGTGGTGATGACCTTTGGCTTGAAAAATGCCGAAGCTACTTACCAGAGGGCCATGAACTATATTTTCCATGAACTGATCTGTCTATTGATGGAAATATATATAGATGACGTTGTGGTGAAATCAAGCAGTACCCAAGACCACGTGGTCGATCTAAGTTAAGTCTTGGAGAGGGCTAGAAAGTATGGACTAAAAATGAACCCTGAGAAGTTCACCTGTGGTGTATCGGCGGGAAAATTCCTAGGCTTTATTGTGCATGAAAAAGGCATCGCGATAAGCCTACGCAGTATTGAAGCAATTAAGAACACACAACCCCCTGCTGATAAAACCAAGTTGTAGTCACTAATCGGGAAGATAAATTTCCCCAGAAGATTCATAACTGGCCTCTCAAGGAAAATGGAGTCATTCACTCCGCTATTAAAGCTGAAACCTAACCAGGAATTCAAATGGGGAGAAAAGCAGTAGAAGACATTCGATGAGATCAAATAATACTTAGTCTCACCTCCAGTGCTGATGTCGCCACAGATAGGGATTCCATTTAGGTTATATTTGTCAACCGATGAACAAGCCATCAGATCGTTTTTGGTATTGGAGATTGACAAGAAAGAAAGGGTGATTTTCTACCTCAATAGAAGATTACTAGACGTCGAGACCCGATACCCCACAGTGGAGAATCTTTGATTATGCCTATACTTCTCATGCACCAAACTAAGGCATTACCTGCTATCATCAAAGTGCACGGTGATATGTAAGGTCGATGTCATTAAGTATATGCTATCGGCCCCGATATTAAAAGGGCATATCGGAAAGTGGGTCCTCGCTCTCACCGAAGTTGATCTTAGGTATGAATCGGCTAAGGAAGTAAAAGGGCAAGCGATAGCCGATTTCATAGTCCAACACAGAGATGAGGTAGTGACTCATGTTTAGCTGACACCATGGGCTTTGTTCTTCGACGGATTGGTCTGTCGACATGGATGTGGTATAGGCCAAGTAATCATCTCCCCTTGGGGGCATCATTTGAATTCACATATATTATCAAACCTTTCTCCACGAATAACCAGGCCGAGTACGAAGAAGTATTGAAAGGGTTACAACTATTGGAAGAAGTGGGCGCCGATACAATAGAAATCATGGGAGACTCTCTGTTAGAAATGACGCAGCTGTCAGATGTGTATGAGTGCAAGGACAATATGCTGAAAGAATATGACGATCGATGCCAAGCAATAATGTCAAGCTTCCGAAGCGTGACCTTACTCATACCCCAAGAGAGTAGAACTCAAAAGCAAATGACTTGGCTCAAATGGCGTCAGGATACAAGGTGATGGCCAGGTCAATCGAGATAGAGATCACAGAGATATAAGTCAATGACTGGAGGTACAATATCAAACATTATTTGAAAAATCCTTCAACCTCGGCATCAAGAAAACTTAGATATCAAGCAACAAGATACGTTTTGCTTGGGGAAGACTTGTACCATCGGATGACTGTTGGGGTTCTCCTTAAATGCATAAGTATCGAAGAAGCCAAGGTGGTAATGTGCGAGGTACACGATGGCATATGCAGAACACACCAGTCGGCCCAAAAAATGAAATGGCTGCTCTGAAGAGCATGTTACTTTTGGCCGACTATAGTGGAGGACTGCATAAAATATTATAAAGGATGCCAAGATTGTTAGAGGTTTGGAGCTATTCAGAAGGCACCAGCATCGGCAATGAACCTGATAATCAAACTCTAGGACTCCAGAGAGTGGGCATTGATATGATCGGCCAGATCTACCCATCATCAAGTAAAGGACATAAGTTCATATTAGCAGCCACTAACTACATAAAATGGGTAGATGTTATTCCACTCAAAAGGATTACTTATGCCGATGCCATTGAATTCATCACATAACATATTATATATCGGTTCAAGATTCCACAGACCATCACCACGGATCAAGGGACAATCTTTGTGTCAGAGGAGTTCCAATAATTCGTAGCCGGTAAGGGGATCAACGTCCTAAATTCATCACCATATTATGCATAAGCCAATGGTCAAGCTGAAGTGTCCAATAAGAGTTTGATCAACTTAATAAAACACAAGATCAATGAGCAACTGAAGCGTTGGCATCAGTCTCTATTAGAAGCATTCTAGGCTTATCGGATGGCGCGACATGGATCAACTCAAGTTCCACTGTATCAGTTAGTCTATGGCCATGAAGTAGTACTACCATGGGAAAATAACATTGGCTCGGGAAGGATTACATTACAGGACCAACTCATAGCCGATGATTATTATAATCTAATGACGGATGGCCCAGACGATCTGTCATAGGTCCGATGGAGAGCCCTTGAGAAGATTGAAGAAAACAAAGCAAGGGTTGACAAGTTTTATGACAAGAAAGTGGTTCCAAAGTCATTTGAACAAGGAGAACTCGTGTGGAAACTTATCTTGCCGATCGGGTCTAAGGACAATCTGTTCAGTAAGTGGTCTCCTAATTGGGAAGGGTCATTTCGAGTGCATCGAGTACTGCCTGGCAATGCCTATTTTCTCGAAGGATTAGATGGAGAAGTGTTCGGGAAAGCCTTAAATGGGAGGTACTTAAAGAAATATTTCCCGAGCGTTTGGATAAATGCCTAAAGACCTACACACAAGACAGCCGATACCCATGGTATTGTCTTTAGACAGTTGATGCTAAAGCATCGCCCTTAGACACAAAAAATCTCAAGAGAAATTCAAGGGATCAATGATAAATGTATTGCAAAATCATATCATTTTAGGATACAAGATGAAGGCCCTTCACAAAATTAAGCAAGAGCACGACGAATGGCTTCGATCGCCCGTAGCCGGATTGCATCGACATTCCGAAGGATGGCCTAGTATTCAGCATTCGCGCCGAGGACATCCTAAACAACATGACACCGGCGCTGTCCATGGAGTATGGCATAGGTCAGCCGATGCTTCTAGGCCTCGATCCGAGCAGGGAAGGAGGCTAGAGCACCTACCTTCTTGAATTGGTGATCTTTGTCTGAACCCTGTTCAACTTCGACACTAGATTGACCTCCTCTGCAAATAGCTCATCAAGTGCTAGCGGCGTGGCCATTGACTCGTCCCAGATGACATCCAGAAGGGTTCCCTCAGTGAGCACCACCTTGTCGTGGACCTTGATCGCCTCCCGCTACAATGCATGGCTAGCGCGATCGGTCACCTGCTTCACCGCCCGCTACACGTCTTGCCGATGGAACTCTAGACACGCAGCTGGCGTAAGATCATCTACTAGCTCCAGTGAAGGGCGGTCCAGAATGTCTTGAAGCGACCTCTTATCGGCCCTGAGTCATTGACTAGAGCCTCTACTAGGTCTTCTAGCTGATGTAGCGGGACCGACAGCACATCCTTCACCTCCGGGGACATTCGAGTCATGGCTGATGAAGGGGCACCGATTACATCCTTGTCCTCCAGATATGGCCTGATATCAAAGGGGAATTGCCAGGCAAAGGACTGCAAGAAGAGAGAAAGTTAAACAACAACCAACCCCATTGCAAAGACAAGTATGAAGTACTCATGTCAACAGGCTTGGCAGGGGCGGCCGATCGCAGAACACTATCGGCAGATGAAGCAGCAGCATCGTCTTCAGCCACCAGGAGGGTGTGTGATCCCTTTTCTACAAGACCTTGGGGAGTAGATGATCCTATGGCATTCGACATCGGCTGCATTTAGGGCCGATGTTAGCTATACAGAAGGCAATAAAGAGATAAAGTGAGCAAAGTACCTGGTCAGGGATCAGAGTAGGGGGAACCACAAATTCAACTGCCACGCCTCCTGGTGCATTGACTCCCACTATCATGGCCGCACCAACCACATTGGTCGATACACCAGAATCGGAAGGGATAACCCCTAGCATATCGACTCTGATATTAATTTCCGCCGTAGCACCTCCAGTAGGTGGGGTTGATTGGCACCAGCTTGGTCGTCGGCCATCCGGTCAGAAGCCGCGTGAGGAGGCATGACAACGGGCAAAGAAGGCTAAACATGAAAAAGAATTAGGCATCAAGAATGCAAAGCTAGTATATAGTACAAAGATGCAAATGTATCTGAACCAATAGAGGCACATCGGCGGTAGCCGTGACTCGCTTGGCCAAAGGAGTGGGTGGTATTGACTAAAGAGAAAAGAAGATACATTTTACAAAATAGGATGAAAATTTTCTATTCATAGAAAAAACAAGCCAAAAAGATACCTGGTTGGATTGGGCTATGGTGGATCGACGTATTCCCGCGTCCGGCGCCTAACGCTTGCGTGCTGGGACTTTGACTCGCTTCTTGGCAAGCAATTCCTCTAGAGTAGGAGCCTTGCTACCCAAGGTGCTAGTGACCGATTGCGGCCCATATTCAATCGGTTGACCACTTCAACTCATCGGTGGAGCATCCATGCCATCCTCCTACACGATACAAGGATAAGTAGGGGACAAGGCAACAAGCATAACGAGCAAAGGGTCAAGTTATATGTGTTTACCGATGAGGAGTCATCGACGTAGCTGGGATGTAGGTACTTGCAGTATGTCCTCGAATGCCAATTGAACAGGTGAATCACCCATTCGCCCCACCACTCGACGAAGTCGATGGAGATGATAGTGAAGGCTGACCAGGGGGCAAGATCACCGTAAGGCACTTGGTCGGCCATCCGAGATAGCTAGTCGTACTTTGCGTCGTCCGTGACTTCTCCACGAACTTGGATTTGGCTAATGAAGAATATATAGGGTGGGAGCTGGTCGAATCCTAACTATCATGAGTAGACAGTCGAGTAGTAAGACTCGTAGGAAGCTCAGCATGTAGTGATGTTGACAAGCAGGAGGTAGGGAGCGATCAAGGTTTCGAAAATCTTGGTGGATCCCTCGTTTCAGCACACATCGGCCAGGAGGAACCCACGAGGGTATTCATACTCAGACAGGGACTAATAGGCGAACCAAATAGTCCTTTCAACCCGAAAGCCATAATAGAATGCTGCAAAGCTCCGACTCAAGGAGTCAGGAGACATCTAGAAAAAAGACCGACAGACGGCCACCTCGCCTAGAGAGGAACATTGACGATAAGATGTATCGGCCGATTTAGGGTAATCAGAGGGGAATTCCATCAAAGCAAGAGGGTGTCGCCAAAGTGGCCAATAGGTTATCCAGCCGATAGCTTGGCTGATACCTGATGAAGGAGATGATAGGTGGCGCCAAGGAGGTATCGGTCGATGGGGATTTTCTTCTTGGCAGCAAGTTGCTCGGCCAAGAACTAGAGGTGGGCAGTCGGACCTAGAGTAGATCCATAGAACATAAATTTCTCCACGCAAAGGTTGAGGAAATCCACATGTTCCTTGGTTTCGATGGGGTCAATTTTCTTGTTGTGCTTCATGATATATTTACCACAACCACCGGTAGATTTCACACCAAGATGATGGGTTGTTTTGGAGCAAAGAGAAAGAAAATTGTAAGGGGAAATGATGTCAAGAGAGGTCAAGGCGAGGACATCTAGCAAAGTCAGACCCATCGGACCATGCTAAAAAAAGCATTGGGGGTATCAGACCAGAAATAGAAAGCAATGGCGAGAAGCGACTTGTTCTTGTAAGTTTGGTGAAGGAGAGACCAATACAGTGGCCGATGCTGATTTCCTCCCAAGATGGGCGGTTAACGACTGATACCGTAATGTACAAATCGCGCCAACCAGGAAGCGGGGAAGGAAAGACCCTAAAACTAAGATGCCAATTGGAAAGAAGCATGGAAGAACAATTAAATGAGACCCGATTGGTTTTCATGTTTATGATGTCGACGGGATCAGGGTTACCCATCGGACCTACGAAGTGATGGGTTGTGTGGCCAGTGATAGGGATCAAAACCTAGTTTCGCATGTTCTATGGGGAAGAAAGTAATAGAGGAACAGTAAGAAAAGGGGAACAACGAAGAAAAACAGAGGACAAACCAATGAAAATCGAAGAACAATGAAAAGGAGGAATGCCAAAGACTTATCTTGGGAATCGTATTGATGGTGGCCATCACCGGTGTTGCCGAAGTGTAGGATCAGCAAAGGTGAAGAAGACGATGAGCGGCTACAGTCGCGATTAGTACTGGAAGCAGATGGCGATGAGCTCGAGGACAAAAATGAATAGTGGGCAGAGAGTGTGAAGAAGAAGGGTGGAGTGACCGAGGGTACTTATAAAGCAAAAGGTGACTCCTTTGCAGCCGGGTCAAACCGATCTCGTTGGATCTAGTGGGGACCACCTGCAACGTTTGGCAAAAGGTAATCATGAGTACAATTTTCAAAATGTTGAGATCTTAGCAGGCCCGAGATTAGGGAATCGAATCTTCGGCTTAAAGAACACCAGTACAAAATTGTGTGGAATGAAGCATGATTCGACGCCACCAGAAAAAAAAGTAGATGCATCAGAACAAGCGACACCCATCGCAGTTGTGAATGGTGAGGGGTCATGTTGAAGATCGTGAGCTTCATGGCTCTAGAAGTGATGAGTGATTGTCAACGAAATTCAACAGAGAGACAGGAGGAGATGATCAGGAGAAGAGAAGACCTATCGTGTCTTGACCACATGTGACTCAAGTACGCGGGCGGCGAGTGATTGATGGGCAGAGGGGCCACAGAGTCAGGTCGGCCCAATCAGGGTACATGGGCCCTGAATGGCAGGGGATCTACTTGTCTGTTGACCAGGTTTGACTCAGGTAAACGGGTGGTGAGCGATTGCCGGGCTGAGAGAGCCATGGAATTGGGTCGGCCCAATCCAAATACCCGGTACGAAGACAGCGAACACTTTGTCGGTTTCATCACAAAACCAACACACCCAATCTAGAACGCTCATCGGAGATCTGACGGTCCTGAAGTGAACCCATAGCTGGAATGAAAGCTCCACGTCAGGACAAGTTATCTTTAGATAGGATTTTACTATTTTTCCCGTTGAGCCCGTAATTTTATTTTTGCGTCTGTCTGTATTTTACCCTAGGGGTAAATGTATCTTTTCTAGTTTTTGAACTACCTATTAAAAGGCCTTGTATTCCTAGGGTTTCTATCATCTCATCCAATGGAAACATGAGAGTTCACTTTTTGTGCTTCTTGTTCCTTCCTTCAATTTTTTTATTCTCCACTAAAATCTGCACCACCGCCACACTGATTCTTCACGCCAGTTTATTTCTGGTTTTACTTGGGATGTACTGTTCCTGCTAGCGGTCTTGAGCGGGGCATAACCCTTAGGAGCAGGGTGCGTGGCACCTGGATGTGCAAGGCATGGAGAGGACCCCGAGGTGTCGGCAGCACGTGGGGAGATTGGTTTTTCCTTCAGCCGATTTGTTTACTCCTCTCAAAAACAAGTGACAGTTATTGTTCCGTGTTTTGGATTCTTGGCGAGGTTTGCAAGGTAGCGGTGAGGGGCGGCGCCAAAGGACTTACGCGGGTGGCCGCATAGCAGCTCGAAGCGGGAGTATCATTAGCGTACGACTCATTCGGCGCCAAGAGAAGCTGCACACATTTTAGCTGAGCACAATACTTTTCTCGATCCTCGTGCAAATTCAGTAGTTTATTTAGAATCTGCTTCAATAGCCGCAAATCTTATTTAAATTGCATGATGGATATTCATTGATATTTCTGAGAGCTTTGTTTATCTCTTGCATTTATTTTGTCTAGATTAAATGTGTTAAATATTGTGCTCTCTCATTTTTATGAACTACATGTGAATTGAGAATGGTTTACTTGTGCTTGATGGATTATCTGTGATTCGGTGAATCTTTTGAGGGGATATCATTTGTGCTGTGAGCATCGGTTGGTTTTAGGTCAGACTATTTTTAGTGCTTGTGATCTCTCAAACTTTCACTTCATATCATATCTGATAGGAGAGTGATAGCACTAGGGTTTGATCTATGTTTTTGATCTAAGATTTTGGTTATCTCTTGAGGAGCATTGGGTATTAGGAAAAGGCTATCGATTCGAAAGAATTTATCGAGGTGCCCATTCAGCCCCCCTCTGGTCGTTACTCTCGGTCCTACAAATGACCGAGGAAGAAGAAGCAAAAAGGAAGAAGAAAAGTTACGTGGAGCCGGGACTATGAGAGAATTTATATTAGAAGATGAGGAGTTTTCGGCTATAATTAATGAGTGTGAAAAGATGTCGCAGATAGACATTTGAAAAGTCGTGATGGTAGGGGGTGAAGATGGCTGATAATTTTGAAGCATTAGAAGCCATTTAATGCTCTGAAATTGGGGGGCATGTGTTGACGCCAAGATTTAGTAGAGCCTAGGCCCACCAAGGATGTCGCACGGTCAATGGAAGTCAAAAAGGGGTCCGGTGAAAGGTGGTCAAAGAAGTCTGTCCATATTGTTACAATATGACCGGACATGCTAGAGCCGATGAAGGTGAGAGAAGATAAAGATGAACCAGAATCGGTTACAAGGTAGATTACTCGGATGTCTAGTCTCTGGACTATAAATATGTATCTAATTAGCTAGGTTTAGGCACACAATCAACCATAACAAACTACTACTTTCGGTGCATCACCACCCTTGGGTTTCCAAGGTTAATCCTAACGGTACATAACACTTGGAACCATGTTGCATCATCTTAATCTCCGGCGAAGAGGTGAGTCCTGCCACCCCGATGGTTACATCAATTAAGGTTTGTTCTTTGAGGTTGCATCATATCGATCTCTTGAGGTTTTGACCTGATCGGTGTGATTGCCGGGTTTATCTTGGTATATTTTCCTAGGTCTAAGATTGCATCATTTTGATCTCTTAGATTGATGTGAATTAGGTGTCATAGTTTAAGGCTTCATCGGTTAAGTCCGACATCTTGATATATTGTATCTTGTTCATACTATGTATCATTCATCTAAATAAAGTATGCTTGATGCATTGAAGTGTTAATGATTTATCGTGATTAGCGATTGTCTTGATTGGGTCCGATCTTATAGTTACGGTGATTTAATGATATGAATATGTTATTTGGCATGCTTGTTTTAGTTTCTATCGGAGTACAAGCCGATAAGTTATCTTTGTTTCTACACTATGTTACATCTTCACCTTGGAGGCATTCATCGGCCCTATTGCATAAGGCTGTTATCCTATCGACCGATAGAATGTTCAGCCCGATAGCGTGGGCATGGTCAACGAGCCCATGGACGATATGCGCATTTATTCCAGTTTATTTTATTCATGCCAGAGTCATCGGCTTGATAGCTGATCGGCGTTGCTACTAACGCTATCTTTTATGATTTCTTATCAGTTGCAGGGTCAAACTAATTGACACGCTCAGAACCTTCTTTTTTCTAAGATTATAAAATCTGCACTGGAGTTAAGTAGATCTCCTAGGTCACGCATGTGCCCAAAAAATACACCAATAGATATCGACATAGCCAAATTGAATTGATCTATATCTATGTCCTGCCTACAATATATTCTCGGTTTCTAGTTGTAACTGAAAATTTGTTAATTGAAAAATTCGCTCATTGAATAATCAAATAGTCCAAATTAGCAAAAATGCATTTCTTAAAAAGAATATGGTCATTTCAAATCAAAATTTTCTCTTAATTACATTTTTGATAGATCGTGGTGCTTTTTTGAGAAACCAAGGGTTGGTTTCGGAGTGTGATGAGTGATTGACAGGTTTTTACCCTCTGGTTCGAAGGGGTACCTCTGAAGGGGGTTTGGAGGTTGGAACTCCGAAGGTGTTCGGAGGTGGTTTCACCGAAGGGTTCGGTGGTTTGGTTGCTGCAGCTGTTGCAGCGGAGTATGCCTATCGGAGGGGTCCGACAGTACACAATGACTGGGTTTGTACCGAAGGTCTCGGTACTTTGGGCGGTACACCGGAGGGTGTGCCAAAGGTTGCTAACCCAGAGAGGTCTCCGGAGTACTGGATACACTTGTCTGTTTGTCTGTGGTGCACAGGGGACTTCGGAGGCGACGGACAGGTTCGTAGCAGGTGAACCTGGGTCAAGCAGGAGGCTTGATGCCAGGGGAGCGGGGAGCTCCATCACGGTGGCTGCGAAGTGGTCTGGGTCAGTCCTCGGGTCGAGGTGCGCCAGGTGAAGGCAGAGAGTGCGGAGCGTGGCTCCGGCTGAAGGTGCTCCGAGACAAAGTCCTCGGAGGTGAGGCACTTCGAAGGTACTCCGGATGGAGTGACTTCGGAGTTTGGTGAATCAAGTCCTCTGCGGAGGCAAGGCGTTCGAAGTGTGCTCCAGAGGGAGACATTCGAAGGTACCCGACGAAGGTCTCAGAAGTCGAGGCGCATCGAAGGCATGGTCCGGGTGAGGCTCATCGAGGAGTGTGCTCGGGGAGAGACACTGCGACGAAGTGCTCATGGAATGCTTCATGCGGAGGCCTTGGACGAAGGAGGGACTTCGAAGGGTGGTACTCCAAAGGTGGGGCTTCGGAGTGAGGAAGGCTTCGGAGTGAGGCTAGCTCCGGAGCGAGGTTGACTTGTGGTGCTTCGGCCATGCATGGCTTCGGTACACGGACTGACGGAGTTCGAGCTGGGAGTAGCTGCGAAGCCGTGGTGGTCCACTCCGAGGGTGTTGGTGCGAAGGCCTAAGGGCTTTGACGGCTTCGGCTCAAAACCGTCACTGTATCGGAGGCTATCTTCGGCGAAGCGAAGGCCACCAGGCTCAAGGCTTCTCGCCAAAGCTACCGCACCCCTCGCGTGCGAAGGGGGGGCTTTAGGAAGGTCAAAGACTGCAAAGGCTGACACTGTCTGCTCTGCAAAAAGCTGACGCTGTCCCCTCTGCAAAGCTGACAGAAAAGCCTCCAGAATAAAGTAGACTACCTTTTGTACCCCTCTGTTCTGTAGAGACAAAACTGGTGTAAACCCTAGGGGTAAAGTAGTCAATTCACTTGGGTGAACTGTGGGCTATAAATATGGGGGCTCAGTAGGTAACATTTAACACTTTGAGCATTTACTGTTGAGCTCCTGTACTAGCCTCCTCATACGTTGAATACATCCAGTGAGTTCATTTTTGTGTTCCTTGTTCAAGCGGCGAAGCCCTGCCTCGGTGTGCTTTTTTCTTGAGCTTGTTTTACATACCTCGCTGCATACTTCGTTCATTTGTGTGTCACCCTGAGTGACTTGTGACAGTGCATCGAAGCCTGTGTTGACGAAGTGTGTTGTGTGCGAAGTGTGTTTTTCAGTGCGCGTTCGCTCTGTGTAACAGGAGGCTAGACCTCGCTGCTTACTAGCGAAGCCCTGATCGAAGCCCGTTTTGCTTCTCGTGTCTGAACCCTTCGCGAAGTCTGTTTAGTGTACATTTAGACCTTCGCAGAATGAAGCTCAGCACCAGTTGCTGTCGCTAAGTTTTAGGTCGAAGTCCTCGGAGGGTAGTCCACTCTTGCGAAGGGTGAAGTGCGAAGCCTGCTCGAAGCACCCTGTGTGCGGAGCCTGCACTGACTTAGCAGAGTTGTTTTCAGGGTCGTGGGTGGAGCGAAGTCTGCTTGGCTTCGGACTTTTACTCCTTGCGAAGCCTGTGTTCGGAGCTGTCAAGTACCTCCAAACCAGACCTTCGAAGGTTGGTATTCGAAGTCTGTTCCGCAGTAGACAGAACTAAATCCGAAGGCTGTTTTTAGCCCAAATTTTTAAAAGCTCTCATTCACCTCCCCTCTGGTCGCCGTTTCCGGTCCAACAATTGGTATCAGAGCGGATTAAGATCACCAGTTGACCTTAACTGGTTTTGTGATCTATTGGCGACATGGATAGAGGCAGTAAAATTCCTCTCTTCGATGGGACTGATTTTGCATACTGGAAGGTGCGCATGGAGGCTTACTTGTTAAGCCAAGGAAATGCAATTTGGGAGATTGTGGACTCACAATACTCCATCCCTGATACTCGCACTACTCAAACAGAAAAAGATCAGTATAATGCCAACTCCAAGGCTAGGAATATACTGTTCATTGGATTGAGCCGGAGTGAGTTTGATAGGGTGCAGCACCTTAGGACTGCTAGGGAAATTTGGACAACTCTCACTATTTTTCATGAGGGCTCGACTCAGATCAAGGCCAGACGCCAAAGCACATACAATCAACAGTATCAGCTGTTTGTGCAGGCACCTGGTGAATCTATAGATGCCATGTTTTCACGTTTTGATGCTATAGTGAGTAACTTGCGGTCCAACGGGACGCTTGTTTACAATGATCATGACAGGGCTATCAAGCTTCTCTATGCTCTTGACCGTAGCATATGGGAAGTAAAGATATCTAGCATTGAGGAGTCCACAGGATATGACACACTGACCTGTGATGAGCTCTTTAGCAAGCTGAAGTCCACAGAGATTGCCAAGGCATCTCTTGCTGTGCACAAAAGCTCTTTGCCACATCCATTAGCATTGGTTTCTAGCACTAGCCGTGGCACCACTGCAGAACCAAGCACATCTGGCACTTGTGTTCTTGCAGATGGTTTTGCTTTGTCCTCCCTGGTCTCCGTCACAAAGGAGCAGGTGGACACTCTGGATGATGATGAGCTTGCTCTCATTGCCAGGAGGTTCACCCGTTTTCACCATGAGAGACGGGATCAGAGGAGAAGTTGTTTTAGTGGTTGCTTTGAATGTGGCGACACCTCTCACATTAAGGCCAATTGCCCTAAGCTCAAGAAGAGAGATGAGAGTGAGCGCCCCAAATACCACAAGAAGAAGAGGAAACCCTTTGTGAAGGGCAAGATGGCTAAGAGAGTAGCCAAAGCCGCTTCCAGAGCTTTTGTTGCTGCTCTCAGCGACATCGACACTTCCTCAACTGAGGAGTCGAGCTCTGAGGAGGAGGAGTCCCCAAGGAAGGAGGACAAGAAGGACAAGAAGGGACGAGACTTCACCGGCCTTTGCTTCATGGCCGACAGCGATCACAGCGGCGATGAGCTTGACTCATCTGAGGTAAACCTATCATCTGACCAGCTACTAATTAAATTAGATGAGCTGAATGAAGTAGTTCTTGGTCAGGATAGATTACTTGTGCAAGCCGCTAGAGAAAGAAAAGACCTTAGACTTAGGCTAGAAACTATTTCTACTGAATATGCCATGCTTAAGTCTAAATTTGATGATGCTGAATGTGAGTCCTGTTCTGTTGTCATGATTGAGCTTGCTCAGTTGCGTTCTGTTCATGCTCAAACTCTCTCGGAGCTTGAGACTGCACAGAAGCAGCTTTTGGAGGTGGATTCTAGACCTCATGATGTTATTGATTGCATGAACTGTTCTTTATTACGCGAAAGCATTAATTTACGTGATAAACATGTTCATGATTTAGAGGCTAGATTGGAGAGGGCCGGTAGTTCTAAGGATGTACAGCCTGTTTGTGACACATGCATTACCCTTAAGGACCAGCTAGGCACTGCTAGAGAGCGAGCTGAGAACCTCATGACAGAAAATGAATACCTTCTTTCCGTGTTTAATAAATGCACTGAGGGAAAAGGTAGGATGGATCTGCTCTTGGCCAAGACCAAGATGTGTGCTGACAGAGCAGGGTTAGCTCTAGGTTTGGGTTTTGAGAGGATACCTTCAGATTGTGGAAACAAAACTGTTTTTACCTCTCCCACTACCCTAGAGAAAGAGAGAGCTCTGTTAGACACCCCATCAGTCAAAAAGCCTACCCGACCACCAAAGAAAACCACTCCTCCTGCCAAGAAAAATCCTCCCAAGAAAACCACGCAGCAGAAGCCCAAGGAGCCTGTGAGAGTTGCTCCTGTGACCCATGAGAGTGCCCCGAGGAGAGTGTTTCACTGTTCCTATTGTCAGCGGGCGGGTCATTTGGTTGGGTTCTGTTATCGTCGCATCAAGGATGAGCAACGCTCTCAGGTGATGAGTTACCAGGACATGCATTACCCATCTTTAGGTATGCATGAGTCTGAGTTTTACTATCGTCCTGCTTTTGAGGCTCCTCGTGGTTCTCGGAGAGGTTTTGCTCCTCTAGGTGTTCACCATGTTTCATATGGTGGTAGACCCCGGGTGAGTAGCTTTGTACCTCGTCAGAGTAGGAGACCTCGACATGTTGTTCGATCACAACATGTAGGTAGACCTCGCACTTTGCATCATTCCGATTACCATGTGCGTAGACAGTCTACTTTTTCTGTGCCTACTACTCGGGTCACTCAGTGCTGGATGCCTCGTCATTATTTCACTCACCCCAGCACTAAGCGATCGAGATATTCTTATCATGTGTAGGCGACAGATCGAGGCTTGAAGGGCACGTGGATCATGGACTCCAGTTGTTCGCGCCACATGACCGGAGATGCAGCATGGTTCTCCAGCCTCACCACAACCAAGCAAAGGGAACATATCACCTTCGGAAACAATCGAAGGAGTAGAGTGAAAGGTAAAGGTGTGGTAAGAATTAACTCGAATTTCACTCTCAAAGATGTTGCTCTGGTTGAAAACCTGGGATACAATTTGTTGTCTGTATCTCAGTTGCTTGATAAGGGCTTCGAAGTGCGATTTCATCGCGATACTTCGCAAGTGCTCAATTCTGATGGCGTTGTGGTGTGTAAGATCTTTAGAGTTGGGAGAGTTTTTGGAGCTGATTTTTCAGAGTCATCTGGTTCTTCTCATTGTCTTGTTGCTCATTCGACTTCTGAGCTTTGGAAGTGGCATAGGAGACTAGGGCATATGAGCTTTGAGTTGCTCACTCGTCTGAGTGCCCTAGGTCTGATCCGAGGATTGCACAAGCTCAAGTTTGAGAAGAATTTAGTTTGCGCTCCTTGTCGACATGGAAAAATGATTGCTGCTTCGCATTCGCCAGTCACTACAGTGATGACTGAACAACCCGGAGAACATCTCCATATGGACATTGTAGGTCCTTCTCGGGTTAGTTCTTTAGGCGGCAAGTGGTATGTATTAGTCATTATCGACGATTTATCTCGCTACTCTTGGGTCTTCTTTCTTGCCAGCAAGGATGAAGTGTTTTCACACTTTCGGAGCTTGGCTTTGAGACTGTTCACTGAACTCCCAGGTGCATTGAAATTCATTCGAAGTGATAATGGCACCGAGTTCAAAAATAGTCTCTTTGTTTACTTTTGCATGGAGCATGGCATAGAACATCAATTCTATGCTCCACGGGTTCCTCAACAGAACGGTGTCGTTGAGAGGAAAAACCACACTTTGGTTGAGATGGCTAGGACGATGCTCGATGAGCACAGGACTCCTAGAAAATTCTGGGCTGAGGCCATGAACACTGCTTGTTACATCTCAAACCGAATTTTCTTGCGCTCAATTTTAAACTTGACATCTTATGAGCTGCGTTTTGGGAGACAGCCCAAGGTTACTCATCTTCGAGTTTTTGGCTGTCGTTGCTTTATCCTAAAACGTGGTAATTTGGATAAATTTGAGTCGCATTCTTCTGACGGGATCTTTTTGGGTTACACTACACATGGTCATTCTTATCGTGTTTATAACTTGGAAACTAACACTGTCATCGAGTCATGTGATGTGACTTTTGATGAATCAACCCCCTCTGTTAGTTCTGCAATTGAACAAGCAAATGAACACGACATGGAACAGACCATCTTCGAAGATGAAGATCCCGGAGATTTCAAGGATGAACCCCTACTACCCTCGACATCAACCCCCGAAGCTGACTCCGCTTAAACCACTTCGGCACGAGGTCCCGAAGCAACTACCTCGACATCGGTCATCTTGGACCACTCCCACGCACAAGTTGAGGGGGAGACTGCATCCCGCTGTGAGGCTCCACACCATGTTAAAAGGATGCATCCTCCTGAGCAGATCATTGGTGAGTTTGATCAAAGGGTAACTCGTTCGCATGCTCATTTCACTAATTCTGCTTTTGTTGCTTCTTTCGAGCCCTTAGATGTTAGTCATGCACTTTCTGATTCTAGTTGGGTCAATGCCATGCATGAGGAACTTGAAAATTTTGACAGAAACCAAGTCTGGACATTAGTTGATCCTCCACCAAATGTTCATTTCATTGGAACAAAATGGATTTTCAAAAATAAACAAGGGGAGGATGGGACTATAATTAGAAACAAGGCTAGACTTGTGGCTCACGGTTTTTCTCAACTAGAAGGGATTGATTTTACTGAAACTTTTGCACCTGTTGCTCGCCTTGAGGCCATTAGGATTTTGCTTGCCTTTGCGACATCCCGGGGATTCAAACTCTATCAAATGGATGTCAAAAGTGCTTTTCTTAATGGCTTCATAGGTGAAGATGTTTATGTAAAACAACCCCCTGGTTTTGAAAACCCCAAGTACCCACACAAAGTCCTTAAACTTCATAAGGCTCTTTATGGACTCAAGCAGGCCCCTCGGGCATGGTATGATAGACTTAAGTCTTTTCTACTTGAGTGGGGGTACTTGATGGGCTCTGTTGATAAAACCCTGTTTACTCTCAAGCATGGCAAAGATTTCCTCCTTGTTCAGATTTATGTGGATGATATCATCTTTGGTGGCTCTTCTCATGCTTTGGTTGCCGAGTTTGCAGATACCATGAGCAGGGAGTTTGAAATGTCCATGATGGGTGAACTCACCTTTTTCCTTGGTTTGCAAATCAAACAAAGCAAACAAGGTACCTTCGTCCAACAGACGAAGTACACCAAGGACCTGCTCAAGAAGTTTGACATGTCCGATGCGAAGCCCCTCGCCACTCCAATGGCTACATCTGTAGCATTGGATCCTGACGAAGATGGAGAAGCCGTAGATCAGAAGGAGTTCCGAAGCATGATCGGCTCCCTTCTCTACTTGACTGCTACGAGGCCGGACATACACTTCACAGTGTGTCTGTGCACTCGTTTTCAGGCTTCACCACGAGCTTCGCACCGCCAAGCGGTAAAACGCACACTCAGGTATCTCAAACATACCC
Source organism: Zizania palustris (assembly GCA_019279435.1). Classification (NCBI taxonomy): domain Eukaryota; kingdom Viridiplantae; phylum Streptophyta; class Magnoliopsida; order Poales; family Poaceae; genus Zizania; species Zizania palustris. The sequence continues at coordinate 13,824,529 of JAAALK010000079.1, forward strand.
TCGAATTTGGCATATGGTATTCAGCATCTTCATCTTTATGTCTTCGAGGTTATTCCGATGCGGATTTTGCTGGGTGTAGAATTGATAGGAAGAGTACCTCAGCTGGTACTTGTCATTTTCTGGGTACTTCACTGGTTTGCTGGTCTTCCCGCAAACAGTCTAGTGTTGCACAATCGACGGCTGAGGCCGAATATGTTGCTGCAGCTAGCTGTTGCTCTCAGATTTTGTAGATGGCTTCCACTTTGCGGGATTTCGGGTTAGATTATAAGAGTGTTCCACTTTTCTGTGATAACACTAGTACTATTTGTATTGCAAACAACCCGGTTCAGCACTCCAGAACCAAACACATTGATGTGCGATATCATTTTCTCAGAGATCACAATGAGAAGGGTGATATTGAACTTCAATATGTTGATACCCAACACCATCTAGCCGACATTTTCACTAAACCCCTCGATGCTTCTCGATTTGCCTACTTGCGTGGGGAACTTGGTGTTTGTCACCCTTACGGCATTTTGTGAGGGGGAGCAGATTTAGATTGGTGTGCATTTGCTAATTGTGTGTTGAAATTGCTTTTACATCTGTTGCACTTATATGTCTGATTATAATTCATGAAATCATGTCAGCTCAGCTCTCTTTAATTTATCTGAAACATTAATGTGCATGATGTTTTCTTTCCAAACTCAAATCATGCTCACTGCTCAATCTTGTATCTAGCATGTATAGGCAGGACTACTTTAGCTATCTTTTATCTGCTTGATAGCAAAACACCTTTTCTTTGGATGCTAAAAATTGCAACTTGAAAATTGTTCTACATATTCATGGAAGTTCATCAAGTGCTAAACAAATTGGTTCACTTAATTAAAATCAAAAACACCATGATTTGCACGCTTTAAGTGAAAAGATCCAGGTGGGTTTGTTTGTCGCACTACTCTATTCTAGACTGCTTTCCATTGCACATTGGTCTGAACTGGAATAGTGTAGTGTATGCCAAAATCATTGCTTTAAGCTTCTAATGACTTTCACGCCTAGGCTTGGCCTGATTGGAAAGTATAAGGTGGACAAACAAATAACCCCTGGCATTATGAAAAAGAACAACAAAATTCATTGATCATCAAGTTTGCTTTTCATGCTCCATTTGAACTGGACTTGTCTGTATAGAGTAGAAATTGACTAGCTTTGCATAGTCCTTGCTTTTACTTGTCTAGTTATCGTGATTGAGTGGTGATGCTTTTATTTCAAAATGACAAAATCACATGATGTCATCATGCTTTTAGAGAATGTTAAATTGAGCTGAGCACATGATATTTGGTATTAAGTACTGGCATATTTTTGCTTTATATGTCTTTGCAATTCTGCTCATTTCTAAGCAATGCATCTTTTACATGCTCCTTGATGCTTGCATTGCCAAAGGGGGAGAGAAATTTGGGTTCTCTGTTGCAAAAAGGTATAATTTTCACAGGGGAAGTTTTTATCTGGAAAAAGGGGAGATTTGCCGAAGGGGCTTTTACTCTTTTGAAAAAAGGGGGAGGAAAATTCTTTTGTCAAGTGACATGATTTGGCTCGTTTCTGAGTTTTTATGGTCACTTGTGTGCTGAAATTTTTCATATTTTCTTGAACTTGAATTTGGTTGTCAATGCACTCATCAAGGGGGAGATTGAGAAACCAAGGGTTGGTTTCGGAGTGTGATGAGTGATTGACAGGTTTTTACCCTCTGGTTCGAAGGGGTACCTCCGAAGGGGGTTTGGAGGTTGGAACTCCGAAGGTGTTCGGAGGTGGTTTCACCGAAGGGTTCGGTGGTTTGGTTGCTGCAGCTGTTGCAGCGGAGTATGCCTGTCGGAGGGGTCCGACAGTACACAATGACTGGGTTTGTACCGAAGGTCTCGGTACTTTGGGCGGTACACCGGAGGGTGTGCCGAAGGTTGCTAACCCGGAGAGGTCTCCGGAGTACTGGATACACTTGTCTGTTTGTCTGTGGTGCATAGGGGACTTCGGAGGCGACGGACAGGTTCGTAGCAGGTGAACCTGGGTCAAGCGGGAGGCTTGATGCCAGGGGAGCGGGGAGCTCCATCACGGTGGCTGCGAAGGGGTCTGTGTTGGTCCTCGGGTCGAGGTGCGCCAGGTGAAGGAAGAGAGTGCGGAGCGTGGGTCCGGCTGAAGGTGCTCCGAGACAAAGTCCTCAGAGGTGAGGCACTTCGAAGGTACTCCGGATGGAGTGACTTTGGAGTTTGGTGGATCAAGTCCTCTGCGGAGGCAAGGCGTTCGAAGTGTGCTCCAGAGGGAGACATTCGAAGGTACCCGACGAAGGTCTTAGAAGTCGAGGCGCATCGAAGGCATGGTCCGGGTGAGGCTCGTCGAGGAGTGTGCTCGGGGAGAGACACTGCGACGAAGTGCTCATGGAATGCTTCATGCGGAGGCCTTGGACGAAGGAGGGACTTCGAAGGGTGGTACTCCGAAGGTGGGCTTCGGAGTGAGGAAGGCTTCGGAGCGAGGCTAGCTCTGGAGCGAGGTTGACTTGTGGTGCTTCGGCCATGCATGGCTTCGGTACACGAACTGACGGAGTTCGAGCTGGGAGTAGCTGCGAAGCCGTGGTGGTCCACTCCGAGGGTGTTGGTGCGAAGGCCCAAGGGCTTTGACGGCTTCGGCTCAAAACCGTCACTGTATCGGAGGCTATCTTCGGCGAAGCGAAGGCCACCAGGCTCAAGGCTTCTCGCCGAAGCTACCGCACCCCTCGCGTGCGAAGGGGGGGGCTTCAGGAAGGTCAAAGACTGCAAAGGCTGACACTGTCTGCTCTGCAAAAAGCTGACGCTGTCCCCTCTGCAAAGCTGACAGAGAAGCCTCCAGAATAAAGTAGACTACCTTTTGTACCCCTCTGTTCTGTAGAGACAAAACTGGTGTAAACCCTAGGGGTAAAGTAGTCAATTCACTTGGGTGAACTGTGGGCTATAAATATGGGGGCTCAGTAGGTAACATTTAACACTTTGAGCATTTACTGTTGAGCTCCTGTACTAGCCTCCTCATACGTTGAATACATCCAGTGAGTTCATTTTTGTGTTCCTTGTTCAAGCAGCGAAGCCCTGCCTCGGTGTGCTTTTTGCTTGAGCTTGTTTTACATACCTCGTTGCATACTTCGTTCATTTGTGTGTCACCCTGAGTGACTTGTGACAGTGCATCGAAGCCTGTGTTGACGAAGTGTGTTGTGTGCCAAGTGTGTTTTTCAATGCGCGTTCGCTCTGTGTAACAGGAGGCTAGACCTCGCTGCTTACTAGCGAAGCCCTGATCGAAGCCCGTTTTGCTTCTCGTGTCTGAACCCTTAGCGAAGTCTGTTTAGTGTGCATTTAGACCTTCGCAGAATGAAGCTCAGCACCAGTTGTTGTCGCTAAGTTTTAGGTCAAAGTTCTCGAAGGGTAGTCCACTCTTGCGAAGGGTGAAGTGCGAAGCCTGCTCGAAGCACCCTGTGTGCGGAGGCTGAAGTGACTTAGCAGAGTTGTTTTCGGGGTCGTGGGTGGAGCGAAGTCTGCTTGGCTTCAGACTTTTACTCCTTGCGAAGCCTGTGTTCGGAGCTGTCAAGTACCTCCGAACCAGACCTTCAAAGGTTGGTATTCGAAGTCTGTTCCGCAGTAGACAGAACTAAATCCGAAGGCTGTTTTTAGCCCAAATTTTTAAAAGCTCCCATTCACCCCCTCTGGTCGCCGTTTCCGGTCCAACATTTTTCATAGTTGGTTGCGTGTGGCCAATGCATTTCTTAAAACGGAAACACGTTACTTTGATAGCAACATGTATGTTAGTAGTTTGTGTTCTCTATGGCAATCCTACTATGGCTCAAGATCTATGCTGTTGTTTCAGAGAATGCAAGTTGAAGTTTTTCCCACCCTAATCGTGTTAGCTAAAATTTGCAATGACGGTATCTCATGATCGATTCACTTTCTTCAAATCTCATGCAGAGAAGGATGAACTTCGCGACGAGAAGCAGAAGCTCAAAGCAGAGAAGAGACATTAGAGCAGCAGGTGAAAATCTTGACCGCAGCTCTAGCCTACATGCCTGATCCCTATCTGAGTTAGCTTTCTGTGCAGGGTCTTTGGTTGGGAATAATAGGTGCCATGGCAATGCGAATTTTAGCTCTGGTTTGCACGCTGCTTCGTACATCTGGCATGAAGAGGTTCATCCTTAAACTTATGACCTTACAGCCAAGGGAATTGGCACTTTATAAAAAAGAATGGTGAAGGACACAAGATCTCCTTCCAGCCCAGTAAAAAAATTTCAAAAATAGGACATGGCTTACACATGCATGGAGTGGTTCTCAGTGTGTCAGTTGGGGTTGAGGTTGGGGAGGGGATGCGCCACTGATCTCTATGAATTTTTGGGCTTTCTACTCTGTCAAAATAAACTAACTTGCAATCTTTAATTCTCTTGAAATTACTTTGCATGGAAAAGTACATAACTCATTGCATTTTAATCGCCTTAGTATGACATGGAACTCACGTTTCATTGAATTTGAACCGTGAGTGAGCTATGACATACCTATGTGACCCTGTCTCACTTTATTGTATGATGTGATGTGATATGCTTATCTTACTATGTTGTCTATAATTGACTTGTTTTTGATGCTTTTACTTTTTTCCATTATAGACTGAAAAGGCCCGAATTAGAGTTTAGGTTCAGATGGAAGCACAACATTAGCCTGAATATAGACACCACCAGTTGTGATTATACCATACCAAAATAGTTATTTTTATTGGATTAGTATATATGGAGTTATTTGATCGTTTGTGACTTATTTCAGTTGTTTGTTGTCATATATATTCAATACATGCATGTTTCATAGTGCCTTCTGTACAATTGAGTCACCGGGAGTACTATCAGTGCAGGATCCTGATGGTAACAAAGTTCTGATCTCGGAAGCTCGTTCAATTTGACGGCGTGGGGAGGCGTGGGGGTTCCAATTTTCAAAGTGTTTTGCACAGCTTTATAATGTTGACAATTTATCTCTCAATCTTTTGTGTATAGCACATCGCAAAGCAGCACCTCCCTAAGCTGACAAGTGACCTGATGAAAAATGGGAACATTTCATATTAATACGCAATCCTCTAAATATCCTGGTATTTACTATCTTTTTTCAGTATCACACATACACATATATTCTTTGCTTTTTTTGTGTGTTATGCAACCTTCTGGTGCTTTGACTTTGGTGTCGAGAGTTGCTTTGCTTTTAAACTCCTGATGCTTTGCATATTGTGTTGTGTACTTGTGTATATATTACCTCCTGCTAGCATTCAACATATCTCAGCCGTCATTTCATAAAGTCATCCCACTGTCGTTCTTTAGCTCGGCAGAACTTGTCTCAATATACAGTGAATTATGTGAGATTGGGAGCCCTCCAGCGGGGATTAGATGACCTATCATACACATAAATTGTCCCATAATTTTAATTTCTTGTTTTAGTAATAAATTTGCCAAATTCTTTTATCAGAGGCGGGCCCTCGTGGGAGTATTTTATAGGGAGATTTGCATTCATATCACACATAAGTTGGTGAAATTTGTTCTTTTGCTCCATATGAATGTATGACATGTGGCCCTTGGACCCAGTTATTAAACACACATAAAGTGGCAAAAAAGTAAACATTACTCAACTTTGTGACATAAGAGCAAAAATTTCTATTTTATATGGCCCACGCTGCTGGAAGAAGCGAACAAAAGCGGAAACGAGTTTGAAGTAAAGTTGTAAATAATGGCAGTAAATTAAGGATGAAAAAAATAGCCGGGGTGGGGGTGGGGTGAGAGAGAGAGAGAGAGAGAGCGCGGGGGCGCGAGCGCAACAGCAACAAGCGTGAAGCGGCGCATCCATACCTCCTACCCCAGCGGAGCTCCCGGTCCCCGATCCCCAAATCACTCGCCCATGGATCACCTGCCGCCGGCACCGCCGCGGTCGCCGATGGAGAACTCCTCGTCCACCAAGCCGCCCACCCCAGCCTCCACGCCCTCCTCGCGCCTCGCCTCCTCGCCGTCCTCCCGTCTCTCCTCCGCCCCGCCGCATCCCTCCCTGTCCTCCTCCGCGCCCACGCCGGCCTCCCGCACCGTCTACAGCGACCGATTCATCCCCAGTCGCACCGGATCCAACCTCGCGCTCTTCGACCTCGCCCCCCCTCCCTCCCACGACGCCGCCAGCGCCAGCGCGAGCTCACCCGGCGCGCCATCCGGATCTACTCTGACCTCATCGCCCTACTGCGCCCTCCTCCGGGCTGCACTCTTCGGTCCTACCACTCCGGACCGGGTGGCGTCGTCGGCGACCGCGTGCTCGTCCTCCTCCTCGGCCGGGGCCTCTCCGGTGGGATCCCCAGCCACCGGCAACATATTCAGGTTCAAGGCGGATGTACCCCGGAGCGCTAAGCGCGCTCTTTTCTCCGGTGGGGCCGACGAGGGCGTGCTGTTCCCCGGAGTGTTCACGGCCAGGGGCACCGGCCCGAGGAAGATCCCTAGGTCCCCTTATAAGGTGAGAAGGGCGCCTTTGATTTTCATCGTCTCTTGGCATGTTTGTTGAGTTGTCTAATTGAGCTTCTGATGCTTCTTTTAATGCAATTTTTTTATATTTATTTCTCATCTGCTGTGTACCAAGAATATCTGTTATTTGCGAATAAAGAGTCGGATTTGAAGGCTTCTTTCTCAAAATATTTGATCTTACGATAATTCTTCCAATTGTTGCTTTTAGGTGCTGGATGCTCCTGCATTGCAGGATGACTTCTACCTAAATCTTGTGGATTGGTCTTCGCATAATGTCCTTGCAGTTGGACTGGGGAATTGTGTCTACTTATGGAATGCATGTAGCAGCAAGGTAAGCCAATCACAGTCATCCCTGCGCATTCTTATTTGTGCGAGACGCAGAGAATTTGTAAAGAAGTTTATTATTGATGTGCAGGTCACTAAGCTATGCGATTTGGGGGTGGATGACACTGTTTGTTCTGTGGGTTGGGCACAGCGTGGCACTCACCTTGCTGTAGGGACAAACCAAGGCAAAGTTCAGGTTGATCATCATGCTCCCATCTGAAATAATTGGATAACATTGATGATTCACCAAAATATGGGATGATGCTTGAACCCTTTTTAACTGAAAATGACAATGTAAACATCAAGAGGTGTACAGTCACTTATGGAAAATTCGAAAAATATTGAAAAATTGCCTCCTGCGGGCTTGTGCTGTTGTACAAATCTGGATTAGCATATGATAGTCAAAGCACTTGATTTTACACATGACTAATTTATGACAGATACAATGGAGTTTCTGGCTAACCTGAATTACTATAAACTCAGTCTTCATTTATTAATTCAAAGGATGAATTTAACTCTTCATTTATAAATATGTTGCAGTGCATATTTGAAATTCCAAATTGTTATCTGATTCTCATATGGGAATTTATCTTATTTAGGTATGGGATGTGACTCGTTGTAAGAGAATAAGAACCATGGAAAGCCATCGCATGCGAGTAGGTGCTCTTGCATGGAGTTCTTCATTGCTTTCTTCAGGCAGTCGGGACAAAACTATCCTGCACCATGATATCCGTGCCCATGATGATTATATTAGCAAACTTGCTGGGCATAAATCTGAGGTAATCTATACTTGACAATTCATATGATATGCCATGTTTTATACATCATGACGATTTACGGCATGTCTAATGCATGAATTATCCTAGTAATGCTCCTTTTAGCTATTTCCTATGATACGCTTCATATGTTTCCAATCACCTTTCAGGTCTGTGGGCTCAAGTGGTCATATGATAACTGTCAGCTTGCATCTGGTGGTAATGACAACAGAGTAAGATGCCTGTCCATGCATTTGAACTATTATGTATTGCATTTTTCAACATGGAATTCATGACCACATTTCTGATGATCATATTAATTTCTTTCTCTTTTCCAGCTTTATGTGTGGAATCAACATTCAGCACACTCAGTACTGAAGTTTACTGAACACACGGCAGCAGTCAAAGCTATTGCCTGGTCGCCTCATCTACATGGACTTCTTGCATCTGGTGGAGGAACTGCAGATAGATGCATTCGATTTTGGAATACAACTACAAATATGCACTTAAATAGTGTGGACACAGGAAGTCAGGTAAGTTTACCGCCTATCTAATTTCTTAATGATTTCCTGCAGCCCTTGTTTTTCATTCTGAACTTCAATGATGTCTTGTTTGTTTATAATACCATACTATAGTCTGTGATATATAAAAATTAAGCATAATAACTTACTGAATCTTTGAATGCAATTATGGATTAAAGATTTTCGGCCCCGTTAGTCCTAGTCACATCTAATGTTTAGATATTATTTTGGAGTATTAAATGTAGACTATTTACAAAACCCATTCATAATTGGTGAATTATTCGTGAGACGAATCTAATGAGCCTAATTACACCATGATTTTACAATGTGGTGCTACAGTAAACATTTGCTAATTATGGATTAATTAGGTTTAATAGATTCGTCTCGTGATTAATCCTCCAATTTTGCAATTATTTTTATAATTAGTTTACATTTAATCCTTCAAATTGATGTCTAAACATCCGATATGACACGGACTAAACTTTAGTCCATGGAACCAAACGTCCCCCTCTTAGTCATATCAATAATTAGAATCCTTAAAAATCAGAAATTGTAGACCATCCTCCAGGCTGAGCTCTACCTTCAAATACAAAAGTTCCACTTGTTTCCATAACTGGAACCTTCAAATAAATGACATATTGTGAAGACCATTGTTGGGGGAAAATACTTCACCCTCAGGACTTAGAGATTGATAGTCAAGATAACTTATCGGCTTCGAAGCTCCGAGCTTATGCCCGAAGGTGGTGGAATTATTAAGCCGAAAGGTGCTTCGACTTACAATCCGAAGGTACCCTCCGCAGGCTATGAAGCTCCGATGGAAAATTCCAAGTCTGATAAGATGTTTGACTTATCTACCTACTCCGGATAGATTTTACCATTTTAACCCTGTTCAGGGTACCGAATAGTTTCCACTATGTCGGTTGTAATTAAGGGGTAAATAGGTCTTTTCCTTAGACTTTTTGCCTATAAATACCCTCCTTATCCTGTAATGGGGATCGAATACTCAGCTATTCAATACACAATTTTGGACTACTTAAGCTATTATCCAATTCGGAGACTTGAGATAGTTCTCAACACAAATTTACTGTTTGTTAGTTCTTAATCTTAGAGAACCTGTTAGCGTAATCTTTTACGCCAACAACCATGAATTGTTATATAGAATTGCAAAAGCTGTAGAGTTGAGCATATTGTTTTTTTGGTGTGTACTGAGAATGCTAAATAACTCTTGAACAGGTCTGTAATCTTGGATGGTCAAAGAATGTTAATGAGCTTGTTAGTACTCATGGATATTCTCAGAATCAGATAATTGTTTGGCGATATCCAACAATGTCAAAGGTATTCTGCAAACTTATTCTTAACTCAGTTACACCTTACCTGTTCTTCTATTAATTGTGTTTGATCTCTCCTTTTGTAGCTTGCCACATTGACTGGGCATACATATAGGGTATTATATTTAGCCATCTCCCCAGATGGACAGGTGAAATAATCTCTAGAGCCTTTGTGATTTAGGGAATTCTGTTTGTTTTTCCTACAATATTTTGGCCTCACTGTGTTTTTCAATTTTCACAATTGATGTGAACAGACTATAGTAACTGGCGCTGGTGATGAAACACTCCGGTTTTGGAATGTGTTTCCATCCCCCAAGTCCCAGGTACTTGCATTGTTGAAATACGATTACTTGTGTATAGAATTTCACTTCTCATATAGTTTTTTAATAATGCTTGTGTGTTACTTCATTTACAGAGTTCTGATAGCTTAAGTAGCATAGGCGCCACATCATTTGTGAGGAGCTACATCCGGTGATACTGAAATGTGGTAATGCACTACCACTGGGTGCATATCGCTATTGCAGTACAGTGTTGATGATCATCAACATCATTCCACTTGCTTCACCAGTTCATGAACCATCAAAGCTAGCCGAATTTCAGAGATTTTGCAAGATGCAGAATGGTAAAACTAATTCGCAGACCCAGGAGTGGCCCTTCTTCTGAATACTGTACATATTTATTCATTGGCATTTTAAAAGCGAAGATGGCAAATGATATCGCAGAAACTCAGACCATCAGCATTGTATCAATGATAACATCGCGGCCCTCTGTTTTTGTTTCTGTTGTGAATCAACTTGTGCTCTTGGAGCTGAAGCCCTTGTGTACCGTTCTAGGGTTTAACATATTCAGAACATTGGCCAGTCCATGATGCCCGTTTCATCCGTGTTTTGTTAGGACGAGAGGAAACTTCTGGTGCAAGTCCCATTCCAGTTGACGTTTCTTGCGCTTGAGTGACCCCGTTCAAAACAAAAGTTTGTTGATGAATTATGCATGAAACTGAGTTTATGGTAATTGAGAGTTTCAAAGAATAAATTCAATGCTAAAAAACTATTAAATGGTTTAAAAGTAATTTTTTGATAATTTTATATATATATTTTTAAAAAATACCGTTTATGTTTTTAGGGTTCTTGAGAGTTCTGATAGACTAGCCTTTTAAGCTGATGATTCTCAAAACGTCATCAGTTGTCTCCGAAGCATACTATCCAAATGTATAAGCTTATTACTATTACTGTTTGTAAAAAAAGTTTTTGTTTTAAGGTTTTCTAAATTTATTTGCATCTATACTTCACCTAATAAGCAAAAATCGATACCAATAAGACAACATTTTTTTAAATAGCTTATTTAGACTATTAAACCTAAATGTTGTCGAGAAGGGAGCCGCATTGCTGCCATGTCAACTGTTATACCACATTTATGACGACGATACGTGTCATGCCTATCGACAAGTTGAGTATAAGGAGCTCCGTTTCTGTACTGTTTATTCCGGTAATGACACGCTTCAGCCTGACGTAAATCGTTCGTGTGTAAGGCCAGGGGCTCTGCCTTTCTTGTGTGAACATTGTCAACTCACGAATGATGATCCAATCGCAATTAGGTTCCGGCGACTCAGCATCGTATTCCGCCCATAGTACTACGAAACCATAACCCAGGATTCATTGGCATATCCTTGCGGAAAAAAACACGATAAAGCTTTCAGGAAATTATCATCCCTGGAGAACACCAGTGAATGTCTAGGTTGTCCAGGTTCAGGTGTGGCTAACAAAATACGATTCTCCATTACACACAATAATGCTGAAGACATATCCTGAAGTTCAGACTTCAGGTCCTACCTTGTGTTACTTTTACTGACGGACAGGGTATTCATACCTGAAAACATATCCTGAAGTTCAGAATTCAGTAATACTAATACCTCATCTCATTTGTCTTGACAGACAGGGTTATTCATGCCTAACTAGCAAATGAATAAAATCAATTATTCATTTATTCAGTCTTGTTTAAATTTTCACCCGGCATGAGTTAGGTGTTATTTGCTAGAACTTGTAAATCAACCCACTATCAGTCAGCTGCTCAATGCAATCGTTATCCTGTACGTGTTGGGATTCGTTGGAGTCCAATTGTTTCTGGTTCAACGTCGTAATCGGGTAGTACAGTCTCTTGAAAAGGAAAAACGAAGATGGGATTATCTGATTAGCTGCTAGGTCTTGATGAACGCCCATATCTGAGGTTAACAAATGTAGTTGTTGCAAGTTGGAAAACAGTACACAACTAACAATATTCCGCCACCTTTTAAAGATGCATTGGATTGGGCCAACAGAGAATCACTCCAGCAAGTTTCAATCACCAACTACTGTTCATTTATTTTTCTCCTTGTAGGGTTAGGTCATTGTCTCTTCCTACATGAAATGCCCCAAAACTCCATTTGTACTTGCAGGACGTGTACATGATTGATTTTGCAGACGATCTCATTCAGAAAGTGATCCACCAAATTACCAAACTGGTTAATCTTAATTCAATCATGTATTGTCGAAGTGGGCTGTTGGGGGAAAATATCTCATCTTCGGGGTTATTGCCGAAGCAACATAAAGGCAGACAGCGGATTCGAAGGTTCCCAGACGATCATCTTCGAAGATACCCGGAACCAAGTTCGAAGTACGAAGATAGGCATTGGTTCGGAGTACATCTTCGAACTAAGGCCCTCCAAGATCTTTTCTGCCAGCTAAGATGGAAGACTTATCTTTTTTCTCATTAGATTAGTCTTTTACCATTTTAGCCCTATTAAGGGAACCGAATAGTTTCCACTATGTCGGTTGTAATAGAGGGGTAAATAGGTCTTTTCCTTAATGTTTGGGCCTATAAATACCCCCCATTTCACCCTGTAATAGGGACCGAATACAAGTTATTCAATACACACATTCGAACTATTCTAAGTTATTATCCTTTCGGAGGCTTAGAACAGTTTGCTTCACAAACACTTCGTTTGTTAGTTTCTTTTCCACAGAAACCTGTTAGCGTAATCTTTTACGCCAACAGTTGGACCTTCAGCTCTCCATGAGGTTTGAAAGGCTCGCCAGGCGGCAGTCACGCCTTCGGAAGGATTCAAAAGCCGCTCGTCGTCGAAGATAATGGAGCCCTCTGCGCTCGGAGTGATTGTTCGGCCCAAATCCTCGTAGTAACGAAGTAGTCCGAGGGCAGACACTTGTCCGGAGAGTTCTCCATAACGAATACCTGCCGTCTTCATTTGCTTTGCTGCTCCTTGGATCCTTTTTAGCCGGCGCAGCAGAGTCACGTTGTCATCCGAAGGAAGTGATCCAGTAGTACCGAAGTACTCCAGAACACCTAGCATCTGTTCGATGATCTCCGTAGCTACCTTCTCCGACTTAAGCTTTTCTTCAATAAGTGCATCCTTGCTCGAAGTCGTTTCTGCCAAAACTCCGGAAATCCTAGCATTCTCCGTAGTTAAAATATTATTCTGGTTTAGGAGTTGGCTAGCTTCCTCTTGGAGCCTTACAAGTTCGGACCCAGCACTAGCATGCTCCAACCGCACCTTTTCAATTTCAGCCCGAAGCACGATTCTTTCTGCTTCGAACTCCTTATTAGCAGCCTCCAAGCCCTGTCTAGCCCTACGCTCCGTTGAAATCATATTATCCATTTGAAGTACTCTAGCTTCGGAGAAAGATAAGTTGCGTTTAAGAGCTTCATTTTCTTCCCAAAGCTGAGCAATTTCATTCTCGCTTGATAAAGTTGCAGCGCGGGCCAAGACTGCTTGCTGAGAAAAGAAAAAACTAAAGTAAGAAATTATTCATGTATAATTTGCTGCTGGTTCGAAGATGTACTCCGAACCCAATATAATTCGCTAAAGATATTGGCTCGAAGTTGCTCCGTACCTGGTAGGCCGCTCGTTCCAGGGCAATGTTAAGCTCCGAACTTTTCGCCCTGCTTAATTTTGCTACCAGCTCTGTCTCCCCGACTTTGCGACTCACTCGACCTAAAGGTTTGAGCAGAGTCCGAAGCCTAGTTTGCTCCAAGAAAGGAGTCAAAAGAGGGAGCATTGCCGAAGCCTTTTGGTCATCCCTGCTTGACGAAGGTCCGGAGCGTTCTCCTGAGGTCCTTGGAACTTCGGAAGATGGCCCCCCCTCAGTTGATTCACTTTCATCTGTTGACTCAGATGAAGTTGATCCTTGAGTAGGGAGAGGCTCTATTTGTCTTTTACCCCTTCCAGGCCCCTGTTGAGCGACCTCCGGGTGCGGCTCCGAAGTTGTCGAAGGCCTTTGAGTTGTGTCTTCGTGATGTACTTCTTCCGAAGGAGGCTCTGCAAAAACAAAGGTATTATACATTGTATAATTTTGCAGAAAATAATAAAAGAATTATGCGAAGTTTACCTTCGATATTCTGGGGGCATTCGAGCACCGGACTGCTCGGAGGATCAAAGGTGAGGTCTTCGTCTGAATCTACAGTTAAAATTTCTGCTGCCGGAGTATCTCCGTGAGCAGTCCTCCCTTCATCCACAACTGAAGTTGTAGGAACTTCAACTTCATCTTCGCCCATAGGGGCTTCGATTTGCTCCTCTTGAGTATCCGGAGCTCTCACTTCTTCAATATTAGCTTGAGGCTCCGGCATACCTGCAGTATCTTCAATGTGAATATTTTGTTGAGCTGCATCTTCATCAATCAATCTCACTAATAATATACCTTCATCTTCTTTAGAACCGGAGATTGAGGTTCTTGAGTTCGAAGGCGCAGGATTCGAAGGTGCGAGATTTTTCGGCTTTCGAGCCACCTTCTTCACCGGAGTCTTTGCAGAGCTCGAAGCTCCGGCTTCAGCTATCCTCTTCTTGGGTCCTTTCTCCAAAGGCACCCAGTCCATCAGAGGGGGCGGAGTCAACTCCAACATTCCCCATACTCTGTTAAACCTCTCCCAACTCCCGACCAATTTAACTCTCCATTCTTTTTCAGTCGGAGTTGGGGCACCCAAAATCTTCTCCGAAGCCCTTACAATTTGCTCTGAAGTAATAGGGGCTGAAGAAGCTAAAAAATAAATCAAATTAGTCTTTCTTCGAAGTAAATATGTATAATGCATGTTGGTTTCGAAGTTACCTGCAGGGCTCGAAGTTAAGTTGATCTTGCGGAGACCGCCTTCCGAATCATCCTCGAAGACGATAGGCCAGTTGGCCATCAGCGGAGGAATTTGCAGTCCGAGGAATTCTTCGGCTAAGTCCCGCATGCTTAACCTTCGGCTAATCTTTTGAAGCAGGTTAAGACGAGCTTCGAGCTGACCTTCATTGGGTTGCACTAAGGCTTCCTTCCGAAATTGAATTTCTTTGAGGGGCCCGGCCAGAGGACTGCTTGCCCCAACTTCGGCATAGAACCATCTTAGAATCCAATCAGTGTACCATCTAGCATTGATGGCTTTAGCAGGAAACTGAAGGGCATATTCATCCCGAAGCCTAAAGTTGATAGAGTCGAAGGATACCACCACTTTCTCACCTCCGGAGCCTACGAAGGTCTTCAGCTGGCAAGTTGCTCTATGAAGTGCAGCGAAGATTTCTGCCCTCCCCTCACAACCTTCGGCTCTCAGCGCCCATTCAAAGATAGCTAATCTAGCTACTGCGTTCGGAGATAATTGGGGGAGGGTTACATGGAACAGATCAAGTACCTCCGCCAGGAAGTCCACTGCAGGGAGGCCCAAGCCAGCTTCGAAGAAGGCTTCGAATACCACTACTTCTCCGGGTCTTGGCGATGGAATTGATTCTTTGCCTGGCTTCCGGATCATAACTCCATTACCAATTTTCCCTCCCACTGCGATTGCCAGTGACTCTCTTTTGCAGGTAGAAGCCCCCAACTGGAAGGACTGATCCAAATACTTTGTTGACGGTGGGTACAGACCTTGGTCATCGGCGATTTGGGGATTTCTCCCCCCTACCGCCATGGATGTCGCCGCCGGCATCGGAGGTTCCGCCGCCAACGCTGCCGCCGCTGCTGCTGCGGCCGCCTGCTGCCGGGCCAAGGCCGACGGAGGTGCAGATCCCTTAGTCTTCACCATCGCGACCGACGGATTGCTCTGAGGAAATGGAGGCTAAGGATCAAGAACTCGAAGGGCTAAAAAGTTTTTGATTGCGAGAATGCGGTGAAAAGGTAACCGGGTAACTTCTAGGCCTTCTATTTATAGCCTAGATTTCACTTTTTTACCATTAGTTCGTGTCGTTTCGCATTCTTGCCGTTACTTTTCCCCGAGATTAACGCTTACTACAGTTTCCGTTAGAAACAGAAACTTAACGGCTATTTTCTCTAAGTCTAAAAGACTTTCGAACTTCTTGAGTCGGTTCTAAGATAGTTCGAAAAGCAATTACCTTAAGACTGATTCGAAGTTCATATCTTCATGCATTTCGGAGATAAAATAAAAACCAATAACCCTATGTTTGGTTATCTTTTCCTTCCGTATACTGCTCTCCTAACGTTACAGGTCAAACGGAGAAGCGTATTCGAGGGGCTACTGTTGGGGGAAAATATCTCATCTTCGGGGTTATTGCCGAAGCAACATAAAGGCAGACAGCGGATTCGAAGGTTCCCAGACGATCATCTTCGAAGATACCCGGAACCAAGTTCGAAGTACGAAGATAGGCATTGGTTCGGAGTACATCTTCGAACTAAGGCCCTCCAAGATCTTTTCTGCCAGCTAAGATGGAAGACTTATCTTTTTTCTCATTAGATTAGTCTTTTACCATTTTAGCCCTATTAAGGGAACCGAATAGTTTCCACTATGTTGGTTGTAATAGAGGGGTAAATAGGTCTTTTCCTTAATGTTTGGGCCTATAAATACCCCCCATTTCACCCTGTAATAGGGACCGAATACAAGTTATTCAATACACACATTTGAACTATTCTAAGTTATTATCCTTTTGGAGGCTTAGAACAGTTTGCTTCACAAACACTTCGTTTGTTAGTTTCTTTTCCACAGAAACTTGTTAGCGTAATCTTTTACGCCAACATGGGCCTTCATCAAATGTGTGACCTCTTATCTTAGTGAGATAAGCAACACGTCGTGAATGCACATTTGCACCTCCATGAAACATGTTTTTTTCAAAAAACAGTTTGCAAGCAATCATGTATCAGAAAGAAAGCTAGAAATGTGCATGATATCGCAAGGACCTTCCATTAACGAAGACACAAGCAACAAACAAGTTGCACGAGACCTATCATCATGGAACCAACAGTAAAAGAGCAGGCTGCGTCGATCGATGCATGCAAGGCAAGGCAAGGCAAGGCAATGCAATCTCGCCATGAACGGGCAGACAATTTCAGTCGAAGGACAGAGAAGAGGAGAGATGCGTGCAGTTTTTCTCTCGGCCGATGGGACAAGGCGTCGTGGAGCCGAGGCCCGTTCAAAAATCTGGAATCTAAACTAAAGGGGTCTAAAGAAAAATTGATTTCAAAAAATCACCTGATTCCCATAGTGTATTTTGTAGGAGCAAAAGTAGCGACCAAAGGAGGGTGAATGAGCACCTAAAAATTTTCCGAAACAATGACCTACTCCCAACACCCAACAGACCTCGACAGACAATAAGTAGAAGCAGAATAGATCATACGGACTAAAATAGTCTAGCCTAAAAATTACTGGTGTCCAAAAAAACTTCAACAACGTTATTAAAAGCAGATTTAAACTAAACAAAATAAATATAGTAAATAAAAATATGTTCTCAGATGATTCAATAAATACTATATGTGCACATAAAAACACCTAGATAAATCAGTAAACATTCATATTGCAATATGAAAATAAAGTACTAATCAAGTGGATAATTCATGGATCATTCAGAAATAAAATTGATGTATTGCACGTAAATCGAGAAAACAAGAAAGGGATTAGTACTAATCTTGACCGGCTGTTGTTTGTTGCGGAAATATCAATAAGCTACAGTATTGCCATCTTGATCTTCGTGCAATTTTTTTTCTTCAGACGCAGCAGCAGCAAACTGCTTCCAGGCGATGCGTAAAAAAATTATTACCGCGCACACAGTGATGCTGCAGTAATTCGTGTGCTCCTGACGCAGCTCCCTGCGCCCTGACGCGTGCCAGAGGCAAAACGCCTCACGCGTCCGGTCGCTGTTCCTGGTCGCCGCGCCTTGGCTTCTCCGCTCGCAGCAGCTACTGCTCTGTCCTGGTGTGCTGCACCGAAAGCGCAAGGCCTAGGCTGACGCCCTGGTGCATGTAGAAATCATGGCGTGGCCACTGACGCAATGCAGGGGCTCGTTGATTCACACGTCTTCTGCCTGCCGCATGCAAGCGATGGGACTTGGTGGCTACACTGCTGTGCCAGTACTGGCGTCCGCTGCAGCGGGCCTGCTGCCGTGCAAATTACAGCGCCAGACATTGCAGCCGGACAAAAACCAGCGGCCGGAGAAGGAAAATCACACGCGGAGAAGAATACGACGACGACGGTGAGGAAAAATACCAGCGGTGGAAACAAAGAACGGGCGTAACAAACAATGAACTCAGATTGATATTTCTGGTGAGTCAACCCTAACCCTAGGGGGTTGGGGACTATTTACAGGCAGCCTACTAATAAAGAGAAATAGACAAATTTACCCCTAGGGTAAATTACACTGACTCTAAAAATAAAATTGGAAATGACCAAAATGCCCTTAGGGTTTTTACTGACTCGAATAACACAGACTATGGGCCTAAAGGCTAAATAATAAAATCCTAAATAAAGATAATCATCGGTTGTCAGTTTTGCGTCGAAACTGACAAAGCGTCCACCGTCTTCGCATTAGGTACCTGGATTGGGCCGACCCAATTCCGCAGCTTCCTCAGCCCAGCAATCGCTCGCCGCCCGTATACCTAAGTCAATCCCGATCAATAGACCAGTGGATCCTCTGTCGCTCCTAGCCTATGTACTCGGATTGGGCCAGCCCGACTCCGCGGCTCCTCTGCCCGGCTGTCGCTCGGTACGCGTGTACCTGAGTCACACGCGCCCCAGACACGGCAGGTCTCATCTTCTCTTCACGTCTCCTCTTTGACTTCCGTTGACAATCACTCATCACATCTGGAGCCATAAGACCCATGTTCTTCAACATGGTTCCTCAATCTCCCACGTGATGAGTGCATTTTCAACACACTCTTCAGCAATTCTTCAGAACCTGCAAAACATGTGGCAACACGAAAACAAAAACAAAAGAAAACAGAAAGAAGAAAATAAAATAAAAGTTTAACCCTAATGACCAAAAGCCGAACAGAAGCAATGGTCATTATGGTTAACCAAAAATAAAAACTCAAAACAAGTGCAATCTCAGAACTATCAACAAGAATATCTAAAAAGTAAAGGCAAACGAGACTAAAACTCCCCCTGAAATAAATGCTAGAGAAAGCCAAAAAACTCTCCCTAAACTCTTCTAAAAGATCGAGTAATCCAAAATTTCTCCCCCTTGTTGACAATTGGACTCATCAAGTGAGACTAAATGCACTCTAAAGAGACACAGACACAAACTCCCCCTGACATACAGCTCCCCCTCAAAAAATTGCATGAATACAGATAGGGAGCAGGTGGAGTGTAAAAATCATACTTCTCAGATATGATTGACTGTAATTACAACATCTAACATGTATAGCAACAGACATACCGTCTAAGATACATGACATGATCAGTGCAACAGATGATATCTAAAGAGAGTCATTAGCACACATTTTTCAATTTTTGCAAACAAAAGCATCACCACCTTTCCTAGTCGACAAGCAAGGTAAACCATGAGATGTAAAAGCTAACTGATATCTACTAAGATAAGCATTGTCTAGAACAAAGTGCTTCAGCAAACTTGTTATCCTTTTAAATTTTAGCCTTTTTCTTTTCTTTTTTCCTTTTTCTGATTGTTTATCATTTTTATAGCACATTCTCCATTTAAAGCGTATATATGTCCAAGTTGCATATCTGCATCTAAGTGAGGAACTAGCTACCAGGCATGTAAAAGATAACAAAAACACTCAGCCTACACATGCTAGTTACCAAAAGTAATGGTGATCAATTTTTTTCAATTTTAAAGCAGAAAAGCCATGCATATGACAAATATCAGACATATCATGTGAACTGAATCAAAACATTATCATCGACAGTTAATCAAAAACATGTACCAACTAGAATAAGTAAAACAGATCAATCATATAACAGGAGCAAGCTCAAAAGTGATATATGATTATGCATGATATGAACTCACACAAAAAGACTCAAGAAAAGAGTAAATAAGAAAGAAAAACTGACTCAAAATATACTAAAAAGGATACACAACTCTCAAATCCCCTCGCAAACGCTCAAAAGTAGACTGATCTAGGGGTTTGGTAGAAATGTCAGCCAATTGATGATGAGTATCAACATGAACAAGGTCAATGACACCTTTCTCATACTGATCCCTCAGAAAGTGAAAGCGCACATCAATATGTTTGGTTTTTGAATGAAGACATGGGTTTTTCTCTACACTACTCTGGCAAGGAAGAACAACCCAAAATCCCGCAAAGTAGAAATCATCCAAACCAACTGTGAGCAGCAGCTAGCAGCAACTACATACTCAGCCTCAGTAGTAGAAAGCACAACTCTAGATTGTTTTCGAGAAGACCAAGAAACAAGCGAAGAACCGAGAAACTGGCAAGTACCGGAAGTCGACTTGCGATCCAGCCGACACCCACCAAAATCAACATTGGAAAAACCCGATAAATCAAGAGACGATGATGCTGAATAGTAAAGACCTAGATCAGGAGCAGAAGTAAGGTACCTAAAAATACGCTTGATAGCCTGGCACAGTCCCACGTCGAACTGAATGTCCGGTCTTGTCACCGTCAAGTATAGCAGTGATCCGATCATCCCTCGATACTCCCTCTCGTTGATCTTGACGTCATTCTCGTCCTTGTCCAGGCCCCCAGATGTACCCATTGGGGTCATCCGAGGCTTCAGCTCTCCACCAAAGTCAAACTTCTTCAGCATGTCCCGCGTGTACTTGCTCTAGTGGATGAAGATGCCGTCCTTGGTCGGCTTGATCTGTAGCCCTAAGAAGTACTTGAGCTCACCCATGAGGCTTACCTCAAACTCACTGTGCATCTGCTCAAAAAACTTGGACACAAGCTCATTAGTAGAACCACTAAAAATAATATCATCCACGTAAATCTGAGCAATCAATAAGTTTGACCCAACTCTGAGCAAGAAAAGAGTTTTGTCCACAGAACCCATCACAAAGCCGTCCCCCAACAAAAACTTATTTAGGCAATCATACCAAGCCCTGGGGGCTTGCTTCAGACCGTATAAAGCTTTCTGCAACTTGAAAACATGTCAAGGAAACATAGGGTTATCAAAACCGGGGGGCTGCTTAACATAGACCTCCTCCTCTATATACCCATTCAGAAACACACTCTTGACATCATTTGAAAAAGCTTAAAATCTTTAGAAGTAGAAAAAGCCAAAAGAATACGAATGGACTCAAGACGGGCAACAGGGGCGAAGGTCTCCTCAAAATCAATACCTTCTTTTTAGCAAAAACCCTGTGCAACTAGTCGAGCTTTGTTGCGCACCACAACCCCATCTTCACCTTGCTTGTTCTTAAACACCCACTTGGTGCCTATGGTGTTGCATCCAGGTGGCAGCTCAACCAGTGTCCAAACCCGATTGCGAACAAAGTTTTCAAGCTCTTCTTGCATGGCGTTTATCCAATTTGAATCAGACAAAACATGAGAAACGTCTCTAGGCTCAAAAGTAGCAACAAACCCAGACTCAGCAAACATAGCAAGAGAACCAACAGAAGAACACAAGGATCTCTCAGTAAGATCACCGATGATGAGCTTTGAGGGGTGATCATGCTGAACTGCTCGGGATCCTAGGTGATCTGAGGTCACCTCACTAGAGTCAGCAACTGGCACCTCTAGACTCGTCTGAGGGGTCTCGATCGAAGTAGAAGAAGTGATCAGAGGTCCGCCCTCATCCTCAGTTAAAGTCTTAGAAGGTGTAGGGTCTGCAGGCTGTGTAGAAGGCCCACCCTCATCAACAGCAGGAGTATCATCATCTTCCTTGAAGATGGACTCTCCAAGCTCATCATCTCTATAAAGCTCAAAAGAAGGAGTCAGCGAAGGCATGGACTCATCAAAAGAAACCTCGCAAGTCTCAATGAGCTGTTGGGAGTCAAGGTTCCAAACACGAAAGCCTCGAGAATGCAAAGCATAACCAATAAAGACTCCATCCCAGCAATGAGACCCAAACTTGTCCAAATGACCTCCCTTCTTGAGCACAAAGCACTTGCAGCCAAACGCTCGCAAGTGGCTAACCTTGGGTTGTATGCCAAACCGCAACTCATATGAAGTTTCACCTAAGTAAGCTCTAAGAAAAATGCGGTTGGCCAGATAGCAAGCTGTGTTCATTGCTTCAGCCCAAAAATGCCTAGGAGTCCTATGCTCATCGAGCATCGTCCTGACCATCTCAACCAGTGTGCGGTTCTTTCATTCTACAACACCGTTCTGTGGGGGAGTGTAAGGGGCAGAAAACTGATGATCAAGACCCTGATCACTACAGAAGCTGACGAACTGAGAATTATTAAACTTAGAGCCGTTGTCTGAGTGAATTGCTCGCATCCGACCATTGTTCTCGTTCTTCAGCTTCAAAATCAGGTCATGAACAAACTGAAAAGCCTCATCCTTAGACTCTAGAAAGAAAACCCACGAGAATCTAGAAAAATCGTCAACTATCACAAGTGCGTACCACTTCCCGCCGGCAAGCTTTGGGAGTTAAGACCAGCGGCTAGAGGCCGCTAGGGAAGCCGGCTGGCAAAGCCCAGGCCTTCTTCTACTGTCTCCATGGTGAGAATCGAAGTCACGCAACTGATGCGTGCAAGTCTATACTCGCTTTAAGAGGCGAGTACCTCGAAAGAACCTCGGGTCGAGGCACTACTGACTGAGTTCCTTCCGAGGTGCGTCCAGAGCCTGTCCAGGCTGTGGCACGTATAGACAACTTCGACCCTGCAAGGCAACCTCCAGTGGTTAATATTATGCCACCTCCGAAGCAGGAAGATGGTCAAGATCGAGGGAAAAGAGTAGTCCTCCCCATTTCCGGAGGAGGGACTTTTGGTAGTAAGTCGAAGAGGCAGAGAAGATAATATGTCCGAGAGGTGGGCCATATTGGAACTTCTTCGTCCGCAACTACCATGCCTGAATGGTTCCATGTGCTGATATCTTTTTTCGCAGATGATGTAGCTTGCATAAAGTTTCCGCATGCAGATCCACTTGTTATCACTGCCGACATAGCAGGGACTGATGTCTGGAGAGTACTGATTAACAGAGGGAGTTCAGCAGATATTATCTTCGTCCAAACCTTCGATCAGCTCTGTATCTCTAGGAAGCATTTTCTCCCAGCAGCTCGTCCTTTGCAAGGCTTCGCAGGACCCCTCTTGATGCCCTCGGCCAAATAGGCCTGGAGGTCGTTTTCGGAGAGGGGCTACTGGCCAGGACGGAGGAGGTGATTTTTGATGTTGTGGATGCCCCGTATGCATATAATGTTATCTTCGGGAGGGGCATGTTGAATCAGTTCGGAGCCATGGTGCATCATAATTATTTGTGTATGAAGACGCCCAAGCAAGCGGGAGTGCTCACTGTTTTCGGAGATCAGGCCACTTCGCGAAGAGCAGAATATGGTCATGGCCCCCCTCTTGACCCGAGACAAGTGAACAACGTGCAAGGCAACCCGGAGGATATCTCTGCTTCAGGTGAACCTTCAAAGAAGTCCTTCCCAAGACCAAGCCCCGAAGGAGATATTATAACGAAGGTTATTGCCAAAGACGGCAAAGACTATTCATTTCAGTTCGGCAGGGATTTGCCTCCAGAAGTCGCTACTTCGTTAGAAAAAGTAGTTGAAGAAAATTTAGATGTCTTTGCATGGTCTGATGAGGACATTACGGGAGTCAGTCGGGATATTATTGAGCATAGTTTACTTGTGAACCCTAGGGTTCAGCCTGTCCGACAAGGACTCCGGAAGTTATCTGCGGAGAGGGCCATCCTTGCTAAAGCTGAAGTGGAAAAGTTGTTAAAGGCTGGGATTATCAGAGAAGTAGCTCATACGGAGTGGCTAGCCAACCCAGTCTTCGTTAGGAAGAAATCTTTAGGAAGTGGCGCATGTGTATTGACTTTACATCTTTGAATAAAGCATGCCCCCATGACCCCTATCAAATGCCTCGAATTGACCAATTGATAGACTCCACTGCTGGTTCGGAGTTATTAAGCTTCCTCGACACATATTCTAGCAATCATCAAGTCTGGTTAAAGCGCGAAGATGAAATCAAAACAAGCTTTGTAACTCCTTCGGGAGTCTTCTGTTATGTAAGAATGCCTTTTGGCTTAAGAAATGCCCGGGCAACTTTTTCGAGGTTAATTGCTAAGGCTCTAGGTCATCAAATGGGCCGCAATGTAGAAGCCTATATGGATGACATTGTAATAAAGAGTGCTCTAAATCACCAACATAGCCTAGACTTACCAGAAACGTTCAATAGCCTTCGGGTGTGTGGAGTCCGTCTCAACCCCGAAAAATGTATCTTCGGGGCTCAGGCTGGAAAATTTTTAGGGTATCTAGTTTCAAGCAGAGGGATCGAAGATAGCCCTACTCAAATAAATGCATTGCAAAGGATGGCTCCTCTGGAAAATTTGAAGCAAGTGCAAAAGCTAACTGGTCGCCTTGAAGCACTTAACAGATTCCTAGCAAGGTCTGCGGAGAGAAGTTTGCCCATTTTCAAAGCATTGAAAGGGTCTAAAGATTTTGCATGGACACCAGAGTGTCAAAAGAGTTTTGATGATATTAAGAATTATCTCAGTAACCTCGCTACACTCACGGTGCCTGTTACGGACAAAACCCTACTCCTCTACCTTGCGGCTACTGGCTCAGCTCTCAGTGCAGTCCTTGTCAGAGAAGTTGATTTCAATGGGAAGTTCGTACAGAATCCAGTCTATTTTGTATCCGAAGCATTGTTTGGAGCAAAAACAAGATATTCTGAGCTTGAGAAGTTCACCTATGCTCTGATAATGGCTTCGAGGAAGTTAAGGCATTATTTCCTTGCACATAATGTGATTGTACCAACCTCGTATCCTTTAGGAGATATGCTCCGAAGTAAGGATTCTACAGGAAGAATTGAGAAATGGGCCGTTGAATTAGCACCCTTCGACATCTCCTTCGTGGCAAGGACAACAATCAAGTCACAGGTGTTGGCAGACTTTGTGGCAGAATGGACTCCTCCTGCAGTATGGGCTCTAGAGAAACCAAATGAAGGAATTTGGACCATATACTCCGATGGAGCTTTCCAAGCATCTGAAGCAGGTGTCGGAGTGGTAATAATTTCGCCATTAGGGCAAAGAGCAATGTACTCCGCAAGGCTCAACTTTAAGTCCACCAATAATACAACAGAGTATGAAGGAATTTTGTTAGGACTTCGAAAGGCACGTGCTTGGGGGGCTACAAGAGTTGTTATTAAAACAAATTCTCAAATTATAGTAGGGCATGTTGATAAAAGTTTTCAAGTCCGTCATCCCCAGCTTGCAAAATATTTGGAAGAGATTCGGAAAATTGAAGCAACATTTAAAGGGATTTCCATCCAAAGTATACCTAGAGCTAAAAATATGCAAGCTGATACCTTGGCAAAAGCTGCAGCCAGAGCTATGGACATTCCGGAAGGAGTTTTTTACGAAGAGCTCAGTTCACCTTCGGTAACATAGATCCCTTCTACGGAAGTTCTTTGCATTCCATGTACTGATTGGCGGAGTTCAATTATGGAATTGTTGCAAGGAGAAGCAAATTTGCCTGAAGGGCCACAACTTTCGAGGTTAAAGCTCAGAATCCGAAATTATCATATAATCAATGGTATTTTGTACAAGGCCATAGTATATTCCCCTCTGCTCTGATGTATATCTCAAACCGAAGGTCCGGAGATTCTTTGAGAAATTCATGAAGGCCTTTGTGGTAGCCATCTGGCCCCTCGAGCTTTGGTAGGAAAAACACTTCGCGAGGGGCTTTATTGGCCTACAATAGTAGCTGATGTGAGCCTAGTCCGCACGTGCCAGGGTTGTCAATGGATGGGAAGATAAGTCATCGTCCGCCAACAACTCTTCAAGTCATTGCCCCAGTGTGGCCCATGGCCAGATGGGGCATGGACCTTATTGGCCCATTTCCAGTAGCAAAAGTAAATTTGAAATTCGCAGGGGTAGCAATCGAGTATTTTTCCATGTGGGTCGAAGCAGAACCCCTCACAGCTATCACTTCAAATAATGTACAAAATTTTTTCTAGAAAAGTATTATATGCCAGTTTGGAGTACCTCGACAGCTCACAGTTGACAATGGGACACAGTTTGATGCAGAGCCCTTCAGGAAGTTATGCGAAGATCTTGGCATACAAATATGGTTCGCTGCAGTGCGCCATCCTCAGTCTAACGGAGCGGTAGAAAGAGCCAATGGTAACATCTTGTCAGGGTTGAATCGAATAATAGTAGGGTTGGCAAAAGGACTGTGGACTAAAGAGCTCCCAAAGATTTTATGGTCCATTCGGAGCACTCAAACAAGGTCCACAGGTTTCACTCGTTTCAGACTATTATTTGGAGACGAAGCTATGACGCCAATGGAGCTTAAAGGACAATCTCTTCGCAGCACCGAGCCAGAAATAGAAGGAGAAAGTCAAACTTCGCTTGATTTAATAGAAGAAACAAGACTTCAAGCTGTCGCCAATTTATCAACGTATCAGCAGTAGACGAAGACTTGGTTTGACCCGAAGGTTAAGCTTAACGAACTTAAATCGGGTCATCTAGTCTTGCGAAGCACTATAGCACCAGGGAAATTAGGAAATAAGTGGGAAGGTCCATACATTATTCTCCGCTCAGGACGCCCTTGTTCTTTTAAGTTAGCTAATTTAGAAAGCGAAGAATTAAAGCATGCTTGGCATGCAGAGCACTTAAAGCGATATTTCGCATAGGGGCTCCTTGTAATCATATGTAAACACCTTCTGAATTAATAAATCTCATGGTTCAGATAATGCCTACCTTTCAAACACTTTCTACTTCTAGTGGACGCACTGGAAGAACGAAGTTGGTTGTGAGGGAAGTGTCATTCATTTGAACCAATTTTTCAGACTTCGAACCACTGGTTCGAAGCTTCCAACGAGGTGGGAAAGTCACTAAAAACGGATTCCAAGCCACCGGCTTGAAAGCATCCGTAAAAAGAGTCGAAGGAGACCAAATAATGTGGATTCCAAGCTCCAGCTTGAAAGCATCCGTAAAAAGAGTCCAAGGAGACCATTGTGAATTCCAAACCACCGGTTTGATAGCATTCACAAAAAGAGCCGAAGGAGGCCAAACAGAATAGAATTTGAGCTGATAAGCTTCGAATATTTGTAAAAAGAGTCCAAAGTGACCAATCATTTTGGATGCTTAAGTGTCCGGAAAATTAGTTCGAAGTGACTATTTTCAAACAAAAGGTACTAAGCTACCAGTTTTCAGACTTCAAGTAGTCGAATACATTTTGTGAGATTTTAATTAATCTCTAAGTTGCTTAGGGGCTCCGAGCCTCCAAAATTGTACTCCTAAGTCTTTTTTCTTTGCGCCTAACCATCTTCGATTGCACTTCGAAGTTGCTTACGCCCAAAGAGGGGCTGGGAAGTAGGGAGACAATTTTAAAAATCTTAATCTTTATCATTTGAACAGATTACATTACATTACGAAAAATCTATGTCTATACCAAGAAGGAACCGAAGACCCCTTGGATCTCTAGAGCTACCACTAAAGTCGGAACGACTAGACCCAGACCCGAGAGTCCTGATAACCTTGTGTTTAATTCTTCTCCCTCCCTTCGAAGCTCGAAAATCTTTTTGTTCCTGTTGAAGTTCAGCCCAAGTTTGAAGTCACTCGGGGCTTCTCTCCTAGCTTCGAAGTTCTCCAGGCTTCTTTCCTTGTTCTTCAGCAGTACTCTCTTCTTCGGACCATTCAACGTCTTCAGAAGATGAGGCTTCCAAGTTAACTTATTTTTCTTCCTCTTTAATATAAGATAATATATCTTTACATATTTCGGGCGCAATTGCACCGGAGCTTTCTCGAGGAACCAAAAATCAAGGTCGTTTGTGAAGTTTTAAAAGATCGAAGGTAGCCCATAGCAGGTGAAGTTCTTCGGTAACATTTAATACTTCGAGATCATCCATACGAGGTTGAGAATCCTAAAACATGATAAATAAGTTTTCATTCATAACAGATGAAAGCATAATTTTTACATATTTGGACCCCTAAACAAAACTAAACCTGCGGGTCTGGCGGAGGCTGACTGCTCGAGGCTTGAGACCGAGCTTGTTTCTGGCGATGCCCTTCATCGATCCAAGCCTTGATCGCTATTCAACCTTCGGCTCTCCATGATGCGTGGAAGGCTTGCCAGGCTGTAGCTACATCGTTGAAAGGGTTTAGCAGTTGGTTGTCATCGAAGGTAATAGGAGCCGCCGCCAAATCTGGTGCTACTGATAGCCCTAGATCCTCGTAGTAGCGAAGTACTCCGAGAGCAGCTACTTGGCCAGAGATTTCTCCATACCGAATACCCGCTGTCTTCATCATCTTCGCTGCTCCTTGGATCATTTTTAGCCGTCCCAGTAAGGTGACATTGTCACTCGAAGGTAGTGTCCAAAGAGTACCGAAGTACTCTAGAACAAGTAAAAGATTATCCATGACCTCCGCAGCTACCTTCTTTGACTTCACCTTGTCTTCAATTAAGGCATCCCTTGATGAAGTTAGCTCGTCCACAACAGAAGATAGTCTAGCTGCCTCCGTAGCCAAAGAGTTCTTCTGGCTAAGCAGGTTGCTAGCCTCCTCCATGACTTTTGTCTTTTCTTCTTGAAGTTTAACTAGCTCAGCCCCCGCCGTTGCATGCTCTGCCCGCATTTTCTCTATTTCAGCCTAAAGCACGATTTGTTTGGCTTTGAGCTTCTTATTTGCAGCCTCCAGACCGAGTCTGACCCTTCTCTCCACTGCAACCATCTCGTCCAAGCTGGAGATTCGAATTTCGGAGCCTTCAAGACTCCTTTGGAGAGCAGTAATCCTCTCCTTAAGACGAATGCTTCCGCACTCATTTGAAACAGCTGTAGCTCGAGCCAAAACTATTTGCTGCGAAGAGAAAAAGCAAGGTGAGGAATTGTTCATAAGTTGAAATTAATCTTGTTTTTGTAGATACTTCGTACCTGGTATGCTGCCCGTTCCAAGGATGCGTTCAGCTCCGAACCCTCAGCCTCGCCAAGTATGGCTACTAAGTCTGTTCCCCCAACTTCACGGTTAGCTCAATCCAAAGGTTCGAGCAGGGCCCAAAGTTCGGTCCTTCGCTCCAGAAAAGGAGCTAGGAGGGGGAGCATGGACAAAGCCCTTTGATCATCTTCGGTCGGCGAAGGGCCGGAGCGCTGTGCCGCATCTTCGGAGACTTTGGTGGACTGGCCCCCCTCCGTAGATTGACCTCTGTCTATTATTCCGATGAAGTTAATCCCGAGTTCGGAGCAGGAAAGGGGTCCATTTTGCCTTTACCTTTTCCAAGTCCCATTTGTGCAGCCTCTGGAACCGACCCCAGAGATGTCGAGGTCCCAAGAGCAGTCTTCGTGGGAGGAGTCGTCTCCATGGGAGCAAACCCTGACAAAATAAAGGTATTATATATTGCATAATTTTGCAAGGTGAAGAAAAAGGCGGTTCAAGTGAAGTTTACCTCCGAAGTCCTGTCAGCGGATGAATACGGGGCTACTCGGAGGGTCAAAGGCCACTTCGAAGTCATCATCGGACTCGGGGCCTGGAACCGAAGGGTTGACTGTTGGTGCCTCCCTTGGAGCAACAGCTACCACTTCGTCCGAAATCGAAGCTTGTTCAGCTGTAACTTCGACTCCGCCTTCAGTAACAGAGGCTTCTTGATGCGGCAAGTCAGGCTGGACGCTTGAGGTCCCGGCCTATTCAAAGCTACCTGGAACAGCTGGCACGCTTGCTGTGTCGCCAATGTCTACGAAAACATTTGCCTGCGATTCATCTTCGGTAATTAGGTTCATGAGGAACCTTTGCATTTCTCTCACTCCATCATCTTTAGATGAATCGGAGGGCGAAGCCACATGCCTTGAAGGAGCCACATTCTTTGGCTTTCGGGCTAACTTCTTCACGGGAGTCTTGGCCGGAGCCGAAGTCCCAGCATCCGCTTCCTCTTCTTCGGGCCTTGTTCAGAAGGCACCCAGTCCAGAAGAGGGGGCCGCAACTCCGAGTATGCCCCATACTCAGTTGAGTCGCTCCCAACTGCCCACCAGCTTTATTCTCCACTCCTTTTCAGCCGGAGTTGGAGCTCCAAGGATCTTCTCTGAAGCTCTAACAACTTCCTCCAAAGTCATAGGGGCTTGAGAAGCTGAAAGATGAGTTTGCATTAGTTATTTCATCAAATAATCGTATATAAAACATGTAGTTTTCAAAGCTACCTGCAGGGCTCGAGTTCGAAGAAATTTTTCGGAGTCCACCCTCCGGATCTTCTTCGAAGGTGATAGGCCAGTTGGCCATCAAAGGTGGAATTTGGAGCCCGATGAACTCCTCCGCTAAGTCCCGCATGCTCATGCGGTGACTAATTCTTTGAGGATATCTAGGCGCCCTATTGCATTTGGAGACAATTGAGGGAGGGTGACATGGAATAGGTCTAATACCTCCAACAGGAAGTCCACCGCTGGGAGTCCTAACCCAGCTTCGAAAAAGGCTTAGAAGACCACAACTTCTCCAGGCCACGGCGAAGGGATGGCTTCCTTTCCAGGTTTCTGGATGTTGATCTCCGAGCTAATTTTTCCCTCGACCACCACTGCGATCGTCTTCCTCTTGCAGGTGGAGGGCCCCAGTTTGTAAGACTGGTTCGGATACTTCGAAGAAGCCGGGAGGAGATCGTGAGGACCAATCTGTTGGGGATTCCCCACCGGAGCCGCCGCTACCGCTGTTGGTGCCGCCGCTGCCGCTGCTTCTGGCGCCGCCGCTGTTGCCGCTGCAACCATCGCCTGTTGCCGGGCTAGGGCCGAAGTCGCCCCAGGAGCCTTGAAGCTTGTTTTCGCCATTGATCCGAACCAAATGCTTAAGGCTAGAGTTTGGAGACTAAAGATTGATTGCACAACGACGGTGAGAAAGGTGTTTGAGAAGTATCTGGGTCCTCTATTTATAGCCTAGGTTCACAATTTTTTACCGTTCACATTTGCCGTTTCACATTCTCGACCGTTACTATTTGCGAAGTTAACGCACCGCATAGCTTCTTCTAAAAGGAAAAGGCTAACGACTATTTCTTCTAAGTCTAAAAAAGACTTTCTGACTTTTTGAGTTGATTCCTGGGTTGTTCGAATGTAACTCCCTTAGAAAACAATTCGAAGTTGTGAATCTTCATGTATTTCGAAGGTTGATTAAATCTGTTAACCCCTACGCATGATTATTTTTCTTGCGTATATTGCTCTCCTAACTTTACAGATCTAGCGGAGAAGCGTATTCGAGGGGCTACTGTTGGGGGAAAATACTTCATCCTCAGGGTCACTACTGTAACAAGACAAAGGTAGACTATTCAGTCGAAGGTTTCTAGCATCTAACTTTGGCTTAGTACTGGGACAAGTTCGAAGGATCGAGGCGAACTCTAGTTCGGAGTATATCTTCGAATGTAGACTCTTCAGAGAACCTCCTTGCCAGCTAAGATGGAAGACTTATCTTCTTTCTCATTAGATTAGTGTTTTACCATTTTAGCCCTATTAAGGGTACCAAATAGTTTCCACTATGTCGGTTGTAATAGAGGGGTAAAAAGGTCTTTTCCTTAAGGTTTTGGGCTATAAATACCCCCATTTTACCCTGTAATGAGGATCGAATACTGAGTTATTCAATACACATCTTCGAACTGTTTGAGCTATTATCCACTTCAGAGGCTTGAACTAGTTCACTTCGCAAACACTTCGTTTGTTAGTTTCTAATCTCTAGAAACCTGTTAGCGTAATCTTTTGTGCCAACAATCACTTTGGACTCTTTCTACAGATGTTCGAAGCTTATCAGCTCAAACTCTATTTTGTTTGGCCTCCTTTAGCTCTTTTTGCGAATGCTATCAAACCAGTGGTTTGGAATTCGCAGTGGTCTCCTTGGACTCTTTTTACGGATGCTTTCAGGCCGGAGCCTAGAATTCGCATCATTTGGTCTCCTTGGACTCTTTTTACGGATGGTTTCAAACTGGTGGCTTGGAATCTGTTTTTCAGTGACTTTCCCACCTCGTCGGAAGCTTCGAACTAGTGGTTTGAAGTCCGCAAAATTGGTTCAAATGAATGACACTTCCCTCCCAACCAACTTCGTTCTTCCAGTGCGTCCACTAGAAGTAGGAAGTGTTTGAGAGGTAGGCATTATCTTACCATGAACTTTATTAATTCAGAAGGTGTTTACAAATGATTACAAGGAGCCCCTATGCGAAATATCGCTTTAAGTGCTCCGCATGCCAGGCATGCTTTAACTCTTTGCCTTCTAAATTAGCTAGCTTAAAAGAACCAGGGCATCCTGAACGGAGAATAATGTATGGACCTTCCCACTTATTTCCTAATTTCCTTGGTGTTATAATGCTTCGCAAAACTAGATGACCTGGCTTAAGTTCATTAAGCTTAATCTTTGGGTCAAACCAAGTCTTCGTTTGCTGCTGATATTTTGATAGATTGGCGACAACTCGAAGTCTTATTTCTTCTATTAAATCAAGCAAAGCTTGCCTTTCTCCTTCTATCTCAGGTTCGGTGCTACGAAGAGATCCTCCTTTAAGCTCCATTGGCGTCATAGATTCGTCTCCGAATAATAGTCTGAAAGGAGTGAAACCTGTGGACCTTGTTTGGGTGGTCTGAATGGACCATAATGCTTCGTAAAACTAGATGACCTGGCTTAAGTTCATTAAGCTTAATCTTTGGGTCAAACCAAGTCTTCGTTTGCTGCTGATATTTTTATAGATTGGCGACAGCTCGAAGTCTTATTTCTTCTATTAAATCAAGCAAAGCTTGCCTTTCTCCTTCTATCTCAGGTTCGGTGCTATGAAGAGATCCTCCTTTAAGCTCCATTGGCGTCATAGATTCGTCTCCGAATAATAGTCTGAAAGGAGTGAAACCTGTGGACCTTGTTTGGGTGGTCCGAATGGACCATAAGATCTTCGGGAGATCTTCGGTCCACAACCCTTTTGCCAATTAATCCTACTATTCTTAGATTCAACCCTGACAAGATCTTACCATTGGCTCTTTCTACAGCTCCGTTAGACTAAGGATGGCGCATAGTAGCAAAGCATATTTGTATGCCAAGATCTTCGCAAAACTTCCTGAAGGGCTCTGCATCAAACTGCGTCCCATTGTCAACTGTGAGCGGTCGAGGCACTCCGAACCTGCATATAATACTTTTCCAGAAAAAAATTTGTACATTATTCGACATGATAGCTGTGAGGGGTTCTGCTTCGACCCACTTGGAAAAATACTCAATTGCTACCACTGCGAATTTCAGATTTCCTTTTGCTACTGGGAAGGGGCCAATAAGGTCCATGTTCCATCTGGCCATAGGCAAAACTGAGCAATGACTTGAAGAGTTGTTGGTGGACGATGACTTCTTCTTCCCATCCATTGACAGCCCTGGCACGTGTGGACTAGGCTCTCCGCATCAGCTACTATTGTAGGCCAATAAAGCCCATGGCGAAGTATTTTTCCCGCCAAAGCCCGAGGGGCCAGATGGCTACCACAAAGGCCTTCATGAATTTCTCGGAGCATCTCTTGACCTTCGGCTTGAGATATACATCGGAGCAGAGGGGAACATACTCTGGCCTTGTAGAGAATACCGTTGATTATATGATAATTTCGAACTCTGAGCTTTAACCTCGAATGTTGTGGCCCTTCACGTAATTTTTCTTCACCTTGCAACAATTCCATAATTGAACTCCGCCAATCAGTACTTGGAATGCAAAGAACTTCCACAGAAGGGATCTGTGGCACCGAAGGTGAACTAAGCTCTTCGTAAAAAACTCCTTCCGGAATGTCCATAGCTCCGGCCGCAGCTTTTGCTAAGGTATCGGCTTGCATATTTTCAGCTCTGGGTATACTTCGGATGGAAATCCTTGTAAATTCTGCTTCAATCTTACGTATCTCTTCCAAATACTTTGCAAGCTAGGGGTGACGAACTTGAAAACTTTTATCAATGTGCCCTGCTATAATTTGAGAATCTGTTTTAATAACAACTCTTGTAGCCCCCAAAGCACGTGCCTTTCGAAGTCCTAACAGAATTCCTTCATACTCCGCTGTATTATTGGTGGACTTAAAGTTGAGCCTTGTGGAGTAAATTGCTCTTTGCCCTAAAGGAGAAATTATTACCGCTCCGACACCTGCTCCAGATGCTTGGAAAGCTCCGTCGGAGTATATAGTCCAAATTCCTTCATTTGACTTCTCTGGAGCCCATACTGCGGATGGAGTCCATTCTGCCACAAAATCTGCCACCACCTATGACTTGATCGATGTCCTTGCCACGAAGGAGATGTCGAAGGGTGCCAATTCAACAGCCCATTTCCAAATTCTTCTTGTAGAATCCTTGCTTCGGAGCATATCTCCTAAGGGATACGAAGTTGGTACAATCACATTATGTGCTAGAAAATAATGCCTCAATTTCCTCGAAGCCATTATCAAAGCATAGGTGAACTTCTCAAGCTCAGAATATCTTATTTTTGCTCCAGACAATGCTTCGGATACAAAATAGACTGGATTCTGTACCAACTTCCCATTGAAATCAACTTCCCTGACAAGGACGACATTGACAGCGGAGCCAGTAGCTGCAAGGTAAAGGAGTAGGGTTTCGTCCACAATGGGCACCGTGAGTGTAGCGAGGTTACTGAGATAATTTTTAATATCATCAAAACTCTTTTGACACTCCGGTGTCCATGCAAAATCTTCGGACCATTTCAATGCTTTGAAAATGGGAAAACTTCTCTTTGCAGACCTTGCTAGGAACCTACTAAGTGCTGCTAGGCGGCCAGTTAGCTTTTGCACCTGCTTTAAATTTTCTGGAGGAGCCATCCTTTGTAATGCAGTTATTTGAGTAGGGCTAGCTTCGATCCCTCTGCTTGAAACTAGATACCCTAACAATTTTCTAGCTTGAGCCCCAAAGATACATTTTCGGGGTTAAGACTGAATCCACATGCCCGAAGGCTATTGAACGTTTCTGCTAAGTCTAGGCTATGTTGGTGCTTTAGAGCACTCTTTATTACAATGTCATCCATATAGGCTTCTACATTACGACCTATTTGATGACCTAGAGCTTTAGCAATTAACCTCGAAAAAGTTGCCCCGACATTTCTTAAGCCGAAAGGTATTCTTACATAGCAGAAGACTCCTGAAGGAGTTACAAAGCTTGTTTTGATCTCATATTCGCGCTTTAACCAGATTTGATGATAGCCAGAATACGCGTCGAGGAAGCTTAATAACTCTGAACCAGCAGTGGAGTCAACTAATTGATCAATTCGGGGCATGTGATAGGTGTCATGGGGGCATGCTTTATTCAACGATGTAAAGTCAATACACATGCGCCACTTCCTGGAAGATTTCTTCCTGACGAAGACTGGGTTGGCTAGCCACTTCGTATGAACTACTTCTCTGATAATCCCAGCCTTCAACAACTTTTCCACTTCTGCCTTAGCAAGGATGGCCCTCTCCACAGATAACTTCCGGAGTCCTTGTCGGACAGGCCGAACCCTCGGGTTCACAAGCAAGCTATGTTCAATAATATCCCGACTAACTCCGGTAATGAACTCATCAGACCATGCAAAGACATCCAAATTTTCTTCAACTACTTTTTCTAACGAAGTAGCGATTTCTGGAGGCAAATCCTTGCCGAACTGAAATGAATAGTCTTTGAAGTCTTTGAAAATAACCTTCGTTACAATCTCTCCTTCAGGGCTGGGTCTTGGGAAGGACTTCTTCGAAGGTTCACCTAATGCAGAGATATCCTCCGGGTTGCCTTGTACGTTGTTCACTTGTCTCAGGTCAAGAGGGGGGCCATGACCATATTCTGCTCTTCGCGCAGTGGCCTGATCTCCAAAGACAGTGAGTACTCCCGCTTGCGTGGGCATCTTCATACATAAATAATTATGATGCGCCACAGCTCCGAACTGATTTAACATGCCCCTCCCGAAGATAACATTATATGCGTACGGGGCATCCACAACATTGAAAATCACCTCCTCCGTCCTTGCTAGTAGCCCCTCTCCGAAAGAAACCTCCAGACCTATTTGGCCGAGGGCATCAAGAGGGAGTCCTGCGAAGCCTTGCAAAGGACGAGATGCAGGAAGGAGATGTTTCCTGGAGATACAGAGCTGATCAAAGGATTGAACAAATATAATATCTGCTGAACTCCCTCCGTCAATCAGCACTCTCCGGACTTTAGTCCATGCTATATCGGTAGTAATGACAAGGGGATCTGCATGCAGAAACTTTATGCTAGCTGCATCATCTTCAAAGAAAGATATCGGCACATGGGACCACTCAGGCATGGTAGCTGCGGACGAAGAAGTTCCAATATGGCCCACTTCTCGGACATATTCTCTTTGTTGTCTCTTCGACATACTGCCAAGGGTCCCTCCTCCAGAAATGGGGAGTACTACTCTTTTACCTCGATCTTGACCATCTTCCTACTTTGGAGGTGGCATAATATTGACCACCGGAGGTTGCCTTGCAGGGTCGAAGTTGTCTATACGTGCCATAGCCTGGACAGGCTCCGGACGCACCTCAGAAGGAACTTGGTCAGTAGTGCCTCGACCTGAGGTTCTTTCACGGAACTCGCCTCTTAAAGCGAGTATAGACTTGCACGCATCAGTAGCGTGACTTCGATTTTCCCCATGGATGCAGCAGAAGAAGGCCTGGGCTTTGCCAGCCACTGGTCTTGCTTCCCGAGGCTTGTGATGTCTTAGGGGCAAATTTCTGCTACGGAGCAATGTGCAAGACTTCTGAACGAGGATGCTTTTGCCCCCGACGTCTATCATGCTGGACTTCGATGTTAGGCCCCTGCTAAGGTGTTGAAGTCTTTACTTCGAACTTGACTTCTTGTAGGATTGACGGAGTTGAAGTAGTTATCCAAAGCCATCCTTCTTCTGACCTAGCATATTCTTCAAAATAAGCCATCAGCTGAGCAACAAAGGATATCTGTTTCCGATGAAGTTTATCAAGGAGGCCCACATGGGTAACTCCCTCTCGA
Source organism: Zizania palustris (assembly GCA_019279435.1). Taxonomy (NCBI): domain Eukaryota; kingdom Viridiplantae; phylum Streptophyta; class Magnoliopsida; order Poales; family Poaceae; genus Zizania; species Zizania palustris. The sequence goes on from JAAALK010000079.1 coordinate 13,861,180, forward strand.
GCTGCATCAACTACGGAGGATGTAGTCAGCCCTCGAATTTGTGACTTCGTATGGGCGAAGCGCTTGAAAAATTGTCTTAAAGTCTCTCCAGGCAGCTGCTTCACCTGGAAAAGACTTCCCGTAGACATTGGGGGTACGAAGGTACCCTGAAAGTTACTTATGATCTTATTCCTCAATTGCTCCCAGGTTCTAATTGATCCCGGCTTTAGGGAACAAAACCGCCGCAAAGCCACCCCTTCGAGAGCAACAGGGAAACACTTGGCCATGGTGTCTCGCACTCCTCCACTGGCCTCAATTGCCAAAGCATAAGAATGGGAGAACTCCTCGGGGTCCTCGTCTTCGGAATACTTACAAAGCTTCGAAGTTTTAAACTTAGGGTCGAAGCACACTTTCTGCAGCTATCGATGGAAGCGTTCTCTGGGGCTTCGGGATAAGGAAGTTTGTCGTCTTGAGGCACTTCGGAAATGACCGCGGTGGCCTGAGAACGAAGCCTATCTGTGGCTTCTTGCCTCCACCTCGCCACTTTAGCTTGGAGACTGGCCATTTGGGCTGCCATGTCGCTAAGACCATCTTCATTTCCTCCGAAAGGACCTTCCGGGTCTTGAGAACTGTACGTGTCAGTTCGAAGTAGAATCGGAGCTGGAGAAGGGACTCTGGCTGGACGAAGTATAGATGGAGTTGGAAGAGGAACTCCGTATGCTCGAGGAAGGGGAATCCCTTCGGGGGTCTGAGGTGGAGGAATTACTGAAGGTCCTCCGACCTCGACTGTGTTCGAAGATCTTACTCCAGAGGTCCGAGGAGACCTCCGAGTAGGACTACCACCTGAACTCCGCTTGGGAGGCATGGCTTGCGAACTTGGTAGAGAATGAAGTTTTTTGGACTAAGCTCCCCACGGACGGCGCCAACTGTTGGCGTAAAAGATTACGCTAACAGGTTTTCAGAGATTAAAAACTAACAAATGAAGTGTTTGCGAAGTGAACTATTTCAAGCCTCCAAATTGGACAATAGCTCGAAGCAGTTCGAAGATGTGTATTGAATAACTCAGTATTCGATATCCATTACAGGGTAAAACTAGGGGTATTTATAGGCGAAAATCTTAAGGAAAAGACCTTTGTACCCCTCTATTACAATTGACATAGTGGAAACTATTCGGTACCCTTAATAGGGCTAAAATGGTAAAAGACTAATCTAATGAGAAGGAAGATAAGTCTTCCAGCCTAGCTGGCAGGGAGGTTCTCTGAAGAGTTGACGTTCGAAGGTATACTCCAAACAAGAGTACGCTTTGATTCTTCGAACTTGACCTAGTACTAAACCGAAGTTAGATACTGGAACTTTGGTTTAATAGATTGCCTTCATCTTGTTACTATAGTGACCCTGAGGATGAAGTATTTTCCCCCAACAGTGAGAAAACATGGCATCTATAGATTCACCAGGTGCCTGCACAAACAACTGATACTGTTGATTGTATATGCTTTGGTGCCTGGCCTTAATCTGTGTAGAGCCCTCATGAAAGATAGTGAGTGTAGTCCAAATCTCCCTAGCTGTCCTAATGTGTTGCACCCTATCAAACTCACTCCGACTCAAACAATTGAATAGTATATTTCTAGCCTTGGAGTTGACATTATACTGATCCTTCTCTGTTTGAGATGTGCGAGTTTCAGGGATGGAGTATTGTGAGTCCACAATCTCCCAAATTGCATTTCCTTAGCTTAGCAAGTAAGCCTCCATGCGCACCTTCTAGTATGCAAAGTCCGTCCCATTGAACAGAGGTATTTTACTAACTCTGTCCATGTCGCCAACAGATCACAAAACCGGTTAAGGTCAACTGGTGATCTTAACCTGCTCTGATACCAATTGTTGGACCGGAAACAGCGACCAGAGGGGGGTGGTGAATGGGATCTTTTAAAATTTCAGACTAAAAATAGCCTTCTGTTTTAATTCTGTCTTCTGTGGAACAGGCTTCGAACACACCCTTCGAAGTTCTGGTTCGGACGTATTTTACAGCTCTAAAACCAGGCTTCACAAGAAGACTTCGCTCCACCCACAACACCAAAAACTCAACTCTGCTAAGTCAGTGCAGGCTCCGCACACTAGGTGCCTTCGAGCAGACTTCACACTTCACCCTTCGCAGGAGCAGACTTCCCTCTGAGGACTTCGACCAAATACTCAGCGCTAGCAACTGGTACTAGGCTTCGTACTTCGAAGGTCTAAACTTCACAGTGCATTCTGAGCTAAGGACTTCGCCAAGAGAAGAAAACAGGCTTCGATTTAAGCCAGACACAGTGCTTCACTAGTAATCAGAGAGGGCTAGCCTTAGTTTACACAGAGCAAACACACTGAGAAAATCACACTTCACACAGACAGACTTCTCACACACTTCTCTAGAAGAGATCCAGTGCACAAACCCAACCAAGAAGAAGATGGTGCACAAAGAAATCAAGGCATGCAGTGCAAAGTAGGCATACAATTTCAAACAATAAATGAAAACAGAATCAAAGTTTCATTGCTTGAACAGGGAACACAAAATGAACTCAAAGACTGAATACACGAGTGTGGCGGCTAGCACAGGAGCTCAAAAATGGCTGCTCAAAGTGTTGTTGTTGCCTAGCTATCCTCCATTATTTATAGGCACTATTCAGTCCTGTGAATAGACTACTTTACCCCTAGGGTTTACACTGGTTTTGTCTCATCAAAACAGGGGGTACAGTTGGTAGTCTACTTTATTTGGAGGCTTCTTTTGTCAGCTTCGTAGAGGAGACAACATCAGCTTTTGCAGAGTAGACACGGTCAGCCTTTGCAGTCTTGGAGTCTTCTGAAGCCCCCCTTTGCACACGAGGGGTGCGGTAGCGTCGGTGAGAAGCCTTGATCCTGATGGCCTTCGCTTCACCGAAGTCAGCCTTCGATACAATGATGGTTTTGAGCCGAAGCCGTCAAAGCCCTTGAACCTTCGCACCAACACCTCCAGAGTGGACTACCATGGATTCGCAGATTCTCCTAGCTCGAACTCTGTCAGTCCGTGTACCAAAGCCATGCATGGCTGAAGTACCTCAAGTCAGCCACCCTCCGAAGCCCCACCTTCGGAGTACCACCCTTCGAAGTCCCTTCCTCGTCCAAGGCCTCCGCATGAAGCATTCCATGAGCACTTCGTCGCAGTGTCTCTCCCCAAGCACACTCCTCGACGAACCTCACCCGGACCATGCCTTCGATGCACCTCGACTTCTGAGACCTTCGTCGGGTATACCTTCGACAGGCACACTCTGCTGCAACAGCTGCAGCAAACAGATCCCACCGAACCCTTCGGTGAAACAACCTCCGAACCCCTTTAGAGGAACCCCTTCGAATTAGAGGATAAAATCTGTCAATCACTCATCACAGACTCCGAAACCAACCATTGGTTTCTCAATCTCCCCCTTGATGAGTGCATTGACAACCAAATTCTAGTTCAAGAAAATTTGAAAAATTTCAGCACACAAGTGACCATAAAAACTTAGAAACGAGCCAAAACATGTCACTTGACAAAAGAATTTTCCTCCCCCTTTTTCAAAAAGAGTAAAAGCCCCCTCCGGCAAATCTTTCCCTTTGCAAGATAAAACTCCCCCTTAGTTAGTTTACCCCCTTGCTGCAGAGAACTCCAAAATTTCTCCCCCTTTGGCAATGCAGGCATCAAGGAGCATTTAAAAGATGCAAAGCTTCGAACTGGGCAGAATGGCAAAGACACAGAAAGCAACAATATGCCAACTTTCATACCGGTTTTCATGTGCTCAGCTCAATTTAACATTCTCTAAAAACATGATGACATCATATGATTTTATTAGTTTGAAATAAAAGCATCACCACTCAATCAAGGTAACTAGACAAGTAAAAGCAGGGACTGCGCAAAGCTAGTCAATTTCTACTCTAGACAGACAAGTCCAGTTCAAGTGGAGCATTGAAAGCAATCTTGATGGACAATGAAAAAGTTTTTGTTCTTTTCATAGTGCCAGGGGTTATTTGTTTGTCTTCTTTATACTTTCCAATCAAGCCAAGCCTAGGCACGAAAGCCATCAGAAGCTTAAGGCAGTGATTTTTGCATACACTACACTATAATAGTTCAAACCAATGTGTAATGGTAAGCAGTCTATAATAGAGTAGTGCGACAAACAAACCCACCTGGATCTTGTCGCTTGAAGCATGTAAATCATGGATTTTTGGATTTTTCTAACTAAGTGAACAAAATGTTTAGCACTTGATGAATATCCATGAGTAAGTAATACAATTTTTCAAGTTGTAATGTTTAGCATCAAGAGAAAAAGAGTCTTGTTATCAAGTAGATAAAAGATAGCTAAAACAGTCCCGCCTAAACATGCTAGATCCAAGACTAAGCAGTGAGCAAGATTTGATTTGGGAAAGAAAAATCATGCACAACATGTTTTAGACATATTAAATAGAGCTGAGCCGATATGACTACATGAATTAAAATCAGGCATATAAGTGCAACAAATGTAAATGCAATTTCACACATAATGAGCATATGCAAAGACAATCAAAATCTGCCCCCCTCACAAAATGCCGTAAGGGTGACAAACACCAGGTTCCCCACGCAAGTAGGCAAAACAAGAAGCATCGAGGGGTTTTGTGAAAATATTGGCTAGCTGGTGTTGGGTATCAACATATTGAAGTTCAATATCACCCTTCTCATTATGATCTCTAAGAAAATGATATCGCACATCAATGTGTTTGGTTCTAGAATGCTGAACTGGGTTGTTTGCAATACAAATAGCACTAGTGTTATCACATAAAAGTGGAACACTCTTATAATCTAACACAAAATCCCGCAAAGTGGAAACCATCCACAAAATCTGAGAGCAACAGCTAGCTGCAACAACATATTCGGCCTCAGCCATCGATTGTGCAACACTAGACTATTTGCGGGAAGACCAGCAAACCAGTGAAGTACCTAGAAAATGACAAGTACCAGAGGTACTTTTCCTATCAATCCTACACCCAGCAAAGTCCGCATCAGAATAACCTTGAAGACACAAAGAGGAATACGTGGAATACCAAATGCCAAATTCGAGGGTATGTTTGAGATACCTGAGAATGCGCTTTACCGCTTGGCAGTGTGAAGCTCGTGGTGAAGCCTGAAAATGAGCGCACAGACACATTGTGAAGTGTATGTCTGGCCTCGTAGCTGTCAAGTAGAGGAGGGAGCCGATCATGCTTCAGAACTCCTTCTGATCTACGGCTTCTCAATGCTCATCAAAATCCGATGCTATAGATGTAGCCATTGGAGTGGCGAGGGGCTTTGCATCAACCATGTCGAATTTCTTGAGCATGTCCTTGGTGTACTTTGTCTGTTGGACGAATGTACCTTGTTTGCTTTGCTTGATTTGCAAACCAAGGAAAAATGTGAGTTCGCCCATCATGGACATCTCGAATTCCCTGCTCATGGTATCTGCAAACTCGACAACCAAAGCATGAGAAGAGCCACCAAAGATGATATCATCCACATAAATCTGAACTAGGAGGAAATCTTTGCCATGCTTGAGAGTAAACAGGGTTTTATCAACAGATCCCATCAAATACTCCCGCTCAAGAAGAAAAGACTTAAGTCTATCATACCATGCCCGAGGGGCCTACTTGAGTCCATAAAGAGCCTTATGAAGTTTAAGGACTTTATGTGGGTATTTGGGGTTTTCAAAACCAGGGGGTTGTTTTACATAAACATCTTCGCCTATGAAGCCATTAAGAAAGGCACTTTTAACATCCATTTGATAAAGTGTGAAACCACGGGATGCCGCAAATGCAAGTAAAATCCTAATGACCTCAATAAAATCAATCCCTTCTAAATTAGAATAACCCTGAGCTACAAGTCTAGCCTTGTTTCTAACTACAGTCCCATCCTCCCCATGTTTGTTTTTGAAAATCCATTTTGTTCGAATGAAATGAACATTTGGTGGAGGATCAACTAAAGTCCAAACTTGGTTTCTCTCAAAATTTTCAAGTTCTTCATGCATGGCATTGATCCAACTAGAATTAGAAAGTGCATGACTAACATCTAAGGGCTCGAAAGAAGCAACAAAAGATGAATCAATGAAATGGCATGAGAACGTGTTACCCTTTGATCAAGCTCACCAATGATCTGCTCGGGAGGATGCATCCTTTGAACATTATGTGGAGCCTGGCGGTGGGATGCAGTCTCCCCCTCAACTTGTGCGTTGGAGTGGTCCAAGATGACCGATGTCAAAGTAGTTGCTTCGAGACCTTGTGCCAAAGTAGTCGAAGTGGGGTCGACTTCAGGGGTCGATGTCGAGGGTAGTAGGGGTTCATCCTCGAAATCTCCAAGATATTCTTCTTCGAAGATGGTCTGCTTCATGTCGTGTTCATTTGCCTGTTCAAAAGTGGAACTAACAGAGGGGGTTGATTCATCAAAAGTCACATCACATGACTCGATGACAGTGTTAGTCTCCAAATTGTAAACACGATAAGAATGACCATGAGTAGTGTAACCTAGAAAGATCCCGTCAGAAGAGCGCGACTCAAATTTATCCAAATTTCCATGTTTTAGGATAAAACAATGACAGACAAATAATCGAAGATGAGTAACTTTGGGCTGTCTCCCAAAACACAGTTCATAAGATGTTAAGTTCAAAATTGAGCGCAAGAATATTCTGTTTGAGATGTAACATGCAGTGTTCATGGCCTCAGCCTAGAATTTTCTAGGAGTCCTATGCTCATCGAGCATCGTCCTAGCCATCTCAACTAAAGTGAGGTTCTTTCTCTCAACAACACCTGTTGGCGTAAAAGATTACGCTGACAGGTTTCTAGAATTTAGAAACTAACAAACGAAGTGTTTGCGAAGTAAACTATTTCGAGCCTTCGAAGTGGATAATAACTCAAAACAGTTCGAAGATGTGTATTGAATAACTTGATATCCGATCCCCATTACAGGGTGAAACGGGGGGTATTTATAGGCCCAAACATTAAGGAAAAGACCCTTTTACCCCTCTATTACAACCGACATAGTGGAAACTATTCGGTACCCTTAATATGGCCAAAATGGTAAAAGACTAATCTAATCAGAAAGAAGATAAGTCTTTCATCCTAGCTGGCAAAGAAGCTCTCTTAAGAGTCCCAGTTCGAAGATATACTTCAAACTAACGTTCGCCTTCATCCTTCGAACTTGATCCAAAGTACTCCCGGAGCTAGATGCTCTAAACCTTTTATTCAATCATCTGTATTTGTCTTGTCATAACAATAACCCTGAAGATGGAGTATTTTCCCCCAATAGTAGCCCCTCGAATACGCTTCTCCGCTAGATCTGTAACGTTAGGAAAGCAGTATACGCAAGAAAAATAATCATGGGCAAGGGTTAACAAATTTAGTCAACCTCCGAAATATGCGGAGATTCAAAGCTTCGAATCGACTTCTTAGAAAATTGTATCCGAACTATTTTTAGAATTAACTTAATAAGTTCGGAAGCTTTCTTAGACTTAGAAGAAATAACCATTACCTTTTTTCTTTCAACGGAAGTTACGCGATGCATTAACTTCGCCAAGGGTAACGGTCAAGAATGCAAAACGGCAAACGTAAACGGTAAAAAATCGTGGGCCTGGGCTATAAATAGGGGACCCGGACCATTCCCGAATACCCTTCTCACCGCTTTCGTGTAAACAAGCCCTAGCCTCCAAATTCCCTTTTTAGCAATCCATCTGATCTTATGGCGAAGACAAGCTTCAAGATCCCTGGAGCGTCTTCAACCCTTGCCCGGCAGCAGGCTGCGGCAGCAGCGGCGGCAGCGGCGTCGGTGACGATGACTCCGAAGACAGCAGTAACAGCTCCAATGGCGGCACCAGGAAGAAATCCCCAAAATGTTGGTCCTCATGAACTCCTCCCAGATTCCTCGAAGTACCCAGACCAGTCTTATCAACTGGGGCCGTCAACCTGCAGGAGGGAGTTGCTTGCCGCAACAATAGAAGGAAAGATTAGCTCGGAGATCATAATCCGCAAACCTGGAAAGGAGGCCATCCCTTCGCCAAGGCCTGGAGTAGTGGTATTCTTCGAAGCCTTCTTCGAAGCAGGATTAGGGCTTCCAGCAGTTGACTTCCTATCGGTGGTATTGGATCTATTCCACGTCACCCTTCCTCACCTTTCTCTGAATGCGGTAGCACGCCTTGCCATCTTCGAATGGGTGTTGCGAGCTGAAGGTTGCGAAGGAAGAGCTGACATCTTTGCAGCACTGCACAGAGCTTCTTGCCAACCCAAGACCTTCGTAGGCCCCGGAGGTGAAAAGATGAGGGTGGCCTTCGGAAGCATCAACTTCCGGCTTTAGGATGAGTACGCTCTAAGATTTCCAGTGAAGGCCATCAATGCCAGATGGTACACAGACTGGATCCTCAGGTGGTTTTATGCCGAAGTTGGGGCAAGCAGCCGTCTGGCTGGACCCTTGCAAGACATCAACTTCCGAAGGGAAGCCCTGGTTCACCTAGATCCTGGCCAACTCGAAGCTCGCCTCAGCCTGCTTCAAAGAATTAGTCGCCGCCTGAGCATGCGGGACTTAGCGGAGGAATTCATCGGACTTCAGATTCCTCCTTTGATGGCCAACTGGCCTGTTACCTTCGAAGAAGATCTGGTGGGCGGCCTCCGAAAGATCTCTTCGAATTCAAGCCCTGCAGGTGACTTCGAAAACAACATGTTTCATATATATTCGTTTAATGAAATGACTAATGCCAACTTATCTTTCAGCTTGTCTGACTCCCATGACTTCGGAGCAAATTGTTTGGACTTCGGAGAAAATCCTGGGAGTTCCGACTCCAGCCGAGAAAGAATGGAGAGTGAAGTTAGTGGGTACATGGGAACGATTCAACCGAGTATGGGGGGTACTCAGAATTGCTCCCCCTTCTCTTCCGGATTGGGTGCCTTCAGAACAAGGGCCGAAGAAGAGGAAAGCGGAAGCCGGAACTTTGACTTCTGTTAAGACTCTGTCCAAGAAGGTAGCCCGAAAACCAAAGAACATGGTGCCTTCAAGTCCGGTGGCTTCAGTCTCAGATTCCTCTGAGGACAAAGGAAGGATCCTTATTAGCTTGATTGACGAGGATCAAAACCGGGCGGGTGCAAACACTGGTGTCAACGCAAATGCGCCAAATGTTCCAAGTAGCTCTGGGCAAGCTGGGACTTCGGCTGCCCGGCCAGACTTGCCGCACGAAGAAGCCCCTACTGAAGGCGGAGTCGAAGTTGCAGCTGAGCCAACTCCGATTCCGGATGAAGCGAAAACTGTAGCTCCTGAAGAGGCTCTGACAGTCGAACCTTCGGTTCTGAACTATGAGTCCGACGAAGACTTCGGGGTAGCTTTTAACCCTCCAAGCAGCCCGATGCTCACCCACCGACAAGACTTCGGAGGTAAACTTCGCTCAATCCCTTTGTTCCTTTTCCCTGCAAAATTAGGCAATATATAATACCTTTGTCTCTGTAGGGTCCGCTCCTATGGAAGTGGTTCCTCCCGAAGATACTGTTCCTGGAACCTCAACCTCCCCAACGCCGATTTCAGAAGTCGCACGCATGGGACCTGGAAAAGGTAAAGAAAAAATGGACCCCTTGCCTGCTCCAAATTCTGGATTAACTCCGTCTGAATCAACAGACGGGGGTCAATCTACGGAGGGGGGCCATTCTACGGAGGTCTCTGAAGATGTGGCGCAGCGCTCCGACCCCTCGCCGAACGAAGACGATCAAAGGGCCTTGTCCATGCTCCCCCTCCTAGCTCCTTTCTTGGGGCGAAGGACCAGTCTTCAGGCCCTGCTCGAGCCTTTCGACCGGGCCAACCGCGAAGTTGGGGAAATGGACTTGGTGGCCATCCTGAGCGAAGCTGAGGGTTCGGAGCTCAACGCCGCCTTGGAGCGTGCAACGTACCAGGTACGAAGTATCTACAAAATGAAATTAATCCCACCTACAAATAATTTCTCACCTTGCTTTTTCCTCTTTGCAGCAAATAGTTTTGGCCCGAGCTGCGGCTGTCTCGAATGAGTTTGGAAGCCTTTGCCTTAAGGAGGAAATTACTGCTCTCCAGAGGAATCTTAACATCTCCGAAGGTTGGGTTTCCCACTTAGACGAAATGGTCTCAGCAGAGCGGAGGGCTAGACAAAACTTGGAAGCTATGAATAAAGAGCTCGAAGCAGAACAAATTGTGCTTCGGGCAGAGATAGAAAAGATGCGGGCAGAGCACGCTAAGGCGGGGGCTGAGCAAGTCAAGCTCCAAGAAGAAAAGAATAAAGCTACAAAGGAGGCTAGCAACTTGCTTAGCCAGAAGAGTTCTCTGGCTACAGAGGCAGCTAGGCTCTCCTCTGTAGTGGATGAGCTGACTTCATCAAAGGACACTTTAATTGAAGATAAGCTAAAATCAGAGAAGGTAGTTGCGAAAGTCATGAACAATCTCCTAAGTGTTTTGGAGTACTTCGGTACTACTGGGACACTACCTTCGAATGAAAACGTCCCCCTGTTGCGAAGGCTAAAAATGATCCAAGGAGCTACGAAGGAGATGAAGACAGCAGGCATTCGGTACGGAGAGATCTCCAGCCAAGTGGCTGCTCTCGGAGTACTTCGCTACTACGAAGATCTAGGATTATCTATAGCGCCAGACTCAGGGGCGGCTCCCATTACCTTCAATGAAAGCCATCTTCTTAATCCTTCTGAAGACGTGGCCGCAGCTTGGCAAGCCTTCCAAGCTTCGTGGAGAGTCGAAGGTCGCACTACGATCAAGGCTTGGATCGATGAAGGGCAACGCCAGAAGCAAGCTCGGTCTCAGGCCTCGAGCAGCCAGCCTCCGCCGAACCCGCAGGTCTAGCTTTGTTTTAGGATCCCGACTATGTAAAAACTTATGCTTTCATACATTATGAATGAAAATTTACTTATGTTTTTAGGCTTCTCAACCCCGTATGGACGATGTCGAAGTGTTAAACGTTACCGAAGAACTCCGCCTGCTATGGGCTACCTTCGATCTTTTAAAACTTCATAAACGACCTCGATTTTTGATTCCTCGAGATAGTTCTAGTGCAATTGCACCCGAAATGTGTAAAGATATATTATCTTATATTAAGAAGGAAGAAGAAGTTAACTTCGAAACTTCATCTTCTGAAGACATTGCATGGTCCGAGGATGAAGGTATTGCAGAAGCTCAGGGGAAAAAACCTGAAGAACTTCGAAGCTGGGAAAGGAGCCCCGAACAACTTCGAACTTGGGCCGAACTTCAACAAGAACAGAAAGATTTTAGATCTTCGAAGGGAGGTAGAAGAGTTAAACACAAACTTGTTAGAACTCCCGGCTCTGGAACTAGTCGTTCGGAGTTTAGTGGTAACTCTAGAGATCGAAGGGGTCTTCGATTCCTTCTTGGCATAGACACCAATTTTTCGTAATGTAATTGTAATTGTTAGGATAATAAATATTGATTTTTAAAATTGTCTCCCTACTTCCCAGCCCCTCTTTGGGCATAAGCAACTTCGAACTATAGTCAAAGATGGTTAGGCGCAAAGAAAAACTTAGGAGCACAATTTTGGAGGCTCGGAGCCCCTCAGCAATTTAAAGATTGATTAAAATCTTATAAAGTGTCTTCGACTACTTGAAGTCTGAAAACTGGTAACTTAGTACCTTTTGTTTTGAAAGAAGTCACTTCGGACAACTTTCCGGACACTTTAATGTCCCAAACGATTGGTCACTTTGGACTCTTTTCACAGATATTCGAAGCTCATCAGCTCAAACTTTGTTTTGTTTTGGCCTCCTTCGACTCTTTTTGCGAATTCTATCAAACCGGTGGTTTGGAATTCACAGTGGTCTCCTTGGACTCTTTTTACGGATGCTTTCAAGCCGAAGCTTGGAATCCGCATTATTTAGTCTCCTTCGACTCTTTTTACGGATGCTTTCAAGCCGGTGGCTTGGAATCCGTTTTTTAGTGACTTTCCCACCTCGTCGGAAGCTTCGAACTAGTGGTCCGATGTCCGAAAAAATGATTCAAATTAATGACACTTCCTTCCCAGCCAACTTCGTTCTTCCAGTGCGTCCACTAGAAGCAGGAAGTGTTGGGGGGTAGGCATTATCTGAACCATAAACTTTATTCATTCAGAAGGTGTTTACAAATGATTACAAAGAGCCCCTATGCGAAATATCGCTTTAAGTGCTCCGCATGCCATGTATGCGTCAGCTCTTCACCTTCTAAAGTAGCTAACTTAAAAGAACCAGGGCGTCCTGAACAGAGAATTATATATGTACCTTCCCACTTATTCCCTAGTTTCCTTGGTGCTATAACACTTCGCACAACAAGATGACCCGGCTTAAGTTCGTTAAGCTTGACCTTCGGATCAAACCAAGTCTTCGTCTGCTGATGATACTTTGATAAATTGGCGACAGCTCGACGTCTTGTTTCTTCTGTTAAATCAAGCGAAGTTTGCCTTTCTGCTTCTATTTTTGGTTCGGTGCTGTGAAGGGATCCTCCTTTAAGCTCTGTCGGCGTCATAGCTTCGTCACCGAATAATAGTATGAAAGGAGTGAAACCCGTAGACCTTGTCTGAGTTGTCCGAATGGACCATAGAATTTTCGGGAGCTCTTCGGTCCACAATCCTTTTGCCAATCCCACTATTCTTCGATTTAGCCCTGACAAGATATTACCATTGGATCTCTCCACAGCTCCATTAGACTGAGGATGTCTCACTGCAGCAAAGCATAATTGGATGCCTAGATATTCACAAAATTTCCTGAAAGGTTCTGCATCGAATTGTGTTCCATTGTCAACTGTCAGGTGCCGAGGCACTCCGAACCGGCATATGATATTTTTCCAGAATTTTTTTACATTATTCGAAGTGATAGCTGTTAGGGGCTCTGCTTCGACCCACTTTGAAAAGTACTCAATTGCTACCACTGCGAATTTCAAATTTCTTTTGCTACTGGGAAGGGGCCAATAAGATCCATGCCCCATCTGGCCATGGGCCATACTGGAGCAATGACTTGAAGAGCTGTTGGTGGGGGATGACTTCTTCATCCCATCCACTGACAACCTTGGCAGGTGCGGACTAAGTTCTCCGCATCAGCTACTATTGTAGGCCAATAAAGCCCCTGGCGAAGTGTTTTTCCTGCCAAAGCTCGAGGAGCCAGATGGCTACCACAAAGTCCTTCATGAATTTCTCGAAGAATTTCTTGACCTTCAGGTTGAGATATACATCGGAGTAAAGGGGAACATACTCCGGCCTTGTACAAAATACCGTTGATTATATGATAATTTCGAATTCTAAGCTTCAACCTCGAAAGTTGTGGCCCTTTAGACAAATTTGCTTCTCCTTGCAATAATTCCATAATTGAACTTCGCCGATCTGTACTTGGAATGCAAAGGACTTCCGTAGAAGGAATCTGTAGCACCGAAGGTGTACTGAGTTCTTCGTAAAACGCCTCTTCTGGAATGTCCATAGCTCCGGCTGTAGCTTTCACCAAGATATCAGCTTGCACATTTTCTGCTCTGGGTATACTTCGAATGGAAATCCCTTTAAATGCTGTTTCAATCTTACGGATCTCCTCTAAATATTTTGCAAGCTGTGGATGCCGAACATGAAAACTCTTGTCTACATGCCCTGCTACAATTTGAGAATCTGTCTTAATAACAACCCTTGTAGCCCCTAAAGCACGTGCCTTTCAAAGTCCTAGCAAAATTCCTTCATACTCCGCTGTATTATTGGTAGACTTAAAGTTGAGTCTTGCGGAGTACATTGCCTTTTGCCCTGAAGGCGAAATTATCACTGCTCCGACGCCTGCTCCAGATGCTTGGAAAGCTCCGTCGGAGTAAATGGTCCAAATTCCTTCACTTTGCTTCTCTAGAGCCCATGCTGCAGGGGGAGTCCACTCTGCCACAAAGTCTGCCAACACTTGTGACTTAATTGCTGTCCTTGCCACGAAGGATATGCCGAAGGGTGCTAATTCAACGGCCCACTTCCCAATTCTTCCTGTGGAGTCCTTACTTCGGAGCATATCTCCTAAAGGATATGAAGTTGGTACAATCACATTGTGTGCCAAAAAATAATGCCTTAACTTCCTCGAAGCCATTATCAAAGCATAAGTGAACTTCTCAAGCTCGGAATATCTTGTTTTTGCTCCGGACAATGCTTCGGATACAAAATAGACTAGATTGTGTACCAACTTTCCATTGAAATCAACCTCTCTAACAAGAACTGCGCTACAGTAGAGCCAGTAGCTGCAATGTAAAGGAGTAGGGTTTCGTCCGCAACAGGCACCGTGAGTGTAGCGAGGTTACTGAGATAATTCTTAATATCATGGAAACTTTTTTGACACTCCGGTGTCCATGCAAAATCTTCGTACCCCTTTAATGCTTTGAAAATGGGCAAACTTCTCTCCGCAGACCTTGCCAAAAATCTGGTAAGTGCTGCAAGATGACCGGTCAGCTTTTGTACTTGCTTTAAATTCTTCGGGGGAGCCATCCTTTGCAACACAGTTATCTGAGTGGGGATAGCTTCGATTCCCCTGCTCGAAACTAAATACCCTAACAATTTTCCAGCCTGAGCCCCGAAGATACATTTTTCGGGGTTAAGACGGATTCCACATGCCCGAAGGCTATTAAATGTTTCTGCTAAGTCTAGGCTATGTTGGTGCTTTAGAGCACTCTTTATTACAATATCATCCATATAAGCCTCTACATTGCAACCTAATTGATGACCTAGACCTTAGCAATTAACCTCAAAAAAGTAGCACCGGCATTTCTTAAGCCAAAGGGCATTCTTACATAACAGAAGACTACCGAAGGAGTTACAAAGCTTGTCTTGATTTCATCTTCGCGCTTTAGCCAGATTTGATGATAGCCAGAGTACGCATCGACGAAGCTTAATAACTCCGAACCAGCAGTAGAGTCAACCAATTGATCAATTCGGGGCATGGGGTAGGGGTCACGGGGGCATGCTTTATTCAAAGATGTAAAATCAATACACATGCGCCACTTCCTGGAAGATTTCTTCCTAACGAAGACTGGGTTGGCTAACCACTCCGTATGAGCCACTACTCTGATAATCCCAGCCTTCAGCAGCTTTTCCACTTCGTCTTTGGCAAGGATAGCCCTCTCCATAGACAGCTTTCGGATTCCTTGCCTAACAGGCCGAGCCTTCGGGTTCACGAGTAAACTGTGTTCAATAATATCCCGACTGACTCCGGTTATGTCTTCATCAGACCAAGCAAAGACATCTAAATTCTTCTCAACTACTTTCTCTAATGAAGTAGCGACTTCTGGAGGCAAGTCCTTGCCAAATTGAAATGAATATTCCTTGCCATCTTTGACAATAACCTTCGTTGCAATCTCTCCTTCAGGGCTTGGCCTTGGGAATGATTTCTTCGAAAATTCACTCAGAGCAGAAAAAACCTCCGGGTTATCTTGCACGCTGTTCACCTGTCTCGGGTCAAGAGGAGGGCCATGACCATACTCTGCTCTTTGCGTAGTGGCCTAATCTCCGAAAACAGTAAGTACTACCGCCTTTGTGGGCATCTTCATACACAGGTAATTATGATGCGCCACTGCTCCGAATTGATTTAACATGCCCCTTCCGAAGATAATATTGTATGCATATGGGGCATCCACGACATCAAAAATCACTTCCTCTGTCCTGGCCAATAGCCCCTCTCCGAAAGTAACTTCAAGGCCAATTTGGCCGAGGGCATCGAGAGGGGGTCCTGCGAAGCCTTGCAAAGGATGGGCTGCTGAGAGAAGATGCTTCCTGGAGATGCAGAGTTGATCAAAAGCTTGGACAAAGATAATATCTGCCGAACTCCCTTCGTCGATTATCACTCTCCAGACCTCAGTCCCTGCTATGTGTGCAGTGATGACAAGTGGATCTGCATGTGAAAACTTTATGCCAGCTGCATCATCTACAGAAAAAGATATCAGCACATGGGACCATTCAGGCATAGCAGCTGCAGATGAAGAAGTTCCAATATCGCCCACCTCTTTGACATATTCTCTTCTCTGCCTCTTTGACATACTTTCAAGGGTCCCTCCTCTAGAGATTGGGAGGACTACTCTTTTCCCTCGATCTTGACCATCTTCCTGCTTCGGAGGTGGCATAACATTGACCACCAGAGGCCTTCTCGCAGGGTCGAAGTTCTCTATATGCGCCACAGCCTGGACAGGTGTAGGACCGAAGGTAGCGACCAGAGGGGGGGTGAATGGGCGCCTAAAAATTTCTCGCTAAATATATCGTAATCCCAACACGCAAGTAACTTAACAAACAAATAATATTAGCAAGGCGAATTACTGAAATTAAAATAGTTCAGCCTAAAATTAACCAATGTCTTAATTGAAATGATATTAAAAATAAACTAAAGAAAAATACTGCAGTAAATAAAAAACACATAGATAAATCACTAAATATTTATATTTCAGTCTAGAAATAAAATACTAATCAAATGAATAAAAACATGTATCATTAACAATTAATTCAGTAATAAATCGAAAATATTGTACGTAAAAACTAGAATAAAAATATTACTACGACTAATAAATTTTCGATTTATTTTTATATGAGCAGATTAAAAAACACTTAAACTAATAATACAAGATCAGTAATAAGAATTTAGCAGATTAAAATTAACTGCGAGATTTAATTTGTTTTATGCTAATTAAAAACTAGATGGCTATTGATTTAACTAACTTGTCTAAAAATTGGGAGATTGAAACTTACCTGACGCCGTCCTGTTACAATCTTGCCGTGGGACCTTCACAAAAGCAAACTAGATTTCATGTTTGTTTCCTCTGTTGCCGTGCTGAATTAATGAGTCAAAAAACCTTTGCTACTGCTCTGGAAAACGTGGGATATGCTGCTGTTCAAAAAGTCGTGGCCGTGGAGAAGACGCTTGTTGGCGAGCTGACGCCCGTGGGGCCCTCGGCTGTTGTGCCACTACTCTGCACCCTGCGTGGAAATAAATCCCAATGCTGTTGTTGTTGTTGTTCTGATGTGGGCCCCACGAGTGCATGTGTGGTGGTGAACTGAATAAAAGTGCTGCAGCGCTGTTGGCAAAAAGGCAATCCTGCCGTTGCTGTCCTGCAGCCTCGGCTGCCACGCTCGAAGAGCTCCCGCCAGCCCGTGAAAACTCCCTCTGCCACACGCCTGCGCATACACGGGCTGAAAACGTGATCGAGCTTTTACTGCTTCACTTCACGCGCATAGCCACGAGTAGAGAAGATTGAAAACCAGCCGGCGAGCGAAGAGAAAGTCGACGGCGGCGGTGCAGATCGAATACGGAGGAAAAATAGGAGATGCAAAATTTGTTGTGGACTGAAAATAATCTCGGGAAAACAGTCATCTATCTCCAAGGGGATAGGGGCCTATTTATAGGCGAATCCTAATACATGAAAAGACTAATTTACCCTCGGGTAAAATAAACTGACTCTAAAAATAAATTCTGAAAATTACTAAAATATTCTTAGAAAAATTACCTCACTCAAATAAAAATATTCTAAACTTAAAAACTAAATATTAATATCCTAAAAACGAATAAATCATAAATTGTCAGTTTTGCGCCGAAACTGACAAAGCGTCCACCGTCTTCACACCGGGTACCCGGATTGGGCCGACCCGACCCCGCAGCTTCCTCAGCCCGGCAATCGCTCGCTGCCCATGTACCTGAGTCAAACCCAGTCAACAGACCGTTGGATCCTCTGCCGCTCCTAGCCATGTACCTGGATTGGGCCAGCCCGACTCCGCGGCTCCTCTGCCCGGCTGTCGTTCACTGCCCGTGTACCTGAGTCACATGCGCCTCAGACTCGGCAGGTCTTCATCTCTCCCTTCCATTGACTTCCGTTGACAATCACTCATCACATCTGGAATATCAAAACCATATTCTTCAACATGGTTTCTTAATCTCCCCCTTGATGAGTGCATTGTCAACACCCTTTTTCAGCTCATCTCCAGAACCTGCAAAACATGTGGAAACAGGAAAACAGAAAATAAAAACAAAAGAAAATAGAAGAAAGAAAATAAAAGTTTAACCCTAATGACCAAAAGCCAAACTGAAGCACGAAAAATGGTCATTGTGGTTAACCAAAAATAAAGCCTCAAAAACAAGTGCAAATCTCAGAATTACCAACAAGGAAACTAAAAAGTAAACTCCAAAATTTCTCCCCCTTGTTGATAATAGGACTCATCAAGTGAGACTAAATGCACTTAAAGAGACATAAACACAAACTCGCCCTGAAATGTAGCTCCCCCTCAAAATATGCCATGAATGTAGATGGGGTGCAGGTGGAGTGTGAAAAACATACTTCTTAGATATGATTAACTGCTATTACAACATCTAACAGGTATAGCAAAAGATATATTGTCTAAGATACATGACATGATCAGTGCAACAGATGATATCTAAAGAGAGTCATTAGCACACATTTTTTGATTTTTGCAAACAAAAGCATCACCACATTTTCTAGTTGACAAACAAAGTAAAGCATGAGATGCAAAAGCTAACTAATATCTACCAAGATAAGCATTGTCCAAAACAAAGTGCTTCAGCAAACTTGTCATCTTTTTAAATTTTCAGACTTTTTCTTTTTCCTTTTTTTCATTTCTGCCAGGGGTTATTTGCATGTCAAACCTTATGCTAACCGACCAAGTCAAACCTAGGCCAGAACTGGACCATCAGAAGCTTAAGACAATGGTCTTGGCATACATTACACCGTCCTAGTTCAAACCAAGGTGCTATGGTAAGCAGTCCAGAACAATGCAATGCGACAAAGCAAACCCACCTGGATCTTTTCTAATAATCATAAAAATGCATAAATTTTTCATTTTTCCAGAGTTTTTATCATTTTTATAGCACATTTTTCATATTTAAAGCATATAGATGTCCAAGTTGCATATCTGCATCTAAGAAAGGATCTAGCTACAAGGCATGTAAAAGATAGCGAAAGCATTCAGCCTACACATGCTAGTTACCAGAAGCAATGGTGATCATTTTTCAATTTTAAAACATAAAAGCCATGCATATGACAAATATCAGATATATCATGTGAACTGAAACAAAACATGATCATTGACAAGTAATCAAAAACATATACTAGCTAGAGAAAGTAAAGCAGATTAATCATATAATAGAAGCAAGCTCAAAATGTGATTGATGATTATGCATGATATGAACGCACACAAAAAAAAACTCAATAAAAAATAAAGAAGAAAGAAAAACTGATACCAATGAAAAGCTGACTCAAAATATCCTAAAAAGGATACACAACTCCCAAAACAAGATCAATAAACATGAGTGGGACCAAACGATCCAATGCCAGGTTTAGTAAAAGTGTTGAACCAGTGTCGAGCCATCTGCGCGTATGTAGGAAAGCAAAAGGAATCATATGAGTTTGGACTGAAATGTGAATCAAAGCGCGGTCCTCTGTTCTGCCTAAAATCACGGTCACGAGGTCCAAAACCGTATCCATAACGATCTGGAACTGTACCGGAACGGAAATCACCCTCCGGAGCACGATCATAAAAACCGTCTCCTCTACCACCACCTACACGACGTGGCCTGACTTCTAGCCTCTCTCTACGTCGAGGGACTCTCTGTCTACCGCCCTGCTGATAGAACTGCTCCTGCCCACCTCGAGCTCTCTCTACTCGCTCAACCCGCTTCCTCCTGAAGAAAAACTCCTCAAGATGCCTGTCTCTCTGACAAAACTCACAGTGATAGGTAGGCTTCTTGGGATGTTGTTGTGGCTTAGGATTCTTAGGCTTGGTGGTGTTGGGTGTAGCATCTTTGGTGTGAGAGGGTCCAGGTAAAGAATCAAGAGAAGTGTGAAGAGTTTTAGGCTTAGGAATCCAGATCTGCTTCTTAGGTGGAGCTTTAGGTTGTTCTTGGATCACTCCATCCTTGGGCTGACTATCCTTAAAGGACTCAGTGGAGTGAGTCTTGGGATATCTCTGTTCGGGAGTCATCTTACTCCACTCCACTGCTCGGCTAATGGCGCTCTCAAAATCAGCCTTGGTATATGTGTACCCTACCCCAAAACCATCATGTCTCTTGAACTGCTGGATCATCATGCCGAGCTATGGCTCTCTAGCACTAATCCAACTCAGGATTGAACGGAGGTAAAAGTTCTCGTTCTGAACATCAACTTGCTCCTCTCTCAAAGAAGCTAACACCTCCACCTGAGACAAGCAGATCTCACACTCTTTATCAGCTTCGACAGACTTCTCACCTTTTAGCTTGATCAACTCCATTCTAATGGACAGGCAGTTCTCACAAACAGTGGATGGAACTGACAAGGTCTCAAGCTCTAGCTTAGTCTGCTCCAACTCAGCTCTCACTCGAGCTAACTCGCTCAACTGCTCATCACTCTTGGCTCTCAGCTCAGCTATACTAGCTAAATGAGATGGGCAGTCTACATAAGGTGCGACGACAGTGGCATGAGCATCTTTTAGCTCCTGCTGAGCGCTCTCAAGCTCAGTGGCTGTTGGAACAATTGCGTTAGTTCCAGCAGGTTTTTCTGTGGTGGAGTATGATATGGAGAATGAACCTCGATGGGTTCTCACAGGGAGAGATAGGGTTTATACTGGTTCGGGCCTCCCCTAGGGGATAATAACCCTACGTCCAGTTTGTAGTGGATTTAGCATGGTGTGCCTTGATGTGGAGAGGATAACTCCAGGGTCTCATGGCCCCCTGGAGCATGTGTCCGTTACAAGGGCTTGGCCCTGCTTTTATAGGCACGCAGGCCAGAGGAAAAGACTGGAATGCCCCCCTATGAACCCTTGGTTCATAGGGGCAGAGAGGGGAAAAGGAGCTTAGCTACGGTACAAAAGGTGCCAGACAACTTTACAGCTTTACTGGCGTGTCAGGCTGCGCCAGGCTTTGACCAGCTAAACGACACTCCAGGGGCGGGGGGCCCCCGGTATGAACTTGGCTCCGGAGGGCGGCCTCCGGACCTGGCTCCGGAGGGCGGCCTCCGGGCTTGGCTCTCGGAGGATGACCTCCGAATAGGACTCCGGAGGGTGGCCTCCGGGCTTGGCTCCTGGAGGATGGCCTCCGAACTGGACTCCGGAGGGTGGCCTCCGAACTGGACTCCGGAGGGTGGCCTCCTGGCTGGACTCCGGAGGGTGGCCTCCGGACTTGGCTTCCGGAGGGTGGCCTCCGGACTTGGCTTCCGGAGGGTGGCCTCCGGACTTGGCTTCCGGAGGGTGGCCTCCGGACTTGGCTCCCGGAGGGTGGCCTCCGGACTTGGCTTCCGGAGGGTGGCCTCCGGACTTGGCTCCCGGAGGGTGGCCTTCGGACTTGGCTTCCGGAGGGTACAGTGGGACCTGTAAACAATACTTAGGGAGAAAGCAGGCTCCGACAGTACCTGACTCTGGGCCGGAGGCTGTCGGAGGCTGACGTCATTTGGCCTCTGTTTAAGGGAAGCATATTTCCCCAACAGTAGCCCCTCGCGAGTAGGCCTTCGGAACGAAGGGGTGCACGCGCCCTTAGGGCAAATGACCTGAAAACACTTCGGAGGAAACATACCTCCGGAGCCAGGACCGAAGGAAATCTCGATTCCTGGGGGTAATAAATGCTCGTGCCAGAGCGGCCTCGGGGAGCCCGAACGGCTCCGCAACGGTCAGAAAAGTTACCGTTACCCTGCTTGGGCTTGATTTGCTTTCGCCGGAGGCCCATCTGGCGGTGAGCCCGGCCCATGACGGTTGGAATTCTTACCGCGCCTATAAATAGGGACTTACCGCGTGCAGCCCCGGCACACTTTCATTCGCTTCTTCTCACCGCTTTACCACCTTCGCTCTCCTCTTCCTCCTAGCCTCGCAGAGCGACCTTCGCCATCCTTTAGTCCTTCGAGCCGAAGTCCGATCAGGATGCCGAAGAAGGGAGTGGCGAAGCCCCTGGTTTTGGGTTCGAGCTCGGGCTCCGCCCAAGTGCAGGCGGCGGCGGCAGCGGCCGCGGCAGCGAAGCCTGCAGCTAGGCGACTGGGGCCGAGGGACCTTCGGACGCCCTCCGACAGGTTCGAGCAGACCCTGGAGATGAGGGCTTCGATTTCTACGGAGGAGTCGGTCCGGAGAGCCTGCGAGGGGAAGATTGCGGCGAAGATCCAATTAAGGGTTCCGGAGAAATCAGAGGCCATACCGAAGCCTCGTGCTGACGAAGTGGTGGTGTTTGAAGCCTTCTTCGAGGCCGGCCTCGGACTGCCTGCGGTAGGGATGCTGAGCGAGGTCCTCAAGGCCTACAACCTTGAGCTCCCTCAGCTTTCGCCCAACGCCGTGGCGAGGCTAGCTGTCTTTGAGTGGGCCATGAGGGCCGAAGGCTGCGAGGGCCGCGCGGACGTCTTCGTCGCTCTTCACGACGCCAACTGCCAGCCGAAGCCCAGGGAGGGGACGGACCGCGTCAAGAGGGCGTTGGCCTTCGGCAGTGCCAACTTCCAGCTCCGGAAGGAGTTCCAGGACGCCTTCCCTGCGAGGGCTGTAAACAACAAGTGGTATTCGAGGTGGGACCAAGAATGGTTCTATGCCTCCGTTGGTGCGAACTCACCCCTTCGGAGTACCAACGCTCACATACTGTACCGGCGCGAAGGGGTGGTGAAGACCAGCGAAGGCCTTCTTCAATCGAGGATCTCGCTGCTCCGAAGGGTGGCGGCGAAGATGAGCATGAGGGACCTCGCCGAGGAATTTATTACCCTTCGGCTTAGCCCCCTCGCGCGCTCCTGGCCGGAGGGTCTCTTCCAGGCTTCGGGTCAAGGAGAACTCAGCGAGCTGGCCTTCGACCGCTTCTGTAAGTCTTCGCGCTCTTCTTGCTTTTTAACACTTGAACACTTTGGCCCTAACTCAAAACCTTTTCGTGTAGCCGACCTCGACATGAGGACTCCGGAGGAGGCCATCGCGGCGGCGGACCGAGTCGTCGGGACTCCGACCCCCGAGGAGCAGAATCAGCGCCTTGCCTTGGTGGGGTCCTGGGAGCGCTGGAACAGAGTGTGGACCGCGCTCGGCCTCGGAGGGCTCCCCGCTTTGCCAGACTTCGCCCACCTGGCTACCTCATCGGCCGGAGCCAAGAGGAAGAGGGGGGACGAGGACGAAGCGGATGCCTCGGGGGAGGCTGCGGCGAAGCCCGCAGCTACTCCGACTCCCAAGAAGGCCGCGAAGCCCCTGGCGGTGAGGGCTTCGGAGGCGGAGGCCGACGCGCGCACTCCTGCTGCCAAGGAGGCCACGGATGCCCCGGCGGAACCAGCTTCGGGCGCGGAAGTGGATGCGCCGGCTTCGCAGCGAGGGGGCTGGAGGACGCACTTAGCCCCTGGTTCCTTCCAAGAGATCTCTGATGATGGTAAAACCCCTTTTTCTTTTTGCATGCTTCTCTTCAATATGCAGGTTTTGACTTGGCTTTTCGCAGAGGACGAAGATGATGCGAGGCCCACTGTGGCGAAGCCGGCAGGCGAAGGTGGGTCGAAGTCCGCCGAAGCGAAGCCCTCGGAGGCTTCGAGTAGCAGCAGCAGCAGCGGTAGCGGCAGCGGCAGTGGGTCAGAGTCCGAGAGCACTTCGTCTGACGGCGAGGGCAGCGGAGACCGTGCGGACCCTCGCGGCGAAGAAGATGTCGACGTGGCGGGCCTGAGCCCCGCCTTGCCGGAGTCCGCGGAGACCACCGTGGCGGTGATCCACCCCTTCAAGCCGAGGGGGGGCGTGACGGCGGCGGCGATCCTCGGCTTCCGCGAGGCTTGCGCTTCTGCGGAGGAGGGGGACTTGGTGGCCCAGCTTAGCCACCGAGATCCCACGGATCTCTTTGTTAGCTCAAACGAAGTCCTTATGCGGGTGAGCGGAGCCCCTTGCAGCTTCGAGCTGTACTTTGTCCCTTGGTTCATACTTACGGTTTCTTGAATTCCTGCAGGCCCTCGCACTGAACGCGGCAGCTTCGACCGCTGCCGACCGGCGGATGGAGCGCCTTGCAGAAGAGAAGGAGGCCCTTCGCCGCGAGGTCTTGGAGGAAGCCGAGAAGCGGAGGCGGGCCGAGGCTTCGGCTGCTGAGGCGAAGGAAGCGAAGGAAGCCTTGGCCTCGGAGACGGCTCGGCTCCGCGCGGAACTCCAGGCTTCGAAGGATGCCGAGGCCCGTCAGGCGAAGGAGAACGAGGAGCTCCGCCGGCGGGCTCAGGATCTCGAGAGCTTCGTCGTGGCTAATCTTGGCGAGGCCACCCAGAGCCTGACTGAGGTCCTTGAAAAGATAGGGACCGAGTGCCGGACTCCGGAATTTGGCGATCAGGACCCGATTGGGGACCGCGCCGATTTCTTGAAGACCGCGGCTTCGGTAGCGGACGAAGCGCTGACGGGCTTCGCACTTATGGCCGGTCGCGTCGCAGGCCAAGGGGTGCTTCATATGCTTCATGCCGCGGGGTGCGACCACCTTCGGGCTGCGACCTCCGTGACCCCAGTGGCCTTCGGGGGTCCGTACTTGGTGACGCCTCCGAGCGAAGTCCGTGGGGCTTGGCGGCGGCTGCAAGAACCTTGGAAGGAGCAAGGCTGCGAGGCAGTCCTTGGCCTCATGAAGGCCCTTCGACAACGCCGGTTCAAGGGGCCCGCTGACTCGGACAAGCCTCCGGCCTCGACGCCTCCGCCTCCGCCTCCGAAGGTGTAGATCTCCTTAGGCTTTCTTGTAATACCTAGCTGTAGGCTTGTAAAAACTTATCAGTTTATTAATATGAATGCGGGGGTTTTTTATACCTGCCCAGGCTCAGCCTTCGAGCATAGACCTCGAAGTCCTCGAGGACTCTGAAGGGCTTCGACAACTGTGGGCGATTCTTGAAGTAGCTAGGTCCGAAGGTCCCCCTCGGTTTAAGCTTCCGAGGGGGCCTAGGGGCGAAGCCATCTCCGAAATAGCTCAGGACTTGCTAGCCGCTGTGAAGGCGGAGCCCCTTCAGAGCCCCTTACCTTTGCCTTCGCGAACGGTGTTAGCGAGCGACGAAGCCCTAGACTTTTCTGCCTTCGACACGGCCCCGCCTGCTTCGCGGACTTGGAGCAACCTGCAAAGCGGAAGTCGGAGCTTGTGGGCTTCGGAGCCTGGACGGGCCGGTCGAGGGAGAGCGGGCTCCGACGAGGCAACGTCCAGCCGAGGTGGCCCTGGCCGAAGAAAGGGCAAGCGAGGGTCGGGGGCTCGCACACGGTTCTTCTTAGGCTTAGATACAGATTATACGTAGTTTTGTCTCCGAAGCATGCTTGTAACACACTTCACAACATACAATGAATTGAGCTTGTTATCTTTGCACACTTTGCCTGTATGCTTCGTGTTGTTTGGCTTCGATCGCTTAGCTTGTCACGCTCGTTTTGCGCATTATATTCGCACACCTCGCATATATTCTTCCCCCCTTTTGCTCGTGGCAGTTAGGGACTTGACCGTTGCTGGTGCGGGCAAAAAATAAACGTGCGAAGGGGTGCGCCTTTTCGGCGGCTTCGGATATTTGGATTTGTATCGAGCAAAGGCCTCTCACGGGCTCCGAACGCATCGATTTGGTGCGAAGCAAGGCTTCCGCATACCCAACTTGGGCGAAGCATGCTTTGGCATGCCGGGGTTTGGATGCTGTGCGTGAGCGGGGCTCTGAAACACACTTAGATTATGGCGAAGTATGACTTCGAGACGCTTAGGCGCATAGTATATGAGCACGCGAAGCCAGGCTTCGGAGCGTGTTTAGATAATGAAGCAAGGCTTCAGAACTTGGTCCTGTAATGAGAAGGATGTTTGGTGTGGATTCACCGAACCTGTGATAGTGTGAGCCACCTTCGACTCTGAGCCACCTTCAACTCTGGGTCACCTTCGACCCTGGGATGCTTCGGGTGCGGAACCCGGAATCCCTAGGATGCTTCGGGCGCGGAGCCCGGAATCCCTGGACGCGTCGGGCCAGTGGCCCGGAGTCCTTTTAGCCCACTGCTACGGGCCCGGGGGCACTGTGTAGCCTTCGGAGGGGTACTCCGGGTTTTATAAAGCGAAGCAAGGCTTCGGTTTTAAATAAGGCGAAGCGTGGCTTCGGGTTTAAATAAGGCGAAGCATGGCTTCGGTTTTTAAGTAAAGCGAAGCATGGCTTTGGTTTTTGAACAAGGCGAAGCGTGGCTTCGGTTTTTGAACACGGCGAAGCATGGCTTCGGTTTTTAAAGTAAAGCGAAGCATGGCTTCGAGCTTATGTTAATGTAACTGCATATTGGTGCATCGGAGTAAGGCTTCGAGCGGTACTTACCTTGTAGCCCTCGGGCTCCGATGACCCTTGAAACGTGGAGCGGAGCTCTTGCCCGGAGAGTGGGCTCCGGTATGAGAAGGATGGAGGAAGGCGAAGGTGGCCTTCGATCTGCCCCCGAAGCCCCTAGCCGGAGGGTGCGCGAAGCGAGAAAGCCTCGATGCTCCCCCCCTCGGGCGCACTTCGGGTTGCGGACAGTGGTAGAGAACTTAGCTTCTAGGACTAAGTTCCCCACGGACGGCGCCAACTGTTGGAACAATTGCGTTAGTTCCAGCAGGTTTTTCTGTGGTGGAGTATGATATGGAGAATGAACCTCGATGGGTTCTCACAGGGAGAGATAGGGTTTATACTGGTTCGGGCCTCCCCTAGGGGATAATAACCCTACGTCCAGTTTGTAGTGGATTTAGCATGGTGTGCCTTGATGTGGAGAGGATAACTCCAGGGTCTCATGGCCCCCTGGAGCATGTGTCCGTTACAAGGGCTTGGCCCTGCTTTTATAGGCACGCAGGCCAGAGGAAAAGACTGGAATGCCCCCCTATGAACCCTTGGTTCATAGGGGCAGAGAGGGGAAAAGGAGCTTAGCTACGGTACAAAAGGTGCCAGACAACTTTACAGCTTTACTGGCGTGTCAGGCTGCGCCAGGCTTTGACCAGCTAAACGACACTCCAGGGGCGGGGGGCCCCCGGTATGAACTTGGCTCCGGAGGGCGGCCTCCGGACCTGGCTCCGGAGGGCGGCCTCCGGGCTTGGCTCTCGGAGGATGACCTCCGAATAGGACTCCGGAGGGTGGCCTCCGGGCTTGGCTCCTGGAGGATGGCCTCCGAACTGGACTCCGGAGGGTGGCCTCCGGGCTTGGCTCCTGGAGGATGGCCTCCGAACTGGACTCCGGAGGGTGGCCTCCTGGCTGGACTCCGGAGGGTGGCCTCCGGACTTGGCTTCCGGAGGGTGGCCTCCGGACTTGGCTTCCGGAGGGTGGCCTCCGGACTTGGCTTCCGGAGGGTGGCCTCCGGACTTGGCTCCCGGAGGGTGGCCTCCGGACTTGGCTTCCGGAGGGTGGCCTCCGGACTTGGCTCCCGGAGGGTGGCCTTCGGACTTGGCTTCCGGAGGGTACACTGGGACCTGTAAACAATACTTAGGGAGAAAGCAGGCTCCGACAGTACCTGACTCTGGGCCGGAGGCTGTCGGAGGCTGACGTCATTTGGCCTCTGTTTAAGGGAAGCATATTTCCCCAACAGTGGCCAATGCGTCTCTCTCATCTACTCTCTCTGTGTACCTGGACTTAAGAGTCATCAGGTCACACAACAGCACCTCACAGTTAGGGCACTCTCCACTATCACCCAAGCAAGGGGAAGAAGACAAACTCTCAATCTTGCCATTTGTTGTGGCAAGCTCACTCTCAAGCTCATCTATCCTCTTCTTAGCCCCTCTAAGCAGTTTCTCCCTATACTTCAACTCCTGACGGTTCTGTTCTAATAAATTAACAACTTCTTGTTCATAGGATGATACCTTCTCATCGTCATCATCGTCGGAGTCATCGGAGGAGTCCTTTTCTTTCTTCTCCCCAAGAGCCATTGAGCAGAAGCTCTTGTGGGGTCTTCGGCTGTGACGTGGGCAACTCTTCGGCTTGTCCCTGAAGCCCATGAAACAGAGGCCCGCCGTATTGTCCCTGTGCTTTCCTTTCCTGATCATGATCTCTTCATCACTTGAACTTGAAGATAAGGAGGAAGACTAGGATCGCTTGGAGGATCTTTTCTCCATCTCGGCGAAGAAGGTCTTGTCTCGCTTCTTGTTCTCACGCCTGTAATCCTTCAGAGCCTTTCGAAAAAATCTTGTCTTGAGCTTGCCCTTTGTGGAGTTGTCATACTTGCCGGAGTTGTAGGAGTTGCCGCCAGTGCCCTTCTTGTAATTCTTCTGCTTGGGGCAGTCGACAATGAAATGACCTTGGTCACCACACTCAAAGCATCCGGATTTTGTGCCGTGTCTCTTAAACATTCGCTTATCATAGACACGTCGCACCCGGTTGTTAAACAAGCACAGATCATCATCTCCTAGAGTATCAAGTTGTTCCTCGGAGATAGACATCAAGGAAAAGGCAGTACAACTCATGGCATTAGGATCAGCAGACGGTGTCGAAAGTTCCAGAGTCTTGGAGCCAGAATCAGTGAGATTTGATCTCAACTGAATATCGACCTCTGAGGCCTTGAGCTTATTAAAAAGCTCTGCGACAGTCAGGGTATCATAGGACGCGCTCTCAACAATAGAAGAAACCTTGATCTCCCAGATCTTAGGGTCCAAGGTATGGAGAACCTTAAGTGCCAGCTCATGATCCGAGACCAGCTGATCACGTTCGGCCTTGTTAACGCGTAGCTTGTTATTGATCGATTGAAAGCGACCAAACAAAGCCTCAATAGTCTCACCCGGCTTCTGTGAGAAATTTCATACTCACACTGGTAGGTCTGATATAGCCTAGCCTTGACCTGAGCTATCCCCTCATGGTGTGCCTGGAGGGTAGCCCAGATCTCTCGAGCAGTGGTGAGATGGCTAACACGCTCAAACTCACTAGAACCTAGACTAGAAAATAAAATATTCACCGCCTTACTATTATTTTGATGCTGGGTAATTACATTTTCAGCAGTATCCGCAACAATAGTCGTTATTGTGAAATTAGGATGAACACAGATCTCCCATATGTCCGAGCTCTGGCTCATAAGGTATGCTCGCATGCGAGTCTTCCAATAAGTGTAGCCAAAAGCTTCTAGGGATGGGATTTTACCAGAAGACGTCATGGTCACTACCTAGGTTTAGAATCGGTTAAGATATTAGAAAAAACCTAACCTTGCTCTGATACCACTTGTAGGACCGAAGGTAGCAACCAGAGGGGGGGTGAATGGGCGCCTAAAAATTTCTCGCTAAACTATATCGTAATCCCAACACCCAACTAACTTAACAAACAAATAATATTAGCAAGGCGAATTACTGAAATTAAAATAGTTCAGCCTAAAATTAACCAATGTCTTAATTGAAATGATATTAAAGATAAACTAAAGAAAAATACTGCAGTAAATAAAAAACACCAAGATAGATCACTAAATATTTATATTTCAGTCTAGAAATAAAATACTAATCAAATGAATAAAAACATGTATCATTAACAATTAATTCAGTAATAAATCGAAAATATTGTACGTAAAAACTAGAATAAAAATATTACTACGACTAATAAATTTTCGATTTATTTTTATATGAGCAGATTAAAAAACACTTAAACTAATAATACAAGATCAGTAATAAGAATTTAGCAGATTAAAATTAACTGCGAGATTTAATTTGTTTTATGCTAATTAAAAACTAGATGGCTATTGATTTAACTAACTTGTCTAAAAATTGGGAGATTGAAACTTACCTGTCCTGTTACAATCTTTTCGTGGGACCCGCACAAAAGCAGACTAGATTTCATGTTTGTTTCCTCTGTTGCCGTGCTGAATTAATGAGTCAAAAAACCTTTGCTACTGCTCTGGAAAACGTGGGATATGCTGCTGTTCAAAAAGTCGTGGCCGTGGAGAAGACGCCTGTTGGCGAGCTGACGCCCGTGGGGCCCTCGGCTGTTGTGCCACTACTCTGCACCCTGCGTGGAAATAAATCCCAATGCTGTAGTTGCTGTTCTAATGTGGGCCCCACGAGTGCATGTGTGGTGATAACTGAATAAAAGTGCTGCAGCGCTGTTGGCAAAAAGGCAATCCTGCCATTGCTGTCCTGTAGCCTCGGCTGCCACGCCCGAAGAGCTCCCGCCAGCCCGTGAAAACTCCCTCTGCCGCACGCCACGAGTAGAGAAGATTGAAAACCAGCCGGCGAGCGGAGAGAAAGTCGACGGCGGCGGTGCAGATCGAATACGGAGGAAAAATAGGAGATGCAAAATTTGTTGTGGACTGAAAATAATCTCGGGAAAACAGTCATCTATCCCCAAGTGGATAGGGGACTATTTATAGGCGAATCCTAATACATGAAAAGACTAATTTACCCTCGGGTAAAATAAACTGACTCTAAAAATAAATTCTGAAAATTGCTAAAATATTCTTAGAAAAATTACCTGACTCAAATAAAAATATTCTAAACTTAAAAACTAAATATTAATATCCTAAAAACGAATAAATCATAAATTGTCAGTTTTGCACCGAAACTGACAAAGCATCCACCGTCTTCACACAGGGTACCCAGATTGGGTCGACCCGACCCCGCAGCTTCCTCAGCCCGGCAATCGCTCGCCGCCCGTGTACCTGAGTCAAACCCAGTCAACAGACCGGTGGATCCTCTGCCGCTCCTAGCCATGTACCCGGATTGGGCCAGCCCGACTCCGCGACTCCTCTGCCCGGCCGTCGCTCACTGTCCATGTACCTGAGTCACATGCGCCTCAGACTCGGCAGGTCTTCATCTCTCTCTTCCATTGACTTTCGTTGATAATCACTCATCACATCTGGGATATCAAAACCATATTCTTCAACATGGTTTCCCAACAGGCTCTGGACGCACCTCGGTCGAAACTCAGTCAGTAGTGCCTCGACCCGAAGTTCTTTCCAGGTATTTGCCTCTCAAAGCGAGTATAGACTTACACGCATCAGTTGCGTGATTTCGATTCTCACCATGGACACAGCAGAAGAAGGCCTGGGCTTTGCCAGCCAACTTCCCTGGCGGACTCCAACCGCTGGTCTTGCTTCCTGAAGGCTGCGAAGTCCTCGGGGCAAATTTCTGTGGGGGTGCAATGTTCAAGACTTCTGAACGAGGATGCTTTTGCCCCCGACGCCTGTCATGTTGAGCTTCGAAGTTGGGTGCCTGCGGCTGAGTTGAAGTCTTTACTTCCAGCTTGACTTCTTGAAAGATTGATGAAGTTGCGACAGTTCTTCGAAGCCACCCCTCTTCTGACCTTGCATACTCTTCGAAATAAGACATCAACTGAGCAACAGAAGATATCTGCTTCCTGTGAAGTTTATCAAGGAGGCCCGCATGGGTAACTCCCTCTCGAGCTGCCTCAACTACAGAAGATGTAGTTAACCCTCGAATTTGCGACTTCGTATGAGCGAAGCGCTTGAAATATTGTCTTAAAGTCTCTCCGGGGAGCTACTTCACCTGGAAAAGACTTCCTGTTGACATTGGGGGTACGAAGGTACCCTAGAAATTGCTTATGAACTTCTTCCTCAATTGCTCCCATGTTCTGATTGACCCTGGCTTTAGAGACCAGAACCACCGTAGTGCCACTCCTTCAAGAGCTAGGGGAAAACATTTGGCCATAGTGTCTCACACTCCCCCGCTGGCTTCAATTGCCAATGCATAAGAGCGGGAGAACTCCCCAGGATCTTCATCTCTGGAATATTTACAAAGCTTCGAAGTTTTGAACTTAGGGTCGAAGCGTACTTTCTGCAACTCAGGATGCAGCGGAGATTCAGTGTCAAAGGAAGCATTCTTCGGGGCTTCAGGATAAGGAAGTTCATCGTCTTCAGGCACTTCGGGGATGATTGGGGTGGCCTGAGAGCGAAGCCTATCTGCGGCTTCTTGCCGCCACCTTGCTACTTCAGCCTGGAGACTAGCCATTTGAGCGGCCATATCGCCACGACCATTTTCATCTCCTCCGGAAGGACCTTCCGGGTGTTGAGAATTGTATGCATCAGTTCGAAGTTGAACTTGAGGTGGAAGAGGAACTCCGGTTGGCCGAAGTATGGATGGAGTTGGGGGGGGGAACTCCGTATGCTCGAGGAAGGGGAATCCCTTCTGGGGTCTGAGGTGGAGGAAAAGTCAAAGGTCCTCCGACCTCAACTGTGTTTGAAGATCTTGCTCCGGAGGTCCGAGGGGACCTCCGAGTAGGACTACCACCTGAAATCCGCTTGGGAGGCATGGTTTGAGAACTTAGTAGAGAACGAAGTTTTTTGGACAAGGTTCCCCACGGACGGTGCCAACTGTTGGCGTAAAAGATTATGCTAACAGGTTTCTAGAAGTTAGAAACTAACAAATGAAGTGTTTGCGAAGTAAACTATTTCGAGCCTCTGAAGTGGATAATAACTCAAAACAGTTCGAAGATGTGTATTGAATAACTTGATATCCGATCCCCATTATAGGGTGAAACGGGGGGTATTTATAGGCCCAAACATTAAGGAAAAGACCGTTTTATCCCTCTGTTACAACTGACATAGTGGAAACTATTCGGTACCCTTGATAGGGCCAAAACGGTAAAAGACTAATATAATCAGAAAGAAGATAAGTCTTCCATCCTAGCTGGCAAAGAAGCTCTCTTAAGAGTCCCTGTTCGAAGATATACTTCGAACTAGCGTTCGCCTTCATCCTTCGAACTTGATCCAAAGTACTCCCGGAGCTAGATGCTCTAAACCTGTTATTCAATCATTTGTCTTTGTCTTGTCATAACAATAACCCTGAAGATGGAGTATTTCCCCCCAACAACACCATTCTGTTGAGGAACCTGTGGAGCAGAGAATTGATGTTCTATGCCATGCTCCATGCAAAAGTCAACAAAGAGACTGTTCTTGAACTCAGTGCCATTATCACTTCGAATGAATTTCAATGCACCCGGGAGTTCAGTGAAAAGTCTCAAAGCCAAGCTCCGAAAGTGTGAAAACACTTCATCCTTGCTAGAAAGAAAGAAGACCCAAGAGTAGCGAGAGAAATCGCCGACAATGACTAGCACATACCACTTGCCGCCTAAAGAACTAACCCGGGAAGGACCTACAGTGTCCATATGAAGATGTTTTCCAGGTTGTTCAGTCATCACCGTGGTGACTAGCGAGTGCGAAGCAGCAATCATTTTTCCATGTCGACATGGAGCATAAACTAAATTCTTCTCAAACTCGAGCTTGGGCAATCCTCGGATCAGACCTGGGGCACTCAGACGAGCGAGCATCTCAAATCTAATATGCCCTAGTCTCCTATGCCACTTCCAAAGCTCAAAAGTAGAATGAGCAACAAGACAATGAGAAGAACCAGATGACCTAGAAAAATCAGCTCCAAAAAGTATCGCGATGGAATCACACTTCGAAGCCCCCATCAAGCAATTGAGATACAAAAAGTAAAATGTATCCAAAGTTTTCAACCAAAGCAACATCTTTGAGAGTGAAATTCGAGTTGATTCTTACCACACCTTTACCTTTCACTCTACTCCTTTGATTGTTGCCGAAGGTGATATGTTCCTTTTGCTTGGTTGTGGTGAGGCTAGAGAACCATGCTGCATCTCCGGTCATATGGCACGAACAACCGGAGTCCATGATCCACGTGCCCTCCAAGCCTCGGTTTGACGCCTACACATGATAAGAAAATCTCGATCGCTCAGTGCTGGGGTGAGTGAAAACATGACGAGGCATCCAGCACTAAGTGATATGAGTAGTAGGCAAAATAAAAATAGACCGTCTACGCACAGGATAATCAGAATGATGCAAAGTGCGAGGTCTACCTACATGTTGTGACCCAAATGCATGACAAGGTCTCCTAATATGTCGAGGCACAAAGCTACTCACACAAGATCTATCACCATACGGATCATGGTGAACACCTCGAGGAGCAAAACCTCTCCAGGAAGTACGAGGAGCCTCAAAAACAGGACGTGAGTAAAACTCGGGCTCATGCATGCCTTGAGATGGGTAATGCATGTCCTGGAAACTCATCGCCTGAGAGCGTCACTCATCCTTGATGCGACGAAAACAGAACTGAACCAGATGACCCGCCCGCTGACAATAGGAACAATGAAACACTCTCCTAGGGGCACTCACATGGGTCATAGGAGCAATCCTCACAGGCTCCTTGGGCTTTTGCTGAGTGGTTTTCTTAGGAGGAATTTTCTTTGCAGGAGGAGTGATTTTCTTTGGGGTTTGTGCAGGCTTTTTGGCTGATGGTGTGTCTAACAGGGCTCTTTCTTTCTCTAAGGTAGTGGGTGAGGTAAAAACAGTTTTGTTCTCACTGTCTGAAGGAATCCTCTTGTTGGGGGAAAATATCTCATCTTCGGGGTTATTGCCGAAGCAGCATAAAGACAGTCAACCAGTTCGAAGATTCTCCGAAGATCATCTTCGAAGTTGCCCAGAACCCCGTTCGAAGCCCGAAGACAGGCATTGGTTCGAAGTATGTCTTCGAACTAAAGCCCTTCAGGATCTTTTCTGCCAGCTAAGATGGAAGACTTATCTTCTTTCCCATTAGATTAGTCTTTTACCATTTTAGCCCTATTAAGGAAATCAAATAGTTTCCTTAATGTCGGTTGTAATAGAGGGGTAAATAGGTCTTTTCCTTAATGTTTAGGCCTATAAATACCCCCCATTTCACCCTGTAATAGGGACCGAATACAAGTGATTCAATACACACTTTCGAACTATTCTAAGCTATTATCCTTTCGGAGGCTTAGAACAGTTTGCTTCACAAACACTTCGTTTGTTAGTTTCTTTTCTACAGAAACCTGTTAGCGTAATCTTTTACGCCAACAGTTGGCGCCGTCCGTGGGGAACTTAGTCCGAAAAACTTCGTTCTCTACCAACTTCTTACATCATGCCTCCTAAGCGGAGCGCACCTCGCAATCCCACTCGGAGGTCCTCTCGGATCTCCGGAGAGATACCCTTCGACACAGTCGAAGTCGGAGGGTCTTCGACTATCCCTCCACCTCAAACTCCGCAAGGGGCTTCTATCCCTCGAGGATACGAAACCTCTCCGCCAACCCCTTCCATACTCCGACCGCCCGGAGTCCCTCCTCCACCCTCCATTCCGATTCGAACTGATCATACCAGTTCTCAAGACCCGGAAGGTCCTTCCGGAGGAGATGAAGATAGCCTTGGAGATATGGCCACTCAAATGGCCAACCTTCAAGCTGAGGTAGCAAGATGGCGACAAGAAGCTGCGGACAGGCTTCGCTCTCAAGCCATCCCAACTATCTCCGAAGTGCCCGAAGACGACGATCTTGGTTATCCCGAAGCCCCAGAGAACGCCTCCTACGACAATGAATCTCCGTTGCATCCTGAGCTGCAGAGAGTTCGCTTTGATCCAAAGTTTAAAACTTCGAAGCTCTGCAAGTATGCCAGAGATGAAGATCCCGGAGAGTTCGCGCGTTCTTATGCCCTAGCGATTGAGGCTAGCGGCGGAGTCAGAGACACTATGGCGAAGTGCTTCCCGTTAGCTCTTCAAGGAGTGGCGTTGAGATGGTTCTGGTCTTTAAAGCCAGGATCAATCAATTCGTGGTCACAGTTGAAGAGGAAGTTTATAAGTAACTTTCAGGGCACCTTCGTGCCTCCTATGTCAACAGGAAGCCTTTTCCAAGTAAAACAGCTCCCGGAGAAACATTGAGGCAGTACTTCAAGCGCTTCGCTCATACGAAGTCGCAAATTCGGGGGCTGTCCACATCCTCAGTGGTTGATGCGGCTCGGGAAGGCGTCAGTCATCAAGGCCTTCTGGATAAACTGCATCGGAAGAGCATCTCCACAGTGTCACAGCTGATGTCATATTTCGAGGAGTATGCGAGGTCAGAAGAGGGTTGGCTTCGGAGGACTGCTGCTACTTCGACAGTATTGCAAGAAGTTAAAGCAGAGGTGAAGACTTCGGCACAGCCGCAGGAACCAGTCTTCGAAGTGCAACATGATCGAAGAAGAGGGCAAAAGCACCCTCACTCTGAAGTCTTGAATATTGCATCCCCACAGAAGTTTATACAAAGAGCTCCACAGTCTGCGGGGAACAAGTCTAGCGGCTGGAGGCCGCCAGGAAAAACGGCTGGCAAGGGCCAGACCCTTTTTTGCTGTATTCATGGAGAGAATCGAAGCCATGCAACTGACACTTGCAAGGCTATCCTTACCCTAAGGGGAGAATACTTGGAAAGAACTTCGGGTCAAGGCAGTACCGACCGAAGTCCTGCAGCAGCGCGCCCAAACCCGGTCCAGGCTGTGGCGCGGATAGAAAATTTTGATGCTGCAAGGCATCCTCCGGTGGCCAATGTTATGCCACCTCCGAAGCAAGAAGAAGGGCAAGATAGAGGAAAGAGAGTAGTTCTCCCTATCTCCGGAGGAGGTACCCTCGGAAGCATGTCCAAGAGACAGCGAAGAGAGTACGTTCGGGAAGTAGGTCATATTGGGACTTCGTCATCTGCAGCTGCAATGCCGGAGTGGTCTCATGTTCCGATATCTTTCTCTGCGGAGGATGCAGCTGGTATTAAGTTCCCGCATGCAGATCCATTGGTTATCACTGCTGATATTGCAGGGACTGAAGTCCGAAGGGTGCTAATTGACGGAGGTAGTTCGGCAGATATCATTTTTGTGCAAGCCTTCGATCAGTTATGCATTTCCAGGAAGCATCTCCTCCCAGCGGCTCGTCCTCTGCAAGGCTTCGCAGGACCTCCGCTTGATGCACTTGGCCAGATAGGCCTGGAAGTAACCTTCAGAGAAGGTTTATTAGCCCGAACTGAAGAAGTTATCTTTGACGTGGTAGATGCCCCGTATGCTTATAATGTCATCTTTGGACGGGGCATGTTGAATCAGTTCGGAGCCGTGGCGCATCACAACTACTTGTGCATGAAGATGCCCACGCAAGCAGGAGTCCTAACAATCTTCGGAGATCAAGCCATGGCTCGGAGGGCAGAATATGGTCACGGTCCTCCTCTTGATCCGAGGCAAGTAAATAGTGTCCAAGATAATGAAGAAAGTTTTTCAGCCTCCTCCGAAGCTTCGAAGAAGTCTTTTCCGAGACCAAGTCCCGAAGGAGAGATTGCAACGAAGGTCATTGTTAAAGATGGTAAAGAATACACTTTTCAATTTGGTAAAGATTTACCTCCTGAAGTTGCAACCTCCTTGGAAAAGGTAGTGGAAGAAAATTTGGATGTCTTCGCTTGGTCTGACGAAGATATCACCGGAGTCGATCGGGATATCATTGAACACAGTTTACTTGTAAACCCGAAGGCCCGGCCTGTTAGACAAGGACTCCGGAAGATGTCCGCAGAGAGAGCTGCTCTAGCTAAGGACGAAGTTGAAAAACTGTTGAAGGCTGGAATCATCAGAGAAGTGGCTCACACAGAATGGTTAGCCAACCCAGTCTTCG
This sequence comes from Zizania palustris, assembly GCA_019279435.1. Classification (NCBI taxonomy): domain Eukaryota; kingdom Viridiplantae; phylum Streptophyta; class Magnoliopsida; order Poales; family Poaceae; genus Zizania; species Zizania palustris. The sequence goes on from JAAALK010000079.1 coordinate 13,898,404, forward strand.
TCAGGAAGAAGTCTTCCGGGAAGTGGCGCATGTGCATTGATTTCACATCTCTGAATAAAGCGTGCCCACGTGACCCCTACCCCATGCCCCGAATTGATCAACTAGTTGACTCCACTGCAGGTTCGGAGTTATTAAGCTTCCTTGACGCGTATTCTGGTTATCATCAAATATGGTTGAAGCGCGAAGATGAAATCAAGACAAGCTTCGTAACTCCTTCGGGAGTCTTCTGTTATGTAAGAATGCCCTTCGGTCTAAGAAATGCCGGGGCTACTTTTTCAAGATTAGTTGCTAAGGCTCTAGGTCATCAATTAGGTCGCAATGTGGAGGCCTATATGGATGACATTGTAATAAAGAGTGCTTTAAAGCACCAGCATAGCCTAGACTTAGCAGAAACGTTCAATAGCCTTCGGGCATGTGGGATCCGTCTTAACCCCGAAAAATGTATATTCGGAGCTAAGGCTGGAAAGTTGTTAGGGTACTTAGTTTCAAGTAGGGGAATTGAAGCTAGCCCTACTCAAATAACTGCGCTGCAGAAGATGGCTCCTCCGGAGAATTTAAAGCAAGTGCAAAAGCTGACTGGACGTCTGGCCGCACTTAGTAGGTTTTTATCAAGGTCTGCGGAGAGGAGCTTGCCAATATTTAAAGCTTTGAAAGGGTCCGAAGATTTTGCATGGACACCGGAGTGTCAGAAAAGCTTCGAAGATATTAAAGATTATCTCAGCAATCTTGCTACACTTACGGTGCCTATTGCGGACGAAACCCTACTCCTGTATCTTGCAGCTACAGGTTCAGCTGTCAGCGCAGTCCTTGTCAGAGAAGTAGATTTCAATGGGAAGTTGGTCCAAAATCCTGTCTATTTTGTATCCGAAGCATTATCAGGAGCGAAGACAAGATACTTCGAACTTGAGAAGTTCGTTTATGCTCTGATAATGGCTTCGAGAAAGCTAAGACATTATTTTTTGGCTCACAATGTAATTGTACCAACTTCGTATCCTTTAGGAGATATGCTCCGAAGCAAAGATTCCACTGGAAGGATTGGAAAGTGGGAAGTAGAGCTAGCACCCTTCGGCATATCTTTCTTGGCAAGGACAGCTATCAAATCCCAAGTCCTAGCAGACTTCGTAGCAGAGTGGACTCCACCTGCGAATTTGACTCCGGAGAAATCAAGTGACGGAGTTTGGACTGTTTACTCCGATGGGGCTTTCCAAGCATCCGGAGCAGGCATTGGGGCAGTGTTGATTTCACCGCCAGGGCAAAGAGCAATGTACTCCGCAAGACTCAACTTTAAGTCTACCAATAATATAGCGGAGTACGAAGGGATTTTATTGGGACTCCGGAAAGCACGTGCTCTAGGGGCTACAAGAATAATTATAAAAACAGATTCTCAGATAGTAGCAGGGCACGTAGACAAAAGTTTTCAAGTTCGGCATCCACAGCTTGCAAAATACTTAGAAGAAATTCGCAAAATCGAAGCACACTTCAAGGGTATTTCCATTCGGAGTATACCAAGAGCTGAAAACGTGCAAGCGGACATTTTAGCGAAGGCTGCAACCGGAGCTGTGGATGTGCCTGAAGAAGCTTTCTATGAGGAGCTCAATATACCTTCGGTGCCACAAATTGCCTCCGCGGAGATTCTTTGCATTCCTAGTGCAGATTGGAAAGATTCGATCATAAAACTCTTGCAAGGAGGAACAAATTTGCCCGAAGAGCCCCAGTTGTCAAGATTAAAGCTCAGAGCAAGAAACTATCAGTTAATCAACGGTATATTATACAAGGCCGGAGTATGTTCCCCTCTACTCCGATGTATATCTCAAGCCGAAGGCCAAGAAATTCTTCGAGAAATTCACGAAGGCCTTTGTGGAAGTCATTTAGCCCCTAGAGCTCTGGCAGGAAAAACACTTCGCCAGGGGCTTTATTGGCCCACAATAACAGCTGATGCGGAGAGCTTGGTCCGCACTTGTCAAGGATGCCAGTGGATGGGTCGACGGAGTCATCGCCCACCAACAGCTCTTCAAGTCATTGCTCCAGTATGGCCTATGGCCAGATGGGGTATGGATCTAATTGGTCCCTTTCCGTTAGCAAAGGGAAATCTGAAGTTCGCAGTGGTAGCTATTGAATATTTTTCTAAGTGGGTAGAAGCAGAGCCCTTAACAGCTATCACTTCGAACAATGTACAGAAATTCTTCTGGAAGAACATTATTTGCCGGTTCGGAGTGCCTAGATATCTCACAGTTGATAATGGAACACAGTTCGACGCAGAACCCTTCAGGAAGTTTTGCGAAGACCTAGGCATTCAACTATGTTTTGCTGCAGTGAGACATCCTCAGTCGAATGGAGCCGTAGAGCGAGCCAATGGAAATATTTTATCAGGGCTAAATCGAAGAATAGTAGGATTATCAAAGGGACTGTGGACCGAAGAGCTTCCGAAGATTCCATGGTCCATTCGGACTACGCAAACAAGGTCCACAGGTTTTACTCCGTTCAGACTACTATTCGGAGATGAAGCTATGACTCCAAAGGAGCTCAAAGGGGGATCATTTCGCAGCACCGAACCAGACATTGAAGAAGAAAGACAAGCTTCGTTAGATTTGTCAGAAGAAACAAGACTTCGGGCTGTAGCTAATTTATCAAAGTATCATCAGCAGACGAAGACTTGGTTTGACCCGAAGGTTAAGCTCAGTGAGTTAAGGCCGGGTCATCTTGTTCTACGAAGCATTATAGCACCAGGGAAGTTAGGCAATAAATGGGAAGGTCCATATTTAATTGTCCGCTCAGGGCGCCCTGGTTCATTTAAATTAGCTAATTTAGAAGGTGAAGAGTTAGCACATACTTGGCATGCGGAGCACCTAAAGCGATACTTCGCATAAGGGCTCCTTGTAATTTGCTTGTAATCACCTCTAAATTAATAAAGCATACACCCTGATAGTTGCCTTCCCCTCATAGACTTCCAGCTTCCCGAGTGGACGCACTGGAACCGCGGGGTCGACCGAGAGGGAAGTGTCATTAAGCTGGGCTGTATTTCCGGACTTCGAACCCATAAAGTCGAAGCCTCCGGTGTGGTGGCTGACATAATCCGGAGCCCAGGCCACGGCTTGTAGGCATCCGTAAAAAGAGCCCAAAACCACATTCTACGGAGTCCAAGCCATTGGCTGGTAGACTTCCGTAAAAAGAGCCGATGGTGGCCAAAATCTACGGAGTCCAAGCTGCAGCTTGCAGACTTCCGTAAAAAAGAGCCGAAGGTGGCCAAATTCTGCGAAGTCCAAGCCATTGGCTGGTAGACTTCTGCAAAAATAGCCGAAGGTGGCTACAATTATACGGAGTCCAAGCCATTGGCTGGTAGACATCCGTAAAAAGAGTCCAAAGAGACCATTGCAAACTCCGAACCATTGGTTCGTCAGAGATCGCAAAGACAAGCCGAAGGTGGCTAAATCAAAACAGCATTTGAGCCATGAGCTTCGAATGTCTGTTAACATAATCCAAAGTGACAAATTCTTTAAGACACTAAAGTGTCCTGGAAGTTATTTCAATTGATTTCTTTCGTAAAGCAAACAAAGGTACTAAGCTACCATTCTTCTGACTGCAAAAAGTCGAAGACATTTCATAAGATTTCAAAAGATCTTTAAATGACAAAGGGGCTCCGAACCCCCAAAAAATTGTACTCCGAAGTTTTTTCTTTGCGCATAACCATCTTTGAATACATTTCGAAGTTGCTTATACCCAAAGAGGGGCTAGTAAATATGGAGACAATTTTAAATCGGCATTCATTATTGAAATAAATGTATTTACAGTTTACACTATGAAAAATTGGTATCTATACCAAGAAGGAATCGGAGACCTCTTCGATCCCGAGAGCTAGGGGTGGAACGACTAGTTCCAACATCGGAAGTTCTAAGAACTTTACGTTTAACTCTTTCCTCCCCCTCGAAGCTCTAAAATCATTCTGCTCTTGTTGAAGCTCGGCCCAAGTTCGAAGCCGCTCGGGGCTTCTTTCCCAGCTTCTAAGATCTTCAGATCTTTTATTTTGGGCTTCACCTTCGTCTTCAGACCAATTAGTGTCTTCAGAAGACGAGGTGTTTGCGTCAACCTCTTTATCTTCCTCTTTAATATAAGACAATACGTCTTTGATTACTTCGGGCGCAATTACGCCGGAGTCATCTCGAGGAATAAGAAATCGAGGACGCTTATAACTCTTTAGAAGTTCGAAGGTGTTCCACAATGAGCGAAGTTCGCTGTTAAGCTCTAACACTTCGATATCTTCCATAAGAGGCAAAGCCTAAAAATATGACAAACAAGACTTTCATTGATAAATGTTTACAAGCATGAGCTTTACATAATCAAAAAATCCTAAATAATTCCTAAACCTGCGGGTTCGGAGGAGGCTGACTGCTCGAAGCTTGGCTCCGAACTTGCTTCTGACGTTGGCCTTCATCAATCCAAGCCTTGATCGCAGAACGACCTTCGGCTCTCCATGAAGTTTGAAAGGCTCGCCAGGCGGCAGTCACGCCTTCGGAAGGATTCAAAAGTCTCGCGTCGTCGAAGGTAATGGAGCCCTCTGCGCTCGGAGTGATTGTTCGGCCCAAATCCTCGTAGTAACGAAGTAATCCGAGGGCAGACACTTGTCCGGAGAGTTCTCCATAACGTATGCCTGTAGTCTTCATTTGCTTCGCTGCTCCTTGGATCCTCTTTAACCGGCGCAGCAGAGTCACATTGTCATCCGAAGGTAGTGATCTAGTAGTACCGAAGTACTCCAAGACACCTAGCATCTGTTCGATGACCTCCGAAGCCACCTTCTCAGACTTAAGATTTTCCTCAATAAGTGCATCCTTGGCCGAAGTTGTTTCTGCTAGAACTCCGGAAATTCTAGCATTCTCCGTAGTCAAAGTATTCTTTTGAGTCAGGAGTTGGCCAGCCTCTTCTTGGAGTCTCACAAGTTCGGACCCCTTAGCAGCATCCTCCTTCCGCAGTTTTTCAACCTCTGCTCGAAGCACAATTCTTTCTGCTTCGAGCTCTTTCTTCGCAGCCTCTAAGCTTTGCCTAGCCCTTCTCTCTGCTAATATTATATTATCCATCTGAGCTACTCGACCTTCGAAGAAGTTAAAATTTCTTTGAAGAGCTTCGTTCTCTTCCCGAAGTTGAGCAATTTCATTTTCGCCCGATAAAGCTGCAGCGCGGGCCAAGACTGCTTGCTAAGAAAAAAGAAAAACTGGAATAAGAAATTATTCATATATAATTCGCTATTTGGTTCGAAGATGCTTTGTACCTGATAAGCTGCTCTTTCTATAGCAATGTTAAGCTCCGAACTTTTCGCCCTGCTCAAGAGGCCTACCAGTTCTGTTTCCCCGACTTTGCGACTGGCTTGACCCAAAGGTTTAACCAGAGTCCGAAGTCTGGTTCTCTCCTCCAAAAAAGGAGTTAAGAGAGGAAGCATTACCGAAGCCTTCTGATCAGCTCTGCTTATCGAAGGTCCGAAGAGTTCTTCTGAGGCCCTTGGAACTTCTGAAGATGGCCCCCCCTCAGTTGATTCACTTTCATCTGTTGACTCAGACGAAGTCGATCCTTGAGTAGGGAGAGGCTCTATGTGTCTTTTACCCCTTCCAGGCCCCTGTTGAGTAATCTCCGGGTGTGGCTCCGAAGTTGTCGAAGGCCTTTGGATTGTATCCTCGTAATGCACTTCTACAGCAGGAGGCTCTGCAAAAACAAAAATATTATACATTGTAAAATTTTGCAGAAAATGATAAAGAATTATGCAAAATTTACCTTCGACATTCTCTGGGAGATCGAGTACTGGACTGATCGGAGGATCGAAGGTGAAGTCATCTTCTGAATACGCAGTTAAATTTTCCACTGTCGGAGCATCTCCGTGAGCAGTCCTTTCCTCCACAACCGAAGTTGCAGGAACTTCGGCTTCATCTTCACCCATAGGGGCTTCGATTTGCTCCTCTTGGGTATCCGGAGTTCTTACTTCTTCTATGTTGGCTTGGGGCTCCGGTATACCTGCAGTATCTTCAGTGTGAATATTTCGTTGAGCTGCATCTTCGTCAATCAATTTCACTAATAATATACCTTCATCCTCTTTAGAACCAGAAATTGAGGTTCTTGAGCTTGAAGGCGCAGGATCCGAAGGTGCGAGATTCTTTGGCTTCCGAGCCACCTTCTTCACCGGAGTCCTTGCGGAGCTAGAAGCTCCGGCTTCAGCCACTCTTTTCTTGGGTCCTTTATCCAGAGGCACCCAGTCCATCAGAGGGGGCGGAGTTAACTCCAACATTCCCCATACTCTGTTAAACCGCTCCCAACTCCCGACCAATTTAATTCGCCATTCTTTTTCCGTCGGAGTTGGGGCACCCAGAATCTTCTCCGAAGCCCTTACGATTTGCTCTGAAGTAATAGGGGCTGAAGAAGCTAAAAATAATTCAAGTTAGTCTTTCTTCGAAGTAAATATGTACAATGCATGTTGGTTTCGAAGTTACCTGCAGGGCTCGAAGTAAAATTGATCTTGCGAAGACCACCTTCTGAGTCATCCTCGAAGACGATAGGCCAGATGGCCATCAGCGGAGGAATTTGGAGTCCGAGGAATTCTTCGGCCAAGTCTCGCATGCTTAACCTTCGGCTAATTTTTTGAAGCAGGTTAAGGCGAGCTTCGAGCTAGCCTTCGTCCGGTTGCACTAAGGCTTCCTTCCGGAATTGGATTTCTTTGAGGGGCCCAGCCAGAGGACTGCTCGCTCCGACTTCGGCATAGAACCACCTCAAGACCCAATCAGTATACCATCTTGCATTGATGGCCTTAGCAGGGAATTGCAGGGCATATTCATCACGAAGCCTAAAATTAATGCTTCCGAAGGCAACTACTACTTTCTCACCTCCGGAGCCTACGGAGGTCTTCGGCTGGCAAGTTGCTCTATGAAGTGCAGCGAAGATTTCTGCCCTCCCCTCGCAACCTTCGGCTCTCAACGCCCATTCGAAGATAGCTAACCTAGCCACTGCATTCGGAGATAGCTGCGGGAGGGTTACGTGGAACAGATCAAGTACCTCTGCCAGGAAGTCCACTGCAGGGAGGCCCAAGCCTGCTTCGAAAAAGGCTTCGAATACTACAACCTCTCCGGGTCTTGGTGATGGAATCGATTCTTTGCCCGGCTTCCGAATCATAACTCCATTACTAATCTTTCCCCCTGCTGTGATTGCCAAAGATTCTCTCTTGCAGGTAGAAGGTCCCAACTCAAAAGACTGATCCAAATATTTGGTCGATGGTGGGCACAGACCTTGGTCATCGGCGATTTGGGGATTTCTCCTCCCTGCCGCCATGGATGTCGCCGCCTGCATCGAGGGTGCCGCCGCCAATGTTGACGCTGCTGCCGCTGCGGCCGCTTGTTGCCGAGCCAAGGCCGAAGGAGGCGCAGATCCCTTGGTCTTCACCATCACGATCGCTGGATTGCTCTGAGGAAATCAAGGCTAGGGCTCAAAAACTCAAAGGTTAGGGCTCAAGAATTCGAGGGGCTCAAAAAAGCTTTTGACTGTGAGAAAGCGGTGAAAAGGTAATCGGGTAAGTTTTAGACCCCCTATTTATAACCTAAATGTTCCGTTTGTTACCGTTTTGGCTCTGCCTTTTCGCATTCTCGCCCGTTATTTTCCTCCGAAAATAACGCATCGTATAACTTCCATTAGAAGAAACAGGCTAACGGCTATTTCTTCTAAGTCTGAGAAGTCTTCAGTCTTTTTAAAGATACTTCTAAGTCACTCCGAATGTAACTTCTTCGAATACCAATTCGAAGTATATATCTCCACATAATTCGGAGATGATATTAATCTGTTAACCCCTACGCATGATTACTTTTCTTGCGTATACTGCTCTCCTAAACGTTACAGGTCAACGGAGAAGCGTATTCGAGGGGCTATTGTTGGGGGAAAATATCTCATCTTCGGGGTTATTGCCGAAGCAGCATAAAGACAGTCAACCAGTTCGAAGATTCTCCGAAGATCATCTTCGAAGTTGCCCAGAACCCCGTTCGAAGCCCGAAGACAGGCATTGGTTCGAAGTATGTCTTCGAACTAAAGCCCTTCAGGATCTTTTCTGCCAGCTAAGATGGAAGACTTATCTTCTTTCCCATTAGATTAGTCTTTTACCATTTTAGCCCTATTAAGGAAATCAAATAGTTTCCTTAATGTCGGTTGTAATAGAGGGGTAAATAGGTCTTTTCCTTAATGTTTAGGCCTATAAATATCCCCCATTTCACCCTGTAATAGGGACCGAATACAAGTGATTCAATACACACTTTCGAACTATTCTAAGCTATTATCCTTTCGGAGGCTTAGAACAGTTTGCTTCACAAACACTTCGTTTGTTAGTTTCTTTTCTACAGAAACCTGTTAGCGTAATCTTTTACGCCAACACCTCTCAAAACCCAATCCCAGAGCTAACCCTGCCCTGTCAGCACACATCTTGGTCTTGGCCAAGAGCAAGTTCATCCTACCCTTCCCCCAGTGCATTTGTTGACCACAGAAAGAAGGTATTCATTTTCAGTCATAAGGTTTTCAGCTCGCTGTCTAACAGTGCCTAGCTGGTCCTTAAGGGTTATGCAAGTTTCACACACAGGTTGTACATCCTTAGAACTACCGGCCCTCTCCAATCTAGCCTCTAAATCCTAAACATGCTTATCACGTAAATTAATGCTCTCACGTAATAAGGGGTAGTTCATGCATTCATTTATATCATGAGGACTAGAATCAACCATCAAAAGCTGCTTCTATGTAGTCTCAAGCTTGGAAAGAGTTTGAGCATGCATAGAACGCAACTGAGTAAGCTCACCCATGACAACAGTGCAAGATTCACATTCAGCGTCATTAACCCTAGACTTAAGCATGGCATAATCATTAGAAACAGATTCTAGCCTAAGTCTAAGGTCTTTTCTATCTCTAGCGGCTTGCACAAGTAACCTATCATGACCAAGAACTACTTCATTCAGTTCATCTAATTTAATTGAAAGCTGGTCATAGGATAGTGGTATCTCAGATGAGTCAAGCTCATCGCCGTTGTGATTGCTGTCGGCCATGAAGCAAAGGCCAGTGAACTCTCGTCCCTTCTTGTCCTTCTTATCTTCCTTCCTTGGGGACTCCTCCTCATCAGAGCTCGACTCCTCAGTTGAGGAAGTGTCGATATTGCTGAGAGCAGCAACAAAGGCTCTGGAAGCGGCTTTGGCTACTCTCTTAGCCACCTTGCCGCGATTGCTCTTCACAAAGGGTTTCCTCTTCTTTTTTTGGTATTTGAGGCGCTCACTCTCATCTCTCTTCTTAAGTTTAGGACAATTGGCCTTTATGTGAGAAGTGTCGCCACACTCAAAACAACCACTAAAACCACTTCTCCTCTGATCCCATCTCTCATGATGAAAACGGGTGAACCTTCTGGCAATGAGAGCAAGCTCATCATCATCCAGAGTATCCACCCGCTCCTTAGTGACGGAGACCAGGGAGGACAAAGCAAAACCATCTGCAAGAACTCAAGTGCCTGATGTGCTTGGTTCTGCAGTGGTGCCATGGCTAGTGCTAGAAACTAGTGCCAATGGTTGTGGCAAGGAGTTCCTATGCACTGCAATAGATGTCTTGGCAATCTCTGTGGACTTCAGCTTGCTGAAGAGCTCATCACAGGTCAATGTGTCATAACCTGCGGACTCCTCAATACTAGATATCTTTACTTCCCATATGCTATGATCAAGAGCATAGAGAAGCTTGATAGCCCTATCCTGATCATTGTAAGCAAGCATCCCGTTGGACCACAAGTTACTCACTATCGCATCAAAGCGAGAAAACATGGCATCTATAGATTCACCAGGTGCCTACACAAACAGCTGAAACTGTTGATTGTATATGCTTTGGTGCCTGGCCTTAATCTGGGTAGAGCCCTCATGAAAGATAGTGAGTGTAGTCCAAATCTCCCTAGCTATCCTAAGGTGTTGCATCCTATCAAACGCACCATTCGAAGTTCTGGTTCGAAGGTATTTTACAGCTCCAAAACCAGGCTTCGCAAGGAGCAAAAGTTCGAAGTCAAGAAGACTTCGCTCCACCCACAACACCCAAAACTCAACTCTGCTAAGTCAGTGCAGGCTCCTCACACTAGGTGCCATTGAGCAGACTTCACACTTCACCCTTCGTAGGAGTAGACTTACCTATGAGGACTTCGACCAAATACTCAGCGCTAGCAACTGGTACTAGGCTTCGTACTTCGAAGGTCTAAACTTCATAGTGCACACTGAGATAAGGACTTTGCCAAGAGAAGAAAACAGGCTTCGATTTAAGCCAGACACAGTGCTTCGCTAGTAATCAGAGAGGGCTAGCCTCAGTTTACACAGAGCGAACACACTGATAAAATCACACTTCACACAGACAGATGTCTCACACACTTCTCCAGAAGAGATCCAGTGCACAGAGAAATCAAGGCATGTAGTGAATTGTAGGCATAGAAGTTCAAACAATAAATGAAAACATAATCAAAGTTTCATTGCTTGAACAGGGAACACAAAATGAACTCACAGACTGAATACACGAGTGTGGCGGCTAGCACAGGAGCTCAAAAATGGCTGCTCAAAGTGTTGCTGTTACCTAGCTAGCCTCCACTATTTATAGGCACTATTCATCCCTGTGAATAGACAACTTTACCCCTAGGGTTTACACTAGTTTTGTCTCATCAGAACAGGGGGGTACAGTAGGTAGTCTAATTTATTTGGAGGCTTCTTTTTGTCAGCTTCGCAGAGGAGACAACATCAGCTTTTGCAGAGCAGACATGGTAAGCCTTTGCAGTCTTTGAGTCTTCTGAAGCCCCCCTTCACACGCGAGTGGTGCGATAGCTTCGGTGAGAAGCCTTGAGCCTGACGGCCTTCGCTTCACCGAAGTCAGCCTTCGATATAGTGACGGTTTTGAGCCGAAGCCGTCAAAGCCCTTGAGCCTTCGCACCAACACCTCCGGAGTGGACCACAATGTCTTCGCAGCTTCTCCTAGCTCGAACTCCATCAGTCCATGTACCAAAGCCATGCATGGCCGAAGTACCTCAAGTCAGCCACCCTCCGAAGCCCCACCTTCGGAGTACCACCCTTCAAAGTCCCTTCCTCGTCCAAGGCCTCCTCATGAAGCATTCCATGAGCACTTCGTCGCAGTGTCTCTCCCCGAGCACACTCCTCGACGAACCTCACCCGGACCATGCCTTTGATGCACCTGGACTTCTGAGACCTTCATCGGGTATACCTTCGAGTGCCTCCCTCTGGAGCACACTTCAAATGCCTTGCCTCATTGCTGAGGATTTTGTCCAACATACTCCAAAGTCACTCCATTCGGAGTACCCTTCAAAGTGACTCGCCTCCGAGGACTTCGTCTTGGGGTACCTTCAGCCGGAGCCACACTCTGCACTCTGTGCCTCCTCCTAGCGCACCTTCACCCGAGGACCGACCTCGAACCCTCGCAGCCTTCGTGACCGAGCTCCCCGCTCGCTTGGCATCAACCCTCCCGCTTTACCTAGGTTCACTTGCTGCGAACCATCCGTCGCCTCCGAAGTCACCTGCGCACCACAACACCAAAGACAAATAGACAAGTGTATCTAGTACCCCAGAGACCTTTCCGTGTAAACAACCTCCGATACACACTCCAGTGTACCGCCCAAAGTACTGAACCCTTCGGTACAACCGAGTCATCGTGTACTGTCGGACCCCTCCGACAGGCACACTCCGCTGCAACAGCTGCAGCAAACAGATCCCACCGAACCCTTCGGTGAAACAACCTCCGAACCCCTTCGGAGGGACCCCATCGAATCAGAGGATAAAATCCGTCAATCACTCATCACAGACTCCGAAACCAACCCTTGGTTTCTCAGTTTCCCCCTTGCGTTAGAAGGCGTAGCCCTTCGTTGGTTTTGGTCTCTAAAGCTAGGATCAATTAAGTCGTGGGAGTAGTTGAAGAAGAAATTCGTGAGTAATTTTCAGGGGACTTTTGTAGCCCCGTTGTCTACTGGAAGCCTTTTTCAAGTGAAACAACAGGCAGGAGAAACTCTTCAAGAATACTTCATGCGCTTTGCCCACACCAAGTCCCAGATCAAGGGGATGTCCACATCTTCTATGGTGGATGCGGCGCGTGAAGGTGTAATGAATCCCGACCTCCTCAACAAACTTCATGGAAAGTCGGTGTCTTCAGTAGCTCAATTGATGGCATACTTCAAGCAGTATGCCAAAGCAGAAGAGGGATGCCTCCTAAGGATGTTGCATCCACACCAACCCTCCCCCAAGAAGTCAAGATGGAGCCAGGGGCTCCAAGTCCTCCACAGGCCCTCCTCGATAATCGTTCTAATGATTAGAGAAGAGGAAGGAAGCACTTTCTCTTCGAAGTGTTGAATATTGCCCCTCCACTCCGAAGATGCCTTCCAACTATAAACAGGCTCAAGGCAATAAAGCTAGTGGCTCGAAGCCACTAGAAAAACCAGCTAGCCAAGGACAAACTCTTTTTTGTTGTGTGCATGGTGAAAATAGAATCCATGCCACCAAAGATTGTAAGTCTATACTGACTCTCCGAGTGAGTATCTGTGGAGGAACTCATGGTGAGGCACTATAGACTGAGCTCCTCCGGCAGCACGACCAGAGCCCGTACAAGCTGTCGGGCATGTAGGCAATCCCGAAACTCCTATGCAACTTTCCGGTGTGCAACATTATGCCACCACCAAAGCAAGAAGACCCTCAGTATCATGGAAAACGAGTGGTCCTTCCCATCTCCGGAGGGGTGACCCTCGGTAATATGTCGAAGCATCAGAGAAGGGAATATTTTCGGGAAGTAGAGCATATATTCACTTCAAACTCGACTGCAGAAATGCCCGAGTGGTCTCATGTGCCCATTTAATTCTACGCCCACGATGCTGTAGGGGTGAAATTCCCCCATGCTGACCCCCTTGTCATTTCAGCTAATATCGCAGGAGTGGAAGTTCGAAGGGTATTAGTCGACGGTGGAAGCTCCGCTGACATACTCTTCGTCCAAGCCTTCGATCAAATGTGTATCCCCCGAAGGCATTTACTTTCAGCAGCTCGCCCACTCCAAGGCTTCGCAGGCCCTCCTCTCGATGCCCTCAGCCAAATAGGCCTTGAGGTTGCTTTCGGTGAGGGGCCCCTATCTAGAGTCGAGGAGGTCATCTTTGACGTTGTTGATGCCCCGTATGTGTACAACGAAATCTTTGGACGAGGGATGCTGAATCAATTTGGAGCCGTGGCATACCACAATTATTTGTGTCTCAAAATGCCCACACAAGGTGGAGTTCTTACAATCCCAGGAGACCAAGGTGCATCTCGGAGAGCAGAGTATGGCCATGGCCCACCTCTCGATCCTCGGTAGGTAAATAGTGTGCAAGAACACTCGGAGGAGGCTTGGGGGTCCCTAGACCCTCCGAAGGACCTTTCTCTCAAGCCAAGACCTGAAGGTGATGTAGTCACGAGGATCATTGTCAAAGAAGGCAAAGAATACCACATTCAGTAAGGCAAGGGGCTGCCTTTGGAGATTACCATTTCGTTAGAAGAAGTGGTCCAAGAAAATCTAGATATCTTCGCTTGGTCCGACGAAGATATCCCCGGAGTTGACCGGAGTATTATCGAGCATATCTTGCTCATTAACCCTAAGGCTCGACCTATTCGCTAGGGGCTCCACAAGTTGTCCACTGAAAGAGCTGACCTCACTAAGGCATATGTAGAAAAGCTGCTAAGAGCCGAAATTATTAGGGATGTAGCCCACACGGAGTGGTTGGCTAACCCTGTCTTTGTTAAGAAAAAGTGCTCCAGCAAATGGCGCGTGTGCATTGACTTCACATCTCTAAATAAAGCATGCCCACGAGACCCCTACCCCAAGCCCTGCATTGATCAACTTGTTGACTTTACAGCTGGTTCCAAGCTCCTAAGCTTCCTTGATGCATACTCCGGTTATAATCAAATCTGGCTAAAATGCGAAGACGAAGCCAAGACGAGCTTTATAACCCCTTCTGGAGTATTCTGTTATGTCCGAATGCCCTTCGGCTTGAGAAATGCCAGGGCAACATTTTCACGTCTCATTGCTAAAGCTCTAGGTCACCAAATAGGCCAAAATGTCGAAGCCTATATGGATGACATTGTAATAAAGAGTGCTTTAAAGCACCAACATAGTATAGACTTAGCAGAAACTTTTGAGAGCCTCCGAGCATGTGGAGTTTGCCTCAATCCTAAAAAATGTATTTTCGGAGCTCAAGCAGGAAAATTGCTAGGGTACTTAGTTTTGAGCAGAGGAATTGAAGCTAGCCCTATGCATATAAGTGCACTGTAAAGAATGGCTCAGCCCGAAAATTTGAAGCAAGCCCAGAAGTTAACCAAACGCCTCGCAGCTCTCAGCAAATTCTCGGCCAGATCAGCAGAGCGAAGCCTCGCAATTTTCAAAGCCTTAAAAGGGTCTAAAAGTTTCAAATGGACACCGAAATGCTAGAAAATCTTCGACGGAATCAAGGACTATCTTGGAAATTTATCAATGTTTACTGTGCCCCTTGCAGAGGAATTCTCCTCCTTTATCTTGCAGCAACAGGCTCCGCAGTAAGTGCAGTGCTTGTCAGAGAAATAGAGCTCAATGGAAAACTGGTGCAGAACCCAGTATACATTGTTTGAGAAGCCTTGTAGAGAGCAAAAACATGGTACTCCGAGCTCGAGAAATTTGCATATGCTTTGGTAACGGCCTCACGGAAGCTAAGGCATTACTTTTTAGCACACAATATAATTGTCCCTACATCGTATCCCCCTTGGTGATATGTTCTGCAGCAAATACTCCACAGGGAGGATTGGAAAATGGGCTGTCGAGCTAGCCCCCTTTGACATTTCCTTCACTTCAAGAACATCCATTAAGTCTCACGTTGTGGCTGACTTTGTTGAAGAGTGGACTCCATCCGCAATCTGGGCTCCAGAAGAATCATGCGAAGGAGTATAGACAATATACTCTAACAGAGCATTTCAGGCATCCGGAGCTGGTGCTGGAGCTGTGATAATTTCACCTTTAGGGCAGAAAGAAATCTACTCTACAAGGCTCAACTTTAAGTCCACTAACAATATTGCAGAGTACGAAGGAATTTTGCTTGGTCTCCGTATAGCGCGAGCACTTGGAGCAGCTAGAATTATAACAAAAACAGATTCTCAAGTTATTGCATGGCATGTTGACAAAAGTTTCCAAGCTCGGCATCCACATCTTGCGAATTACTTAGAAGAGATCCGCAAGACGGAGGCATTATTCAAAGGAATCTCCATCCGGAGCATCCCTCAGGCAGAAAATCAGCTCACAGACGTCCTGGCGAAGGCTACAGCCGAAGCATTGGATGTCCCGGAAGAGGCTTTTTATGAAGAGCTTGTTGACCCTTCAGTGCATCAGCCACCCTCCACCGAAGTATTTTGTATACCAATCACTAATTAGTGGAGCCCGATATTAAATTTTTTGCAAAAAATTTCAACTCCCCTAGAAGGCCCACATTTGCAAAGGCTATAGTCAAGGGTCCGAAATTATAAGCTTGTCAACGGAGTGCTATATAAAGCTAAAGTCTGTTCTCCTCTACTCCGATGCATCTCACAACTTGAAGGCCAAGATATACTTTGGGAAATCCATGAAGGCTTGTGTGGTAGCCACTTAGCCCCTTGGGCTTTAGCAGACAAAACACTTCACCAAGGGCTTTATTGGCCAACAGTTGTAACAGATGCAAAATCATTGGTTCGAACCTGTCAAGGGTGCCAATAGATGGGAAGACGGAGCCATCGTCCTCCAACACCCCTTCAAGTCATTGCTCCGGTATGGCCGATGGCACGATGGGGAATGGTTCTCATCGACCCTTTCCCAATGGCGAAGGGTAGCTTGAAGTTTGCAGTGGTAGCAATCGAATACTTTTCTAAATTGGTCAAAACCGAACCCTTAACTGCTACCACTTCAAAAAATGTGCAGAAATTCTTCTGGCAAAATATTATTTGTAGGTTCGGAGTGCCTAGAGAGTTGACAATCGACAATGGCACCTAATTTGAAACCGAACCTTTTAAAGAATTCTGCGAAGGGCTAGGCATTAGAATGTGTTGTGCAGCCGTCCGTCATCCCCAATCCAACAGAGCCATCGAGCGAGCCAATGCTAATATTCTATCTGGCTTGAGATCACAGGATTGTAGGGTTGGCAAAGGGCCTGTGGACTGAAGAGCTTCCTAAGATTTTCTGGTCCATTCAGACCACTCAAGCTAGGTCTACAGGTTTTACCCCATTCAGGTTGTTGTTCGTAGATGAAGCCATGACTCCAACGGAGCTGAAAGGTGGATCCATTCGCGCAACGGAGCCAGAAGATAAAGACAAAAGAAACATTTCGCTTGACTTATATGAAGAAATAAGGCTTTGAGTTGTCGCCAATTTGACAAAGTACCAAGACCAAACGAAGGCATGGTATGACCTGAAGGTAAAAGTTAATGAACTTAGATTGGGTCATTTGGTACTGCGAAGTGTAATTGCTCCTGGGAAATTAGGAAACAAATGGGAAGGACCATATATTATGCTACGGCCAGGGCGCCCCAGATCTTTTAAATTAGATAATTTAGAAGGAGAAGAGTTAAAGCATGCGTGGCATGCGAAGCACCCTAAACGTTATTACGCTTAGGGGATCCTTGTAAATAATTGTAAAGAACATTTCTAAAATAAATAGAGCTTGAGGTTTGAATTATGCTTACTCCTCAATATTCCCTACCCCTGGTGGATGCATGAGAGGAACGGAGATGCTTATGGAGGTAATCATCTTTCATCAGAACCCAATAAACGACCTTCAAACAACTGGTTCAGGGATTCCATAAAAGAGCCATAGGTGGCCAAAGCCTATGAATTATGAGCTTTGGCTTGATTGCATCTGTAAAAGAGTCTAAGCACTTTAAAAGAATAGATTTCCGATCCTCCGAGTTCAAAGCATTTGTAAAAGAGCCGTAGGTGGCCAAAGCCTACGGATTCCGAGCATCGGCTTGATAGTATCCGAAGAAGAGCCTAAGGACTTTAAAAGAATAGATTTCCGATCCTCCGGGTTCGAAGCATCTGTAAAAGAGCCGTAGGTGGCAAAAGCCTAGGATTTTGAGCTTCGGCTTGATAGCATCCATAGAAGAGTCTAAGGACTTTAAAAGAACAGATTTCTGATCCTCTGAGTTTGAAGCATCTGTAAAAGAGCCGCAGGTGGCCAAAGCCTACAGATTTCGAGCTTCAGCTTGAGAGCATCCGTAGAAGAGTCTAAGTACTTTAAAAGAACAGATTTCCGATCCTCCGGGTTCAAAGCATCTGTAAAAGAGCCGTAGGTGGCCAAAGCCTATGGATTCTGAGCTTCGGCTTGATATAATCCGTAGAAGAGTCTAAGGATTTTAAAAGAATAGATTTCTGATCCTCCGGGCTCAAAGCACCTGTAAAAGAGTCAAAGGTGACCAAATTATAAGGTATCAAGGCCCCGAACAAATAAAACCCATCAAGAGTCCTAAGTGAGCAATTTCGGAGCTCTAATTTATAAATTCGAAGCTCTAAGATTGTAGGCATCCAACAATTAGTTTGATGCTTCCACTACTCTACCTTTAACAGGTGAGATATCATGATACGAACATACAGTTCGAAGAACTCTACGAAAGAGTCGAGTTCGTGGTTATCAAGTACTGTTTGCGAAAGAGTCGGACCAATCTACATAATCTGAAGATGAAGATGCTACTACCTTATTATCTTCTTTAATATAAGAAAGGACTTTGCTACAAACATCAGGTGCTATTTCTCCATGCTCCCCTCGAGGAACAGAAAATCGCGAGCGCCTATAAGGTCTTAAGATTTTGAGAATAGCCCATTGTTGGCAAAGCCCTTCATTAAGCTCTAATACTTCGAGATCACGATCCGAAGCATGTAGCAAAATCTAAAAGCAAACATTCAAGTGAGGACTTTTCATTTATTAACTTTTCATTCATTGAGATAAAAGAACATTTCAAGATCTTTTGTACATAATAAAGCACCCTAGAAGCTAGACCTTCGGATCCGGAGGCGGAGCGGTTGGCAGAGTTGGAGCTAGAGGCCTCGTCTGAGCTTGCCTCTGCCGATGGGCTTCGTTGATCCACGCCTTGGCCGCAGCTTCGTTGTCTTCTTTCTAGGTCGCCTGGAAGGCTTCCCTAGCCGAAGCCACGTCCAGTGATGGTCGGAGCAAGCCTTCATCAGCGAAGCTTGCCAGCGTTGAACCCTTCACCGGAGCAACAGAGACCCATATGGCTTTGAGGTGATGAAGGACTCCGATCCCGGCTACTTTCCTGGAGATTTCTCCATAACGAGTACCGGAGCCTTTCATCATCTTGGACGCTGCGTGGATCATCTTGAGCTTTCGGTTGAGAGGCTCGTCCGCCGTAGCCGAAGAAGATAGGCACACTGTTCCAAAATTTTTTAGGACACCCCTAAGGGTGTCCATGGTCTGATCAGCCGCCAAGCCATACATCGTCTCGTCCCTTGTCTTCTCGGTAGCGATGGAGGAGAGTTCAGTTATCTTTGACATTAGATAATTCTTCTGAGACAGCGCTTGCTGAAGCACCCCTCGAAGTTCTGAGTTCAGCTCCGAAAGACACCTCTGCTGCTCGAAGCTTCTCAACTTCAGCCCTTAGCACCATACACTCCACTTGAAGTTCCTTTATCAAAGAAGCTAGGCCAGCATGAGCTTGCTGCTTCGTTCGGAGAACTTCCTCTACCATGCCCTTCATCCTCTGCTCTTCAAGGAGTTCTTCCTCCAATCGCAAGGACTTATCTTCAGAGCCGATTAGTCTCGAGCTTGTTGGAAGTCGCTGCCGCTCTAGCAAGAACAAATTGCTGCAAAAAGCAAAGTAAGTACGATGTAATTTCAATGAATTAAATGTACTTTATGTTTATTGCATACCTGGATGGTAGCCCTTTCGAGGGCTAGGGCTAGCTCCGATCCACTATCCTCACTCAACGCGGAGACCATCTTGGAGTTGCCATCCTCTTGGCTCTTTTCAGCCAAGGGCTGTAGGAGAGATCGGAGCCCTGTCCGCTGCTCCAAGAACGGAGCCAGTAGTGGGAGCCATAATAGAGCTCTCTGACCATCTTCGGCAGGGTCTTCTTCCGAAGCATCCACCGAAGATTCATTCGTCGATGGCATCAACATCAAGGAAGGGAGAGGCCTAGGCCAGATCGTGCCTTTACCTTTCCCCAGGGCAGGAGCTGAAGGGACCACTACCTCCATCGGAGTAGATCCCCCTATAGGGGTGATCCCCTCGGCTGAACCAGCCCCAATAGAAATAACCTTCGGAGCCTCATCTCGAACTGGAGCCGAAGCTCCATCTTGGGATGGAGCCATATTGCTCCTCGAAGAAACAAAGATCGAATGCTTACCTCCACCTACACTTTGAGGGAGAATTACAGGATCCCCTAGAAATTCATACATTCTGAGGTACTCCTCAATGTCCTCCGCTGAAGTTTGGGACAGAGTAGCAGACGTCAAGGCCCTTACCTCCATCACAACTACTCCGATCACTGGTGAACTGGGGCCTTCTGGCTCCGTTCCCTGAACCCCGGTGTGTTCGGTGATGATCGCCACCTCCTCTTCGGGTCTCGGTGTTGCTCGGACTTCTACACGAGGTGGATACTCGGTCTCAACCTGAGAATCCTCTTCGCCACCTTCCATCAAGAGAGCTTCTAGCTCCTTTCCCATCTAGACCTCTGAGGTATCCTCCTCTTCCAACTCCTCCGAAGAAGAACTCCGGATCTTGAGTGAAGACGAAGACGCCGGAGGTGAAGGGAGTTTCAATTTCCGTGTCGCCTTATTCACCGGAGTCCTCATAGCCTT
The DNA here is from genome assembly GCA_019279435.1 of Zizania palustris. Taxonomy (NCBI): domain Eukaryota; kingdom Viridiplantae; phylum Streptophyta; class Magnoliopsida; order Poales; family Poaceae; genus Zizania; species Zizania palustris. The sequence continues at coordinate 13,918,238 of JAAALK010000079.1, forward strand.
GGAGGTCCCAATAGCAGCCTTCCTCTTTCGAGAGACAAGATCTGTTGGGTCGAAGCTTGAAAGAGGAGGATCTCCCATTCCGAGCGTGCTCCACACTCGGTTGGAGCGTTCCCAGCTCCCAACCAGCTCGATCCTCCATTGCTTCTCCACTGTGGTAGGGGCTCTGAGCACCCATTTCGTGGCTCGAGCTATCTGCTCCGGAGCCAATGCCAACGGAGTCGCTGAAATAAGGTAACAATCTGTTGAGGAAATTACATATATTCTATGACAAATTTGAATGCAGGAGATGTTGAAGTATTACCTAGAGCTCGAAGCTCCACCTCCGAAGCACTCTGGAACACAACAGGCCAGTTGGCCCAGAGTGGAGGTATCCGAAGGGCGATGAACTCCTCCACCTAGTCTCACATACTCATGCGCTTGGCCACTAAAGACAATAACCCAAGTCGCGTTGTGAGCAGACTTGACTCCGGAGTCACCTTCGCCTCCCTCCTGTACCATATCTCTTGTAGGGGCCCCGCTAGGCTAGAGTCTTCTCCAACCTCGGCATAGAACCACCTGAGTATCCAGTCGTAATACCACCAGTCGTTGATTGGTTTTGCAGGGAAATTCTTCAGATGACCCTTCGAAGCTAAAAGTTGACACTTCTGAAGGCCACCAGTAGCTTGGAGTCTCCGGGCCGTCATGTGGCTTAGGTTGGCACGAAGCTTCATGAGTTGCCACGAACACTTCGGACCTTCCTTCGCACCCTTCGGCTCAAAGGGCCCACTCGAAGATTGCTATCCTATATATGGCATTCGGAGATAGCTGCGGCAAGGTGACATGGAACATCTCTAGAACCTCCGTCAGGAAATCAATAGAAGGAAGTCCCAGTCCTGCTTCAAAGAAAGCTTTGAAGACAACTACTTGTCCACTCCTCGGCGCTGGTATCACCTCTTCCCCAGGGATCCATGTCCTCATTCCTGGTCCCAGCTTGCCGTTCACTGCTTCTTCAACGGACTCTGCCGTGCTAGTCGATCGCCCTAGAAAAAATGTTTGCTTCAATGGCTTCTTTGATGGTGGACGGAGTTCTCATGGATCCTTAGGCTAGGAGCCACCTGGAGCTCTCGCCTTTGCTACTTCTGCAGATGCGGCCCAAGCTTGCCGCTGCGCAAAGGTCGCCACCGCCGTCGGCACTTTCACACTGGTTCTCGCCATTGGTGGAATGCTCGAGAGTCTCGAAGAGGAAAGTTAAAGATGAAAGTGTGGAAATGTCTAAGCACAGAAGCTCTGTAAAAACTTTTCACCGCTGATCACTTCCCCTTTTATAACTGCTCTGTTCTCATTCGGTGCGATTCATGCATGATTTCATATTTGCAGATCCAACCCGCGTCAATGATAGGTGGGGCCAAAAGGTGAAGTAATGTGAACCCGCGATAAAACCTTTGCAGCTGTTGCTTTCTCGAAAGGTCTAATGGCTATTTGAGGAGTAACGGTACAAAAGTAACGGCTCTTTGCGATGCATTGACGTCATAATGGTTCACATTCTTTCGAAGCTATCATATGGAAGTTCAAGTTCAAAGCCTAGATTCGATACGCCTCCGATGCTAAAGATGCTTCGAACGGTTATAATAGCTTGAATTTTTTCTAAGTTCCTGAGTATGAAAATATTTCTTGCGTATACTGCTCTCCTTGCTATACAGGCTATTCAGAGAAGCATATTTGAAGGGCTACCATTGGGGGAAAATACTTCATCCTCATGATCCTCTGAGATTCCAAGGAAATGAGTTATGCGATCAAGATAAATGCAAGTCTAATCTCGAAGCTCAAGACTTGCCTCTGGATTAGAGGGCTCGAAGCCGAAGGGTCCGTCCAGGCTCCGGTCTGAAGAGAACCTTTGAAAGGCCTCTTCTCCGAAGTGGAAAACAACTAGAAGAATTGAACGTCTACCTTATCAGCATCCTTCAAACATGTTTTACCATATTAGCCCTATAAGGGATACCGAAATAGTATCCACTATGTTGATTGTAATTGAGGGGTAAAAAGGTCTTTTTAGAGAGTTTTACCTATAAATACCCCCTTCTTGCCCTGTAAGAGGCATCGAATATTCCGATATTCATTACACACTTTGAACTATTCTGAGCTATTATCCTTTTCGGAGGCTTAAGATAGTCCGCATTCACAAACAATTCGTTTGTCAGTTCTTGGTTTTATAGAACCTATTAGTGTAATCCGTTGCGCCAACAATGATCATGATCAAAATAAGGCAAATTTCCAATAGAACGCAAATTGCTCACCATGCTATCAAATCTAGTAAACATGGCATCAATAGATTCACCGGGCCCTTGCACAAACAATTGATATTCCTGGTTATATCTGCTTCGACGCCTAGCCTTAATCTCAGTTGAGCCCTCATGAAACACCGCAATAGTAGACCAAATCTCCCTAGCAGTACACAAGTGCTAGACCTTATAAAACTCGTTCTGACTCAGACTTGTGAAAAGTATGTTCCTAGCTTTAGAGTTATAATCATACTATTATTTCTCATCCTCAGTGGTACGAGTATTAGGGATTACATACTAGGACGCAACAATATCCTAGATTGCACTTCCTTGGCTTTGAAGAAAGCCTCTACACGCACCTTCTAGTATGCAAAATCCTTCCCATCGAAGAGTAGAATCTTGTTGTGTCTATCCATATCGCTTACGGATCACAAACTTGTTAAGGTCAACCGGTGATCTAACCGGCTCTGATACCGATTGTAGGACCGAAACATGCAACTAGGGGGGGTGAATAGACGTCTCAACAAATTCTTTCGAATTGATAGACTTTTTTAAGCACCCAACCCTCCTGTAAAAGAACAAGCGGAAGAAAATAAATAAACATAGTAAATTCCTAGAAAACGCTAGTGCTATCACTCTCCTATCAGATATGATATGATAAGACAGTCTGAGAGATCACAAGTACTAAAAATAATCCAGCCTTTTAAAACCAACCGATGTCCTGATGGAAAAGACACCTGTACAAAGCACACAAGGCAGATTAAAAGGAACTCACAGATCAACAAGCCTTTCACAAATATTTAATCTGGCTCATGGCATACACAAACGACACATGCATTTCATCAAACAAAGGTAGTGTAGAGAATATGACAACTCAACTAAACATTTTCACAAACACTAGAAAATCATCCTGCACAAAGTAAATATTAATCTCTACTAAGGCAAAATATCATACTGAGAAAACATGGGATCAAAGAAAGAGACAAAATTACTCAAACCTCACTTACCACCGGAAACGTGCGGCTGCAAAGGACTTCTGCCGTGTGGTGGCGTACGGATCTAGCACGATTACTTATGGACGAAGGGGCCTCCCACTCAACCAGCTCCCTGAGAAGAACATCACGTGCGCCTCCAAACGCCAACCGCTGCCAAGGCACGTGCCGCACTGCATGCGATATGCGCATCGCTCCACGCCACGCATTCTTGGCCGCTCTAGGAAACCAGAATGGCTCAACCGGTTTATGAGAGAAATAAAAAACAGATAGACCAATCTAGCCAGGAGGAGTACTGTGCGGCAGAAAACCAAAACATGCGCACAGTGGGTAACGGGGAGAAGAACAACAGCGCAAGGGTTTTGGTAGGAGAATGCTGCAGGGAGAAAATCATTCAAACTCACATTTGATAAAGTGAACTCAGATATTTCATTTAGAAGAGTTGGTAGAAACCTTAGAACTACATGGCCTTTTATAGACAGTTCAAAAAATGGAAAAAACCAAAATACCCCTAGAGTATTTTATCTACAAATGCAAAAATACAAACGCGGGCACAATGGACAAAATAGTAAAATCCTATTTAAGGTAGTTTGTCATGGCACAAAGCTTTCGTAGCAACTACGACTTTGCTTCTGGTTGCTTCAATCTTGATCTGACGGTTTTGAGTCGAAACCAACAAAGCCCTCTAGATCTTCGACACGTGTCGCCAATCTGTGAACTCAACCGCCAGCAAGTCTCTCTCGTTCTTGATCTCTCAAGCCGCCTTGTCACTTGTGAGAAACTATGTTGAAGAGCATGGTTCTTATGCTCCATAAGTGATGAGTGATTGTCAACAAAAGTCAAATAAGAGACATGAAGACCTGCCGTGTCTGAGGCGCGTGTGACTCAGGTACACGGGCAGCGAGCGACAACCGGGCAGAGGAGCCGCGGAGTCGGGCTGGCCCGATCCGAGTATATGGGCTAGGAGCGGCAGAAGATCCACCGGTCTGTTGACTGAGTTTGACTTAGGTACACGGGCGGCGAGCGATTGTCGGGTTGAAGAAGCTGCGGGGTCGGGTCGGCCCAATCCGAGTACCCGGTGCGAAGATGGTGGACACTTTGTCAGTTTCGGCGCAAAACTAACAACCGATGATTATTTTTTTTAGGATATTAATATTTAGTTTTTAAGTCAAGAATATTTTTTTATTTGAGTCAGTTGATTTTTCTAAGGGTATTTTAGTAATTTTGAATTTTATTTTAAAGTCAGTGTAATTTACCCTAGGGGTAAATTAATCTTTTTGATGTATTATGGGTCGCCTATAAATAGGCCCCAACCCCCCTATGGATAGGGTGACTGTTTTTCCCGCAATCAATCTACAGTCCAATTTCTCTGTTCGACCGCACTTCGTTTTCCACCGAAAATATTTCTATCTGCAAATTTCGTCGACGCGTGATCGTTCTTCTCCGGAAACTTTTTCTTCGGCAGCTCTTCTAGGCGAAGCATCGCACGCGGCTGCTTTGGCGCTGCTCACGCGCGTGGGGCCCACCAGGCTAATCAGAGGCGCATGCATGCAGGCGCCGTAGCAAGTGCAGCAGCGCCATAGCCTGTGGCTAGAGCCTGCATGCGGCTAGCTACAGCTAGCGCCGCAAGCTAGCTTGCAGCCTCCACGGCCATAAGCACGTTTTCTTCTGTGCAGTTTTTCCAGCGTTGCAAACAGCAGCAGCAGCTGTGCTAAGTCAAATCAGTGCAGGCAAAAGCAACGGCGTCATCGCAGGTGCAGACGCGTCCGTTCGGTGAAGACGGAAACTGCAGGTGGCAAATTTTTTTTCCAGCGATTAATTTTTTTTCGCAGTAGTGCACATGCAGGTTAGTTAGTTTAATCAACTATTTTTTAGTTGTTTAATTAAATCAATATTTATCTATTTTTAATTAGCAGTAAATTTGTTTTAGTATTTTCGTAGATATTTTTTTATGTGCTAGATATTATTATTTAATATGCTTATTAGTTATCTCGTATTATTTATTTAAATATATTTGTTTAATCTGCTCATATAAAAGAAAAAAATATTATTAGCCGTAGTAATTTTTTTATTCTAGATTTATATGAAATATTTTAGGTTTATTTCTGAATTAATTACTGGATGATCCATGTTTTATTTAGTTGATTCGTATTTTATTGTTAGACTGCAATCTGAATATTTATTAATATATTTAGGTATTTTGCCTATGCCATTAAATATTTCTAGTTTCCATGCTTATTCACTGCAGTTTTTTGTCTAGTTCATTAAATATCATTTTAATAAGGACAATGGTCATTTTTAGGCCAAACATTTTTAGTTCTAGTGATCTGCTTTCTACAGCTGTTTGTTTTGTCGAGGTGCGTTGGGTGTTGGGATTCGGTCATAGTTTAGCAAGAAATTTTTAGGCGCCCATTCACCCCCCTCTGGTCGCTACTTTCGGTCCTACAAGTGGTATCAGAGCAAGGTTAGGGTTTTCTCATACCTTAACCGGTTCTAAACCCAAGTAATGATCATGACGTCTTCTGGTAAAATCTCGTCCCTTGAAGCTTTTGGCTACAATTATTGGAAGACTCGCATGTGAGCCTATCTTATGAGCTAGAGCTCGAACATTTGGGATATTTGTGTTCATCCTACTTTCACCATAGTGCCTATTGCAGAGGGTACTTCTGCTGATGTAATTGCCCATCATCAAAACAATAGTAAAGCGGTTAACATTTTATTCTCTGGTCTAGGTCCTAGTGAGTTGAGCGTGTTAGCCATCTCACCACTACTCGAGAGATCTGGGCTACCCTCCAGGCACACCATGAGGGGACAGCTCAAGTCAAGGCTAGGCTCTATCAGACCTACCAGCGTGAGTATGAAAATTTCTCACAAAAGCTGGGTGAGACTGTTGAGGCTTTGTTTGGTCGATTTCAATCGATCATTAATAAGCTTCGCGTCAACAAGGCCGAGCGTGATCAGCTGGTCTCAAATCATGAACAGGCGCTTAAGGTACTCCATACCTTGGACCCTAAGATCTAGGAGATCAAGGTTTCTTCTATTGTTGAGAGCGCTTCCTATGATACCTTGACTGTCGCAGAGCTTTTTAGTAAGCTCAAGGCCTCAGAGGTTGATATCCAGTTGAGATCAAATCTCACTGGTTCTGGCTCAAAAACTCTGGCCTTTGCGACACCGTCTCCTGATCCTACTGCCTTGAGTAGTACTGCATTTTCCTTGATGTCTATCTCCGAGGATCAGCTTGATTCGCTAGGAGATGATGATCTGTGTTTGTTTAACAACCGAGTGCGACATGTCTATGATAAACGAATGCTTAAAAGACACGACACAAAATCCGGATGCTTTGATTGTGGTGATCAAGGTCATTTCATCGCCGACCGCCCCAAGCGGAAGAATTACAAGAAGGGGACCAACGGTAACTCCTACGACTCCGGCAAGTACGACAACTCCACTTCCACAAAGGGCAAGCCCAAGACAAGATTCTTTCGAAAGGCTCTGAAGGACTACAGGCATGAGAACAAGAAGCGAGACAAGGCCTTCTTCGCCGAGATGGAGAAAAGCTACTCCAAGAGATCTTCGTCTTCGTCCTCATCTTCAAGTTCAAGTGATGAAGAGATCATGATCAGGAAGGGGAAGGACAGGGACGATCCGGCGGGCCTCTGCTTCATGGCCTTCGGGGACAAGCCGAAGAGTCGCTCGCGTCGTAGCCGAAGACCCTGCAAGAGCTTCTATTCAATGGCTCTTGGGGATAAGGAAGAAACGGGCTCCTCCGATGACTCCGACGATTCCGACAATGAAAATGTATCCTCCTATGAACAAGAAGTTGTTAATTTACTAGAACAGAATTGTCAGGAGTTGAAGTATCGGGAGAAACTACTTAGTGGGGCTAAGAAGAGGATAGGTGAGCTTGAGAGTGAGCTTGCCATGGCGAATGACAAGATTAAGAGTCTGTCTTCTTCCCCTTGATTGGGTGATAGTAGTGAGTGTCCGAACTGTGAGGTGTCGTTGTGTGACCTGATGACTCTGAAGTCTAGGTACACAAAGAGAGTAGATGAGAGAGACGCTATGGCCACCGAGCTTGAAAGCGCTCAGCAGGAGCTGAAAGATGCTCATGCCACTATCGTCGTGCCATGTGTAGACTGCCCATCCCATTTAGCTAGTATAGCTGAGGTGAGAGCCAAGAGTGATGAGCAGGTGGGCGAGTTAGCTAGAGTGAGAGCTGAGCTGGAGCAGACTAAGCTAGAGCTTGAGAACTTGTCAGTTCTACCCACTGTTTGTGAGAACTGCTTTTCCATGAGAATGGAGTTGATCAAGCTAAAAGTTGATAAGTCTATCGAAGTTGATAGAGAGTGTGAGATCTGCTTATCTAAGGTGGAGGTGTTAGCTTCCTTGAGAGAGTAGCTAGCAGATGTTCAGAACAAGAACTTTTACCTCCGTTAGATCCTGAGTTGGATTAGTGCCAGAGAGCCACAGCTCGACATGATGATCCAGCAGTTCAAGAGACATGATGGGTTCGGGGTAGGTTACACCTATACCAAGGCTGATTTTGAGAGTGCCATTAGCCGAGTAGTGGAGTGGAGTAAGATGACTCCTGAATAGAGATATCCCAAGAGTCACTCCACTGAGGATGGATTGTTCCAAGAACAACCTAAAGCTCAACCTAAGAAGCAAATCTGGGTTCCAAAGCCTAAACCTCTCCACACTTCTCTTGATTCTTTACATGGACCCTCTCACACCAAAGATACTACACCCAACACCACCAAGCCTAAGAATCCCAAGCCTCAACCACATCCCAAGAAGCCTACCTATCATTGTGAATTTTGTCAGAGAGACGGGAATCTTGAGGAGTTTTGCTTCAGGAGGAAGCGGGTTGAGAGAGCAGAGAGAGCTCGAGGTGGGCAGGAGCAGTTGTACCAGTAGGGTGGTAGACAGAGAGTTCCTCGACGTAGAGAGAGGCTAGAGGCCAGGCCACGTCGTGTAGGTGGTGGTAGAGGAGACGGTTTTTATGACCATGCTCCGGAGGGTGGTTTTCGTTCCGGCAGAGTTCCAGATCGTTATGGATATGGTTTTGGACCTCGTGGCCATGATTTTAGGTAGAACAGAGGACCGCGCTTTGAGCCGCATTTTGGTACAGACTCATATGATTCCTTCTGCTTTTCTACTTACGAGCAGATGGCTCGACACTGGTTTAGCACCTTTGCTAAACCTGGTGTTCGACCGTTTGCTCCCACTCATGACCATTGATCTTGCAGGATCGAGGACTGGAGGACGTGTGGATCATGGATTCAGGATGCTCTCGCCATATGACGGGACACCGCAGATGGTTCTCCAGCCTCACTCCCCCGAGCTCCAAGGAATACATCACTTTCGGGAACAGTGGTCAAGGGAATGTACAAGGTATTGGGTTGATTTGCATCTCTGATAATTTCATTTTGAAGAATGTTGCTTTAGTTTGAAATCTGAATTTTAATCTAATTTCTGTTTTGCAACTTCTTGAGGATGGTTTAGAGGTACGCTTTAAGAAGGGCATGTCTTCTGTTGTTGATTCTAGAGGATCTTTAGTTTGCCGGATCTTACCTTTCGGTAAGGTTTTTCGTATTGATTTCTCTAGTTCTTCTGGCCCTTCTCGTTGTTTGATGGACGGATCCTACTTTGAGCTCTAGAAGTGGCATAGAAGGCTAGGTCATTTGATCTTTGATCTTCTTGTCAGATTGAGTTCTATGGACCTTATCTGAGGGTTGCCTAAGCTTAAGATGGAGAAGGATCTAGTTTGTTGTCCATGTCATCATAGGAAAATGGTTGCCGCTTCTCACGCACCTGTGACTCATGTGATGACTTCGTACCCGGGAGAGCTGTTGTACATGGATACAGTAGGTCCAGCTCGAGTACGCTCATTCGGTGGAAAGTGGCACGCCCTTGTGATAGTTGACGATTTTTCTCGATTCTCGTGGGTTTACTTTCTGGAGTCTAAGGATGAGACTTTTTAGTATGTTCATGACCTTATTTTGAAGCTGAAGAATGAGAACAATGGTCTGATGCGAGCAATTCGTTCGGACAATGGCTCCGTGTTTAATAACTCTCAGTTCGTCAACTTCTGTAGTGATCAAGGTCTTGATCATCAGTTCTCTGCTCCTTACTCTCCGCCACAGAACAACGTTGTGGAATGAAAGAACCGCACGCTAGTCGAGATGGCTAGGACGATGCTTGATGAGCATAGTACTCCTAGACGCTTTTGGGCTAAAGCTATGAACACAACTTGCTATCTTGCCAACTGCATTTTTCTTAGAGCTTACTTAGGTAAGACGTCATATGAGTTGCGTTTTGGCAGACAACCCAAGGTGAGTCACATGCGAGCTTTTGGATGCAAGTGCTTTGTACTCAAGAAGGGAGGGCATTTGGACAAGTTTGAATATCGTTGCTGGGATGGAGTCGTTCTTGGTTATGCTTTGCATTCTCGAGGCTTTCGTGTTTGGAACCTAGACTCTCAGCTGCTTGTCGAGACTTGTGAGGTTTCTTTTGATGAGTCCATGCCTTCACTAACTCCCTCTTTTGAGCTTTCTGGAGATGATGAGCTTGGAGAGTCCATCTTTGAGGAATATGATGACACTCCTGCTGATGATGAGGGTGGGCCCTCTGCACCGCCTGCAGACCCCACACCTTCTGAGACTTCGACTGAGGATGAGGACGAAACTCTGATCACTCCTTCTACTTCGATCGAGCCTCCTCAGCCGAGTCCAGAGGTGCTTACTCTGGTGAGATGACCTCTCAGCCAAGTCTAGAGGAGCCAGTTGCTGACTTCGGTGAGGTGACTTCAGATCACCTAGGATCCCGAGCAGTTCAGCGTAATCACCCTTCAGAGCTCATCATCGGTGATCTTACTCAGAGATCCTTACGTTATTCAGTTGGTTCTCTTGTTTATGTTTGCTGAGTCTGCTTTTGTTGCTACTTTTGAGCCTAGAGACGTTTCTCATACTCTTTCTGATTCAAATTGGATAAACGTCATGAAGAAGAGCTTGAAAATTTTGTTCGCAATCGGGTTTGGACACTAGTTGAGCTGCCACCTGGATGCAACATCATAGGCACCAAGTGGGTGTTTAAGAACAAACAAGGTGAAGATGGAGTTGTGGTGCGCAACAAAGCTCGATTAGTGGCACAGGGTTTCTGCCAGAAAGAAGGTACTGATTTTGAGGAGACCTTCGCCCCTGTTGTCCGTCTTGAGTCCATTCGTATTCTTTTGGCTTTTGCTGCTTCTAAAGGTTTTAAGTTTTTTCAAATGGATGTCAAGAGTGCTTTTCTAAATGGGTATATAGAGGAGGAGGAGGTCTATGTTAAGCAACCCCCCGGTTTTGAGAACCCTAAGTTCCCTCGACATGTTTTCAAGCTGCAGAAGGATTTATATGGTCTGAAGAAAGCCCCCAGGGCTTGGTATGATCGCCTAAAGCAGTTCTTGTTGTAGAAAGGTTTTGTGATGGGTTCTGTGGACAAGACTCTTTTCTTGCTTAGAGATGGCTCTGACTTATTGGTTGCTTAGATTTACGTGGACGATATTATTTTTGGTGGTTCTACTAATGAGCTTGTGTCCAAGTTTTATGAGCAGATGCATAGCGAGTTTGAGATGAGTCTCATGGGAGAACTCAAGTACTTTTTAGGGCTCCAGATCAAGCAGACCAAGGACGACATTTTCATCCACCAAGGTAAGTACACACGGGATATGTTGAAGAAGTTTGACTTTGGTGGAGAGCTGAAGCCACAGATGACCCCAATGGATACATTTGGAGGTCTGGACAAGGATGAGAACGGTGTCAAGGTAAACGAGAGAGAGTATCGAGGGATGATCGGATCACTACTATACTTGACTGCTATGAGACCGGACATTCAGTTTGCCGTGGGTGTGTGCGCGTGTTTTCAGTCTTCACCACGCGCGTCTCACCGGCAGGCTATCAAGCGTATTTTCAGGTATCTTACTTATGCTCCTGATCTAGGTCTTTACTATTCCGCATCATCGTCTCTTGATTTAGCTGGTTTTTCCGACGCTGATTTCGGTGGGTGCCGGTTGGATCGCAAGTCGACTTCCGGTACTTGGTAGCTTCTTGGTTCTTCGCTTGTATCTTGGTCTTCTTGAAAACAATCTAGAGTTGCACTTTCTACTACTGAGGCTGAGTATGTAGCCGCTGCTAGCTGCTGCTCATTGTTGGTTTGGATGATTTCTACTCTGCGGCATTTTGGGTTGTTCTTCCCTTCGAGAGTTCCTTTGTTTTGTGAAAGCACCAGTGCAATTAGTGTAGGGAAAAATCCATGTCTTCATTCAAAAACCAAACATATTGATGTGCGCTTTCACTTTCTGAGGGATCAATATGAGAAAGGGGTCATTGATCTTATTCATGATCATACCTATCAGCAGTTGGCTGACATTTTTACCAAACCCCTAGATCAGTCTACTTTTGAACGTTTGCGAGGGGATTTGGGAGTTGTGTATCCTTTTTAGGATACTTTGAGTCAGTTTTTCTCTCTTCTTTATTTTTTATTGAGTCTTTTTGTGTGCGTTCATATCATGCATAATCATATATCACATTTTGAGCTTGCTTCTGTTATATGATTAATGTGGTTTACTCCCTCTAGCTAGTATATGTTTTTGATTACTTGTCGATGATCATGTTCTGTTTCAGTTCACATGATATATCTGATATTTTTCATATGCATGGCATTTATGCTTTAAAAATGAAAAATGATCACCATTGCTTCTGGTAACTAGCATGTGTAGGCAGAATGCTTTCGCTATCTTTTGCATGCTTGGTAGCTAGATCCTTACTTAGATGCAGATATGCAACTTGGACATCTATATGCTTTAAACATGAAAAATGTGCTATAAAAATGATAAAAATTCAGAAAAATGAAAAATTTATGCATTTTTATGATTATTAGAAAAGATCCAGGTGGGTTTGCTTTGTCGCATCGAATATGGCATTGCGTGGACCGAGGTACAATTGAGCGACCTCGGCCTCGTCCCGTGGTAGGGTGAACTCGGCAGGCAGCGTGACGATGTTGATGTCCATCACCTGGGGTGCGGGTAATCGTCGTCGAGCATGTCGTCGTCGTCGTCGCTTGGACTAGGAGCCGGGTTGGCTATCACAACTGGCTTCTCCCTCCATACCTGTTTGGTAGCTGGACAAGGGTGGATCTCTTCGAAGATAGCATCGCGCTTGGCCTCAGCTTCCCTCTCGCGCATCTCCTGTGCCCGTAGCCTTTGTAGGCGTCTCTTCTGTGATTTGGACATGCCTGGAGGTGCCCAAGATGGCTGAGGCTTGGTGCCTAGTGCTACTGTTCGGCTTCTATTAATTCTGGCCGAAGTGGTAATGTGTTCTTCGGCCTTGGGCACTCTGTGTTCAGAGGGGGCTTCGCTGCGAACCCCGTCGGACGGACCGACCTCGTTCGGCCGATCGAACCAAGCTTCGGCGCGGAGCTCGACCGAAGTATGAGACTTACCTCCGTCAGACATCGATGACAAAGTCTTCGGGATTGGGACTTCCTGAGACCCAACCCTGATGGTTATGGCTTCGGACTCCCTGACTTCGGCCTCCACGTGCTCGCACCCTTCGGTTTCGCTCTGCATGGTCCAATTCAGGGGCACCACGAACAGTCTGTGAACGATGCCCCCCTCTGCTGTGTTTGTTTGCTCCTGCCATCCATAATACTCCAAAGGAAAATAAGATACAGTGTTAGGTTGCGGAGGGTACAATGACCCTGATACGTACGAAGCCCACGGGGTCCCCGCCCAGTCATACGGCGGAGGCATCGGCGGATCTAGTGGCCTCCCCCACTGTGAGCCGAACCCGTCACTCAGAGGGGGGTTTGGCCAAGTCGAAGGTACCTCGGACCACACCAGTGAAGGGTCCTACCAGGCCAGAGGTACGTTCGGCCAGTGCAGGCCGAAGCCTCCCATCGGGGACATCCAACACGGTGCGGGGTTCGGCCATTGGGGGCCGAAGTTTTTGCATAGGGGACCCGACCACTGGGCTTTGAAGTTGCCGTACGGGGGGCTCGGCCATTGTGGCTCGGAACCACCGTGCGAAGCATCAAGCCACTGTGGCCCGAAGCCTTCGTGCGGAGGGTTCACCTGCTTTGGCCCGAAGCCGCCCTTCGAAGGTCTTATCCCCTTCGGCTGTTTTAGCTTAGCGCGCGGACCTACTTCCTTGGCCCTTCTCTGATGCTTGTTCAACAGCATATCATATGTCACATTCGGCCTCTTACGAGCCTTAGCCGAAGGGGTATTAACGTTCTGCTTCCACACTCCTACCTCGGCATTCTTCGGCACGAGTGTGCGAGCGTGCGGTTCTCCAACAATTACATCCTTCCCTTTAGCTAACTCGGCCTGTTCTGGCCAAATCAACACCTTCTTTTCGCCGAGGTTGACGACGTTGACTGGAAAAGGATCTTTATCCATCTTCATCTTTGGATCATGGTCTATCTTCAATCGTCCTTCTTCTATGGCCGATTGTATCTGCCATCGAAAAACATTGCAATCATTAGTATTATGCGAATGTGAATCATGCCACTTACAGTATGGATGCTTCTTTAACTCATTGGCAGGTGGGATGACTTGACCCTTAGGTAACCTGAGAAGCTGACTTTTTAAGAGAAAATCAAATATTTTATCACATTTAGTTACATCGAAAGAGTACTTGACCTCACTAAGTCTATTCTTTGTGGGGGATGGTCGCAACTCGGAGCAGGTGATAGGTTTATTTTTAGTGTTCCAAACCCATTCGGCCACGTACATGTCGGCTGAATCCTCCTCCTTTGACTCCTCCACATCAGAGCGTTCCATGATGTGGATCTCGGCCCTGGGCTTGCTAAACGGCTTAATAAATTTCTTACCTTTGGCTCGGCATTCTTCGACCAGAGCCTGCTGTAAAACTTGGCTAACTTCTAAAAAGTTTTGGTTAACTAACGTCTCCTTAAGTTTGAAACGCAACCCGTTAAAAGCTAATTCCGCCAAGTCCCTTTCTGAAATACTAAGGCTAAAACATCGGTTTCTAGTATCCCTGAAACGCTTGATGTACTCAGAGGTGCTCTCACTAGATTTCTGCTTAACCGATGTCAAATGCGAAAGCCTAAGTTCTGTCTCATCTGTGTAGAAATAATCATGAAATTTCCGCTCTAAATCATCCCACGTGTGGATGGAGTTCGGCGGGAGCACCGAAAACCAAGTGAAAGCAGTGCCGGATAGCGAGAGAGAAAATAGTCTAACCTTTAGGGCATCTATCCCGCTAACCTCTCCACACTGCGCCAAAAATTGACTAACGTGCTCTAGTGTGGTCTTGCTACCCTCGCCATCAAACTTAGTGAATTCAGGGATCCTATAGCCGCGGGGGTAGGGTACCATATCAAGATGGTCGGGGTAGGGCTTACGGTAAACCCTAACCTGTCCCTTGGGCATGAAGACGACACACTCTCTAAATAGTGCGTGGACCTGCTCCTGTATATCATCTTGGTAGGTTGCTTGCATGCGCATCTCATGTGGGGGCGCGACACACGGTGGGATATCGGCGTGTCGGCCGTGTGCTTCTTCCCTACGTGCTATCTGTATAACATGCTCGTGTCCGGGCATCTGCGTGTGTGGTGCGGGCAGCGCAGGTATTGGCGCAGGTGGTGTGTGGTATGCAGTGTTAGATTGGTCTCGGCCATGAGTGTTGAAGCCGGAGACATGATCACGCCAATGTTGTCGTTAGTTCTACCGTACACATGATTTGCCGGAGGTGTACTAGCTATAGGAGCCGGGGGTACGGCCTCAGTGAAGCCGAACCTTCTAAGAGTTGCCTCTACTTGGGAGCTGACTGTCGAATCTAAACGGTTGGCTAGCGAAGCGCTAACGGCTTGATCTACTGATGCGGCTATTTTTTCCTCAATTTCTAAAGAAGATAAGCGAGGCGATACGGGTGTTAACTGGACCTGAGTGAGGTCGGGGGTGATGATGTCGTGCTTTTCGAAGCATGCGTGTGTCTTGATGTAGCCCCCAAGCATCATGTCTTGGAGTGCTTTTAACTTTGCCTCAATCTCTGCTCAGTCTTCTGCGGGGATATCTTCAAGTGTAGGCGACAATATGTTGCGGTTGTCGATATCCGCGCCTCCTATTGCGTCCATCGGCTGTGTAGACGTAGTAGTTGATGTAGATGTACCGGTGGCCGATGTAGACGTACTCATCATGTTGGCGTAGCCTTCCCCAGCGGAGTCGCCAAAAAGTGTGTTGACACAAAAACGTGCCCCCACACTTGGGTTAGTTCGACGATCCAAAAGTGCACGGATACTTAGGGACCAGCCTAAGCGTGACGTGGCACCGACGTCGCATTCCGACTACCCTTAATAGTGATAAGAGGGGTGGAGTCGCCAAGCAACCAGATTACACAAAATAATCCAATTAGTCGAAAGAGATAGATTAAACAGAATAAAATCAACAAACCAGTCGGAGCCCCGCCTGGTTCGAAGTCTGGTGCGAAGGGCTCACCGAAGGGTACCTTCAGCGTCTGGTGCGAAGTGCTCCGCCGAAGGGTGCTTCGGCGTTCGGACTGATCCGGTCGAAGGTCGATTTCGAACGGATCTGGACGCGATGATCACCTCTGAACAGTGGGGTTCGGCGTGAGATCTTCGATACAGCACACTACGGAATAATGACGCGAGGGCCACGCGCGAGTGCAACTTCATCATGTGCGGAGTATGGTCGTGGCGAAGCCTGTTGGGATGAAGTATGCTGGCGAAGCCTGGTGCCAAAGCCTGCAGTCCCGCCGAAGGGTGTCCTGGGGACCTCCGAAACCGATGTCTTAGCTCCGGACAACTCCTACGAAGTGGCTCTGAACATGCGAACCTGCAACAAAAGAGTGTGAAGTACCAATTCAGCCTGAGGACCGAATTTTGCCAAGTGTTGCACTAGTAGCGAAGGTAGCAATCTATTACGCAGATTAGTGGGTACTTCACGGGCGAAGTACCAAGGCGATAGCAATCTATTACGTAGATTAACGGATACTTCACAGGCGAAGTAACAAGGATTACCACTGTTCCGTAGTGGCCGACGGAGGGCTTCCAAGCAAACCCAAGAAGAGGTACAGGAAAATAAAGGTAAAGTAAATGCAATCAAAGCATGGGCTTTAGTTTGGTTTGAGTTGGGGGCTTCTCCACGCCGGCCATGCCTCTCTATTTATAGGGGGTTAACTCCTAATCTAATCTTCTATTAATCTGGCCAGATAGAGATAGAGATTGAGCTGGAAATGCGTACAACTCTATCTCTGCCGAGCTAGGCTTCGGCCAGGCCCGTCGAGCCCTGCTCCTCGGGCCGAAGCTTCAGTAGCGTGAGCTTCAGCCAGGCCCGTCGAGGCTTGCTCCTCGGGCCGAAGCTTCGGCACCGTGGGCCTCCGAAGGCTTCCTGACCGAAGTCCGTGGGCTGGCTAGAGGCTTTTGGAGCCCATAGCTCAATGGACTTCGGTCCTGTAGGGCTTCGGACAGACCCTGGACATGTGTACTTTTGGCCCAAACCACCAAAAATTGGTATTTTTATAATCTAGCCATTACTGCCAGTTTTTTGCTATCAACAACAACTTTGGACCTCGTGGCCGAGACTTTAGGCAGAATAGAGGACCGCGCTTTGAGCCACATTTTGGTCCAGGCACTTATGATTCCTTCTACTTTCCTACTTTCGAGCAGATGGCTCGACATTTGTTTAGCTCCTTTGCTAAACCTGGTGTCGGACCGTCTGCTCTCACTCATGACCATTTATATTGCAGGATCGAGGACTAGAGGATGTGTGGATCATGGATTCAAGATGTTCTCTCGACATGACGGGACACCGCAGATGGTTCTCCGGCCTCACTCCCCCGAGCTCCAAGGAGTACATCACTTTCAGGAACAGTGGTCAAGGGAAGGTACAAGGTATTGGGTCGATTCGCATCTCTGATCATTTCTCTTTGAAGAATGTTGCTTTGGTTGGAAACTTGAATTTTAATTTAATTTCTGTTTCACAACTTCTTGAGGATGGTTTAGAGGTTCGCTTTAAGAAGCGCATGTGTTCTATTGTTGATTCTAGAGGATCTTTGGTTTTCCAGATCTTACCCTTCGGTAAGGTTCTTCGTATTGATTTCTCTAGTTCTTTTGGCCCTTCTTGTTGTTTGATTGCTGGATTCTTTTCTGAGCTCTAGAAGTGGCATAGGAGGTTAGGTCATTTGAGTTTTGATCTGCTAGTCAGATTGAGCTCTATGGACCTTATCCAATGATTGCCCAAGCTTAAGATGGAGAAGGATCTAGTTTGCCATCCCTGCCGTCATGGGAAAATGGTAGCTACTTCTAATGCACCTATGACTCAGGTGATGACTTTGTACCCAGGAGAGCTGTTACACATGGATACAGTTGGTCCAGCTCGAGTACGCTTAGTTGGTGGGAAGTGGTACGCGCTTGTGATAGTTGACAATTTTTCTCTATTCTCATTTGTTTTCTTTCTCTAGTCTAAGGATGAGGCTTTTTAGTTTGTTCATGACCTAGTTTTGAAGCTGAAGAATGAGAGCAATGGTCGGATGCGAGCAATTCACTCTGACAATGGCTCTGAGTTCAAGAACTCTTAGTTCGTCGGCTTCTGTAGTGATCAGGGTCTTGATCATTAGTTTTCTACCGCTTACACTCCCCCACAGAACGGTGTTGTGGAACAGAAGAACCGCACGCTAGTCGAGATGGCCAGGACAATGCTCGATGAGCATAGGACTCCTAGGCACTTTTGGGCTAAAGCCATGAACATAACTTGCTATCTGGCAAACCACATTTTTCTTAGTGCGTACTTAGGTAAGACATCGTATGAGTTGTGGTTTGGCAGACAGCCCAAGGTGAGTCACTTGCGAGCGTTTGGTTACAAGTGCTTTGTGCTCAAGAAGGGAGGGCATTTGGAAAAGTTTGAGTCTTGTTGCTGGGATGGAGTCTTTCTTGGTTATGCTTTGCATTCTCGAGGCTTTCGTGTTTGGAACCTAGACTCTCAGCAGCTTGTCGAGACTTGTGAGGTTTCTTTTTGAGTCCATGCCTTCGCTGACTCCTTCTTTTGAGCTTTCTGGAGATGATGAGCTTGGTTAGTCCATCTTCGAGGAAGATGATGACACTCCTACTGTTGATGAGTATGAGCCTTCATCTTAGCCTACAGACCCTACACCTTATGAGACTTCAACTAACGACGAGGACAGACCTCTGATCACTCCTTTTACTTCGATCGAGCCCCCTCAGCCGAGTCCAGAGGTGCCAGTTGCTAACTCCGATGAGGTGACTTCAGATCACCTTGGATCCCAAGAAGTTCAGTGTGATTAGCCCTTAGAGCTCATCATCGATGATCTTACTGAGAGATCCTTGTGTTCTTCTGTTGGTTCTCTTGTTGTGTTTGCTGAGTCTGCATTTGTTGCCACTTTTGAGCCCAGAGACGTTTCTCATGCTCTTTCTGGTTCAAATTTGATAAACGCCATGCAAGAAGAGCTTGAAAACTTTGTTCGCAATTGGGTTTGGACACTTATTGAGCTGCCACCTGGATGCAACACCATAGGCACCAAGTTGGTGTTTAAGAACAAACAAGGTGAAGATGGGACTGTGGTGCACAACAAAGCTTGACTATTTGCACAAGGTTTCTGCCAAAAATAAGGTATTTATTTTGAGGAGACCTTCGCCCTTGTTGCCCGTCTTGAGTCTATTCGTATTGTTTTGTCCTTTGCTACTTCTAAAGGTTTTAAGCTTTTTCAAATGGATGTCAAGAGTGCTTTTCTAAACAGGTATATAGAGGAGGATGTCTATGTTAAGCAGCTCCCCCGGCTTTGAGAACCCTACGTTTCCTCGACATGTTTTCAAGCTGCAGGAAGCTTTATACGGTCTAAATCAAGCCCCCAGGGCTTGGTATGATCGCCTAAAGCAGTTTTTGTTGGGGAACGGTTTTGTGATGGGTTCTGTGGACAAAACTCTTTTCTTCCTCAGAGTTGGCTCAGACTTATAGGTTGCTCAGATTTATGTGGACGATATTATTTTTGGTGGTTCTACTAATGAGCTTGTGTCCAAGTTTTCTGAGCAGATGCATAACGAGTTTGAGATGAGTCTCATGGGTGAGCTCAAGTACTTCTTAGGGCTACAGATCAAGCAGACCAAGGAAGACATCTTCATCGACCAGGGCAAGTACACACGGGACATGTTGAAGAAGTTTTACTTTGGTGGAGAGCTAAAGCCTCAGATGACCCTAATGGCTACATCTGGAGGCCTGGACAAGGACGAGAATGTCGTCAAGGTCAATGAGAGAGAGTATCGAGGGATGATCGGATCACTGCTATACTTGACTGCGACGAGACCGGACATTTAGTTCGCCGTGGGTTTGTGCGCGCGTTTTTAGTCTTCACTACGCGCATCTCACCGGCAGGCTGTCAAGCGTATTTTCAGGTACCTTACTTATCCTCCGTATCTAGGTCTTTACTATTCATGCATCATCGTCTCTTGATTTATCTGGTTTTTCCGACGCTGATTTTGGTGGGTGCCGGCTAGATTGCAAGTCGACTCCCTGTACTTGATAGTTTCTCGGTTCTTCGCTTGTTTCTTGGTCTTCTCGAAAAGAATATGGAGTTGCGCTTTCTACTACTAAGGCTGAGTATGTAGCTGCTGCTAGCTGCTGCTCACAGTAGGTTTGGATGATTTCTACTTTGCGGGATTTTGGGTTGTAATTCCCTGCCAGAGTTCCTTTGTTTTGTGATAGCACTAGCGCAATTAGTGTAGGGAAAAACCCATGTTTTCATTCAAAAACCAAACATATTAATGTGCGCTTTTACTTTCTAAGGGATCAATATGAGAAAGGGGTCATTGATCTGTGCTGACATTTTTACCAAACCCCTAGATCAGTCTACTTTTGAGCGTTTGCGAGGGGATTTGGGAGTTGTGTATCCTTTTTAGGATATTTTTGAGTCAGTTTTCTTTCTTCTTTACTCTTTTCTTGAGTCTTTTTGTGTGAGTTCATATCATGCATAATCATATATCACATTTTGAGCTTGCCTGTGTTATATGATTGATCTGCTTTACTTGCTCTAGCTAGTATATGCTTTTGAATACTTCTTGATGATCATGCTTCGCTTCAGTTCACATGATATGTCTCATATCTGTCATATGCATGTTTTTATGCTTTAAAATTGAAAAATGATCACCATTGCCTCTGGTAACTACATGTGTAGTGCTTTCGCTATCTTTTACATTTCTGGTAGCTAGATTCTTACTTAGATGCAGATATGCAACTTGGACATCTATATGCTTTAAACATGAAAAATGTGCTATAAAAATAATAAAAATTCAGAAAAATGAAAAATTCATGCATTTTCATGGTTATTTGAAAAGATCCAGGTGGGTTTGCTTTGTCGCATTGCATTGTTCTGGACTGCTTACCATAGCACTTTGGTATGAACTAGGACAGTGTAATGTATGCCAAGACCAATGTCTTAAGCTTCTTATGGTCCAGTTCTAGCCTAGGCTTGACTTGGTCGGTTAGCATAAGGTTGACACGCAAATAACCCCTAGCAAAAATGAAAAAAGGAAAATAAAAAGCCTGAAAATTTTAAAAGGATAACAAGTTTGCTGAAGCACTTTGTTCTGGACAATGCTTATCTTGGTAGATATCAGTTAGTTTTTGCATCACATGCTTTACATTGCTTGTCAACTAGAAAATGTGGTGATGTTTTTGTTTGCAAAAATCGAAAAATGCGTGTTAATGACTCTCTTTAGATATCATCTGTTGCACTGATCATGTCGTGTATCTTAGATAGTATGTCTTTTGCTATACCTGTTAGATGTTGTAATTACAATCAATCATATCTGAGAAGCATGCTTTTTACACTCCACCTGCACTCCATTTACATTCATGGCATATTTTGAGGGGAGCTGCATTTCAGGGGGAGTTTGTGTCTGTGTCTCTTTAGGGTGCATTTAGTCTCACTTGATGAGTTCAATTGTCAACGAGGGGGAGAAATTTTTGGTTACTCGATCTTTTAAAAGAGTTTAGGGGGAGTTTTGGCTTTCTCTGGGATTTATTTCAAGGGGAGTTTTTAGTCTCTTTTGCCTTTACTTTTTAGATATCCTTGTTGATAGTTCTGAGATTGCACTTGTTTTGAGTCTTTATTTTTGGTTAACCATAATGACCGTTTCCTTGCTTTTGTTTGGCTTTTGGTCATTAAGGTTAAACTTTTATTTTCTTCTTTCTGTTTTCTTTTGTTTTTTTGTTTTGGTGTTTCCTCATGTTTTGCAGGTTTTGAAGAATTGCTGAAGAGGGTGTTGACAATGCACTCATCAAGGGGGAGATTGAGGAACCATGTTGAAGAGCATGGGCCTTATGGCTCTAGATGTGATGATTGATTGTCAACGGAAGTCAAAGAGGAGACATGAAGAGAAGATGAGACCTGCCATGTCTGGGGCACGTGTGACTCAGGTACACGGGAAGCGAGCGACAGTTGGGCTGGCCCAATCCGAGTACATGTGCTAGGAGCGGGAGAGGATTAACTGGTCTGTTGACCAGGATTGACTCAGGTACACGGGCGACAAGCGATTGCTGGGCTAAGGAAGCTGCGTAATCGGGTCGGCCCAATCCGGGTACCCGGTGCGAAGACGGTGGATGCTTTGTCAGTTTCTGCGCAAAACTGACAACCGATGATTATGTTTATTTAGGATGTTTAATATTTAGCCTTTAGGTCCACAATCTGTTTTATTCGAGTCAGTAAAATATTCTAAGGGCATTTTAGTAATTTCCAATTTTATTTTTAGAGTCAGTGTAATTTACCCTAGAGGTAAATTAGTCTTTTCCCTTTATTAGTAGGCTGCCTATAAATAGGACCCAACCCCCTAGGGTTAGTGTTGACTGTTTTTTCGAAATCAATCTACAGTCCAAAATTTTTGTTTCACCGCCGCAATCTGGCGCGGGTAGCAGGAACCAGGCACGGGCGACAGCGTTCGGCTCGGCAGCGCCTACGCGGGACCGAGGCCTAGCTGCACAAGGCGACAAAACATGCAAGGGGTCGCGTCAGCGTGCGCAAGCCGCATGCAAGTTGCAGCACCGACTTCATCATCACATGGCATTGGCGTGTAGACTAGCTGCCAGGCATGGGAATTGAGGTGCACGTGAAGCTCTGCCAGTAGAGGCGTGCCGCTCGGACGGACTTCATGCAGCACTCCAAGACAGCAGCAAGCCATGCGGTGAGAGAAAGCCAAGCAATGCGTTTCCATTCTATTCTTCGGCGCATGCAGCAACACATCTAAAGTAGCACACGACAGCCGAGCTGGAGCATCCGGTAGGGCACGTTTACAGAGGCGCGCCGCACGCAACGAAAAAGAAACTTCAACGTGCAACTACAGCTGAGCGGCGGACGCACGTAATTTCGATCTAATCTCCTACCTTTCAGTCAGATTAATTAAATCAATAATTATCTATTCTTAATTAGCATGCAAATCTAGTTAGTAATTTCATGATTAATATTTGTCTGCTAAAACCTTATTAGTGCTCGTATATTATTTATTTAAGTATTTTTAGTCTGTTAGTATAAAAAAATTATTCACAGTAATATTTTTTATTCTTGATTTACGTGCAATATATCTCTTTTATTTCTGAATGATCCATGTTTTATTCACTTGATTAGTACTTTATTGTCAGATTGCAATATGAATATCTATTGATATATCTAGGTGTTTTCCTGTGCACATCAAGTATTTATTAAATCATTTGAGAACACATTGTTATTTACTGCAGTTATTTTTGTTTAGTTTAATTTATTTTTAATATCGTTGTTGATATCATTATAATTAGGACATCAGTCATTTTTAGGCTAGACAACTTTAGTATCTGTGATCTGCTTTGCTACTGTTGTTGGTCTGTCGAGGTGCGTTGGGTGTTGGGATTAGGCCATTGATTCGGAAGAATTTTTTAGGCACCCATTCACGCCCCCTATGGTCGCTACTTTCGGTCCTACATCACATCACATGACTGGATGACAGTGTTAGTTTCTAAATTGAAAACACGATAAGAATGGCCATGGGCAGTGTAACCCAAAAAGATCCCGTCAGAAGAACGTGACTCAAACTTGTCCAAATTTCCACGTTTTATGATAAAACATCGACAACCAAATACTCGAAGATGAGTAACTTTGGGTTGTCTTCCAAAACGCAGATCATACGAAATCAAGTTCAAGATTGAGCATAAGAAAATTCGGTTTGAGATGTAGCAAGCAGTGTTCATGCCCTTAGCAAAAAACTTTCTAGGAGTCATGTGCTCATCGAGCATCATCCTAGCAATCTCAACCAAAGTGTGGTTCCTCCTCTCAACAACACCATTCTGTTGAGGAACCCGTAGAGCAGAGAATTGATGTTCTATGTAATGCTCCATGCAAAAGTCAACAAAGAGACTATTCTTGAACTCAGTGTCATTATCACTTCGAATGAATTTCAATGCACCAGGGAGTTTAGTGAAAAGTGTCAAAGCTAAGCTCCAAAAGTGTGAAAACACTTCATCCTTGCTAGCTAGAAAGAAGACCCAAGAGTAGCGAGAGAAATCGTCGACTATGACAAGAACATACCACTTGTCACCTAAAGAACTAACCCGAGAAGGACCTACAGTGTCCATATGGAGAAGCTCTTCAGTTTGTTCAGTCATCACCATAGTGACTAGTGAATGTGAAGCGACAATCATTTTACCATGATGACATGGAGCACAATTTAAATTATTCTCAAATTTGAGCTTTGAAAATCCTCGGACCAGTCCTAGGGCACTCAAACGACCAAGCAACTAAGCAGTGAGAAGAACCAGATCACTTAGAAAAATCAGCTCCAAAAACTCTCCCAACTTTAAAATCTTGCAAACCAAAACGCCATCAGAATTGAGTACTTGCGAAGTATCGCGATGAAATCACACTTCGAAGCCCTCATCAAGCAACTGGGACACAGAGAGAAAATTGTATCCCAAATTTTAAACCAAAAAAACATCTTTGAGAGTGAAATTCGAATTGATTCTTACCACGCCTTAACCTTTCACTCTGCTTCTTCGGTTGTTGCCGAAGGTGATTTGCTCATTTTGCTTGGTTGTGGTGAGGCTGAAGAACCATGCTACGTTGTCGGTCATGTGGCGCGAACAACAGGAGTCCATGATCCACGTGGCCTCCAAGCCTCGGTATGATGCCTACACAAAATGAGAAAGCCTCGATCGCTCAGTACTGGGGTAAGTGAAAATATGATGAGGCATCCAACACTGGGAGATACGAGCAGTAGGCACAGTAAAAGTAGACTATCTACGCACATGTAAAACAAAGTGATGTAAAGTGTGAGGTCTACCTACATGATTCAACCTAGATATATGATGAGGTCTCCCAACCTATCGCGGTATAAAGCCACCTACATGTGGTCTAGCACCATATGATACATGGTGTACACCACGAGGGACATAACCGCTCCAGAAAGCACGGGGAGCCTCAAAACTTGGACGTGTGTACAAGTCAGAATCATGCATACCTGGAGAAGGGTAATGCATGTCCTGGAAACACAATATCTGAGAGCGTCGCTCATCCTTGATGCGACGAAAACAAAACCCAACCAAATGACCCACCTGATAGCAATATAAGCAATGAAAGACTCTCTTGGGAGTACTCACATGGGTCATAGGAGCAATCCTCATAGGTTCCTTGGGTTTCTGCTTAGGGTTTTTCTTGGGTGGAGGAGGTGGAATTTTCATGAGAGGCTTGGTAGGTTTCTTGATTTTCTGTGGCGTGTCTAACTAGGCTCTCTCTTTCTCTAAGGTAGTGGGTGAGATAAAAACAGTTTTGTTCTCAGTGTCTAGAGGAGTTCTCTCAAAACCGAATCCTAGAGCTAACCCTGCCCTGTTAGCACACATCTTGGTCTTGGCCAAGAGTAAATTCATCCTACCCTTTCCCTCAGTGCATTTGTTCACAACAGAAATAAGATATTCATTTTCAGTCATGAGTTTTTCAACTTGCCCTCTAGCAAAAACTGAGTTGGTCGTTAAGGGTGATGCAGGTGGGACAAGCAGGCTGCACATCCTTAGAACACTCAGCACTCTCCGATCTAGTCTCTAACTCCCTAACATGCTTGTCTCTCAAATTAATGCTATCAATCAATAAAGAACAATTTGAATAAGCATCGGAAGAAATAGGTCTAGACTCCACCACGAAAAGCTGCTTCTGTGCAGTCTCAAGCTCATTAACAGTTTGAGCATGTACATAATGCAACTAAGCAAGCTCACCCATGACTACAGTGCAAGACTCACATTCAACATCATCAATTTTAGACTTAAGCATGACATAATCAGTAGAAACAGATTCTAGCCTAAGTCTAAGGTCTTTTCTATCTCTAGCGGTTTGAACAAGTAATCTATCCTAACCAAGAACTACCTCATTCAGTTCATCAACTCTAATGTAAAGCTGGTCATAGAATAGTGGTACCTCAGATGAATCTAGCTCATCGCCGCTGTGAGTGCTATCGGCCATGAAGCAAAGGGTGGTGAAATCCCTTGCCTTCTCCTTCTTCTCCTCCTTCCTTGGAGACTCTTCCTCCTCATCAGAGCTTGACTCCTCAGTTGAGGAACTGTTGATGTCCCTAAGTGCCGTGACAAAGGCTCTGGAAGCGGCCTTGTCTACCCTCTTTGCCACCTTGCCGCGCTTACCGTTCGCATAGGGTTTCCTCTCCTCGTGGTGTCTAGGGCGCTCACTCTCTTCTCTCCTCTTAAACATAGGACAATTGGCCTTGATGTGAGAAGTGTCACCACACTCAAAACAACCACTATAGTCACTTATCCTCTAATCTTGTCTCTCATTGTGAAAATGGGTGAACCTTCTGGCAATGAGAGCAAGCTCTTCATCATCCAGAGTATCGACATGCTCTTTAGTGATAGAGACCAGGGAGACAAAGCAAAACCACCTACAAGAACACAAGTGCTATATGAGCTTAGTTCTACAATGGTGCCATGACTAGAGCCAGAAACTAGTGCCAAGGGTTGAGGCAATGTGTTTGTGTGCACTGCAAGAGATGTCTTGGCAATCTCTGTGGACTTCAGCTTGCGGAAGAGTTCATCATAGGTCAATGTGTCATACCCTGTGGACTCCTCAATGCAGGATATCTTCACTTCCCATATGCTACGATCAAGAGCACAGAGAAGCTTGATAGCCCTATCATGATTATTGTAAGCAAGCATCCCAGTGGACCGCAGGTTACTCACTATTGCATCAAAGCGTGAAAACATGGAATCTATAGATTCGCTAGGGCCTTGCACAAACAACATATATTGTTGATTGAATGTGCTCTGGTGCCTAGCCTTAATCTAGGTAGAGCCCTCATGAAAAATAGTGAGTGTAGTCCAAATCTCCCAAGCTGTCCTTAGGTGCTGAACCCTATCAAACTCACTTCTGCTCAAGACAATGAGTTAGATTTATACTCATCTTTTTTTGCCTGAGTAGTGCGGGTTTCAGGCATGGAGTATTGTGAGTCCACAATCTCTCATATTGCATTTCCTTGGCTTAACAAGTAAGCCTCAATGCACACCTTCCTGTATGCAAAGTCAGTTCCATCAAACATAGGTATTGTACTAACTCTGTCCATGTCGCCAAAAGATCACAAAACTGGTTAAGGTCTGTAGGACCGAAAGTAGCGACCTGAGGGGGGGTGAATGGGCGCCTAAAAATTCTTTCGAATCAATGGCCTGCTCCCAATCCCCAACGCACCTCTAAAGACTAAATATCAAAGAATGAACAGATAGCCTAAGTCTAAAGGTATCTAGCCTAGAAGCAACTGTTGATAAAACCGAGAAACACAAAAGCAGTGCTATTAGACAGATAGACAGAATACTCAAGTCATGGCTAGACAAATTTCTCAGTAAAGCAATCTAGGTGCACTATGGGTGAGAAGAGAAGTTACATGTTCAAATTTGTCTCCTGTTCGAAACTCGGCGAAGCCTGCTTCGTTGGTCGAGGTCTGCTTCGGAGGTCGAGGCCTTCTTCGCTGGTCGAAGTCTGCTTCGGAGATGATTGACGAAGGTTGACGGATACGTGTCGAAGGTTAAGTTGATGTAGCCTATCTCAAGAGGAAAAAAGCGAAGTATGCTTCGAAGCAACGTACGAAGGTAACGAAGCTTGCTTCGATCCGAGTACTTCGAGGTACAACCTTCGAACACACCTTCGAACACGTTGCACAGAAAGACAACCTTCGAAGGAGTAGCGAAGCCTGTCACACGACAGAGGAACCAAATTTGAAGCCTACACTCTACCTTCGAAAAAGAAACCTTCGAAAAGAGAAGCGAAGGCTGACACGCGACTGAGAAACCAAAGCGAAGTCTATCAGTGAGATTAGCTTCGAGGCTAACTCTGAAGCCTGACAATGTATCGACTTCGAATAGCTCGTGACTGAGAACACCTTCGTAAATACTACCGAAGTATGTGAAGCTGACAGAGTGCAAAGTGTTCTGCGAAGCTAGAGACACAGCACAAAAATGAAGCCGAAGTTCAAGCGAAGCCTTCGAAGATGTTAGATCGAAGCCTGCCTCACGGAGCTGAAGGGTTTCGAACAGAGAAGGGGCTTCGCCAGAGAACAGCCAGAAAAGGGACTTTAGTCCTGTCAACTCGATCAAAAAGTTGTGCAGTAAAAGCAAGGCTAGAGTACTAGTGTATTGTTGCTACAGTGTAGTAGTACTACTTTCAACCAGTATGAACTAGTACTACTTCCGTGAAGAACAGTTGCAACCGAGGCACAAATCCTCAGGAAAAACAGCTACGCACGTGAAACGAAGCCATGAGAAATGCTACAAAAATGTTGCGCACGATCAGAGAATATAAGCTTCACAACATCAGAGAGGATGAAATAAATGCAAGCCAAAATCACATGAACAGCAGCCTGGCGGCACACAACCGAAGAGAGAGAGAGAGAGAGAAAATGCAAGAGACAAATGACCCAAAGGAGTAGTATTGATTTCAGCCAAAAGGGTGACCTAACCCTAGGGATTGGGGCCCTATTTATAGGCAGCCCAACACTAGGAATATTCCACCAGCCCCTTAGGGTTTTTTACAGACGCAAGAATAAAGGAAAAGACTCTACTGCCCTTAGGAATTTTTACAGACACGACTGACTGACTGTGGGCCTAGAGATACAAATGACTTATCCGGAAGCTAAGTTTTCGTAGCGACTACGGCTTCTCTTCTGGATAGTCGGATACAAGATCAACGGTTGTCAGTTTTGCGCCGAAACTAACAAAGCCTCCACCAGCTTTGCACCAGGTACCCGGATTGGGCCGGCCCGATTCCGCAGCTCTCTCAGCCCGACAATCACTCACCGCCCGTGTACCTGAGTCAACCCTGGTCAACAGCCAAGTGGGTCTTCTGCTGCTCCTGGCCCATGTACCCGGATTGGGCCATCCCGACTTCGCAGCCTCCTTTGCCCGACAGTCGCTTGCTGCCCGTGTACCTGAGTCACACGCGGCCCATGAATTAGCAGATCTCTTCTACTTCTGTCCTCTTTGACTATCGTTGACAATGACTCATCACTTCTGGAGCCATGAGGCCCACGCTATTCAGCATGGCTCCTCAAGGTCAACTGGTGATCTTAACCAAGCTCTGATACTAATTGTAGGACCGAAACAGGCGACCAAAGGGGGGGTAAATGTGATCTTACAAAATTCTGTTCTATCTACTAAACAGGCTTCGAACACATCCTTCGAAGTGTCTGGTTTGGAGGTATCAAACACACTCCGAAAACAGGCTTCGAATAGGGTAAAAGTTTGAAGTTCAGAACACTTCGCTCACACTCAGAAACCCCAAAAGCCCTGATCTCTGCAAAGATAGTGGAGGCTTCGTACATGAGGTGCCTTCGAGCAGTCTTCGCACTACTGTACTTCGCACAAGTATCTTTCCCTCTAAGAACTCCGAACAGATACTCCACACTAGTTATATATACTAGGCTTTGCACTTCGGAGTGCTGAAAACAAAAAACTGACTTCTCTGAAGACTTCAGCTATGAAAAGAGAACTAGCCTCGAATGGACACTTCACAAGGTGCTTCGCTACTAAACAATGAGGACTAGCCTCCGATTTACACATAGCGAACACACACAAATGTTACTCACAAAAGTCGCACGTACATGAGACAAATACACTTCGTTGGAAATGAAACAGAATAAAAACTCTTGATATCACAAAACGGAGTGAAGGCCAGAAAACTTAACTAATGCAGTGCAAAACAAAAATACAAGTTCATGTAATAGATGGAAAACATAATGGAAATTTGATTGCAAGAACAGGGAACACAAAACTCACAAATACAGAAAACTCTTCGTGGTGGCTGGCCAAGTCTATAGGGAAACAGAAGGTTCTAAAATGGAGTGCACAGTGTTCCCTAGCACCTAGCATGCCTCTCCTTTTGTAGGCACTACTCTGACTTGTGAATAGATTACAACCCCTAGGGTTTACAGTGATTTTGTCTCTGCCATACAATGGGGTACAGCTGGTAGTCTACTTTATTGGAGGCTTCTTTTGTCCGCTTCACAGAGGTGACAGTATAGGCTTTTATAGAGAAGACACGATCAACTTTTCCATGTGGAATCTTCTAGAGCCCCCTTCACACACGAAGTTTGCAGAGGCTTCGGTGACATGCTTCGAACCCAAAGGCCTTTGATTTACCGAAGTCAGTCTCCGATACATTGACGGTTTTGAGCCGAAGCCGTCAAAGCCTTTGAGTCTTCGCACCATCACCTCTGTAGTGGACCACCACGGCTTCGCAGCTACTCCCAGCTCGAATTCCATCAGTCCATGTACCGAAGCCATGCCTGGCCGAAGTACTTCAAGTCAGCCACACTCTGAAGCCCCACCTTCGGAGTACCTTCGCCACCTTTCGAAGTCCCTCCTTCGTCCAAGGCCTGCACATGAAGCGCTTCCATAAGCACTCCTTCGTAGTGTCACTGCCTACAACACACTCCCGAAGAGCCTTACTCGGACCATGCCTTCGATGCACCTCGACTTCTGAGACCTTCGTCAGGTGTCCTTCCAAGTTTCTACGACTGGAGCACACTTGGGAGCCTTGCCTAATTCTTGAGGACTTTGTCCGCCAACCTACGAAGTCAGTCCTTCGGGGTCACCCTTTAAAGTGCCTCGCCTCCGAGGACTTTGCCTCATGGTACCTTCAGCTGGAGCCACCCTCCGCACTTTCTGCCTTCACTTGTCGCACCTTGACTCGAGGAACGACATCAACTCCACGCAGCCTCCGTGCCCGACCTCCCCGCTCGCCTAGCATCAAGCCTCCCGCTTGACCAGGTTCACTTGCTGCGAACCGTCTATCGCCTCCGAAGTGACCTGCACACCACCGACAAGCAGACAAGCTTTTCCAGTACCCCAGAGACCTCTCCGGTGTACCACCCAAAGTATTGAGCCCTTCGGTATAGACTTTTCATCATATTCTGCCGGACCCCTCCGACAGACATACTCCCCTACAATACCTACAGCCAGCAAAACACTAAACCCTTCGGTAAAACACCTCTGAACCCCTTCGCTAGACGATAAGACTTGTCAATCTCTCATCACATACTTGAAACCAAGGCACATCTCAACTTGGTTTCTCAGATATAAAGCGACACAAATAATTCACCTTGCCTAGCAGTTTTTTCACATCTCTCTTGCATGCCAGCGCTTCAAAGTTCTTAATCTTCTCAAGCCTCTTAGGATCAATCTGAATACCTCTCTCCTGAATCATGAATACTAAGAACTTGCCTGCCGGCACGCCAAAAGCACACTTGAGCGGGTTCATTTTTAAGCCATACTGATGCGTCCTATCAGAATCAACTCTCAAATCGGCTAAATGGTTCCCCAAAGCATCTTATTTGACTAAAACATCATGGATATATACAACATAACTCCTAGCAAGTCATGAAAGATCATGTTCATAGCACGTTGATATGTAGTGCTAGCATTATTTAAACCAACAGTCATAACAACCCACTCAAACAAGCTAAAAAACAGGGCATCGAAAGGCTGTCTTGTAGACGTCCTCTTCGACCATAAATATTTGATTATAACTAGTGTTGCCATTAAGAAAACTTAGTACCTTATGTCCTGAAGCATCGTTGATCAACATGTCGGCTATCGGCATGGGGTACTCGTCCTTCGGAGTGGCCTTGTTCAAGTCCCTGAAATCAATGCATACACGAATCTTGCCGCTCCCTTTCTTTTCCACAGGCACAATGTTAGCAACCCATTTAGCATACCTGCATGGCCTAATAAACTCAGCCTTGATTACTCATTGTATCTCCACTTTAACTCGATCAAAAACGGCTGAATTAAAGCGACGAGGTGGCTATTTATAAGACCTAAACCTAGGTTTGATAGGTAGCCGAAGCTCCATGAGGTCACGGCTTAGTCCGGGCATCTCACTGTACTCCCATCTGAAACAATCGACATATGACCGAGGTAACTTTATTACTTTGGCCTTTTCATCAGCCTACAAATATTGATTTACAAAAGTTAGCCTTGGAATACTACCATCACCTATATCGACCTCTTTTAGAGAATCGGCCGACACAAAACCTTGACCTAACTTTTCTACTTCGCTAAAATCTTCAATGGCTTTGGCAATACCATCTTTTGAAGACCGATACTACTCTACACGAGATTTTAGCCAATCAAGATTACTTTTACTAGACATGAAAACTAATTTAGAGATAGCCAAGCTACACCAGCCGGCTTTACAGACACTGGAACAAAACATTCCTCAGACAAGCTAACAATGTCATAGTTCAGGAGATATCTACCTGACAAACACTCTACTTTATCGTTGACGACGTCGATAGACACATCGGCAAAAGAAACCTAGGCCGAAGTATCAGTTGATATGATCTCTACATCATCACCGTCCCACTAAATCCAGCACTAGTGCAAAGTAGATGGAATGCAACAATTGGCATTAATCCAATCACGCCGAAGTAGTACATTGTAGTTACCTTGCACATCAACGACGAAGAATGCCATTGACAACGTCTTGTTGCCACTGTCAGTTCCAAAGAGAGTATGCCCTTGGCCTCGGAGCTCTCGCCGTTCAAGTCATTGAGTGTCAAGTTGGTCCTCCCCAAGTCGTCTTCACTCTTATCGATCTTCGTCAGTAGAGAATATGACATTAAGTTGATGGTGGCACCTCTATCTACAAGAATCCACGAGATTGGATTCCCGTAAATGTGCCCCTTCATGTCAAGAGGCTTCAGGTGACGATCCGTATCCTCGGGCTTCTGGAAAAATGGCCTCCCGTGAGCCGAGGCTCAACTGAGCAACCTCGGCCTCGTCATGTGGAAGAGCAAACTCAATGGGTAGCATGATGAGGTTTATGTCCATTGCTTGAGGACAGGGACCCTCGGAGATCGTCGTGTAGTCATCGTCTATCATGTCATCCTCGTCGTCGCTCAAAGCAGGAGTCGTGTTGTTTACAGCAACCGGCTTGGGCTTCCAAACCTTCTTCCTCACTGGTCGTGGATAGATCTCCTCGAAAATGGCATCCCGCTCATCCTCGGACTTCTTCTCGCGCATCTCCTGGGCTCAAATACGTTGTAGCGCCTCTTCTAGGACTTGGTCATACCTAGAGGTGCCCACGAAGGCTGCGGCTTAGTGCCGAGTGCCACAATCTTGCTTCTGGAATTTTTTGCAGGATGGGAATTGCCCGGATCAGCCGCAGCATTTTTGCGCTTAATGGAATTTTGTTCCTATGTACTGTCGGTTGGACCGGCCTTACTTGGTCTGTCTGACCGAGCTACGTCAATCGGACCGGGCATGGTAGGCCGGTCAGACTGGCTTGTGCTAGATGCCTGAAACACGTCGGTCAGACTAGCCACAGTAGGCTGATCAGTTCGAAGTGGCAAGGGCGGTCTGACTGGCCCTAGGGCCATGGTTAGACCGAAAGTCTTCTTCGGGTGATCTTCGTGATTTTAGGGATTGGGACGTCCTAAGACCTCACCTTGATGATGATAGCCTCACATGCCTCATCCGGATGTCCTCGTGGCACAATGGATAGTCTGTCAAAGACGTCACCTCTTGGCGCACTCATGAGATCCTTCATGTCATAAAATCCAAAGGGCATGAATGGAGCAATATAATATGGGGTAGGGTATCTGAGAGGTAGAAAGTAACACGACGGCCACTGTGCCATGGAATAGAGATATGGTGGAGGAAGCGGTGGCTCCAATGGTTTCGCCTATTAAGGGCCGAACCCACCATTCAAAAGAGGGTTCAGGCTCGCTTGAGGTCCTGGCCGAGTATTCGCCTTATCGGGCCTCTTCTTGTGCTTCTGGAGCGGCATGTCATATGTCACCTTTAGCTTCTTGTGGATCGCAGCCGAAGACGATGCATTAGTATTCACTTTCCACACTCCTACCTCAAGGTTCCAGAGCACGAGCATGTGTGTACGAGGCTCTCTAATCACGACCTCCTTCCACTTAGTGGACCCGACCTATTCGGGCCGAATCAGCACCTTCTTCCCATCGAAATCGATGGTGTTCATGGGAAGGGCGTCCTGATCGAACTTACCCTTTGGATTTGTGTCCAACTTCAACCATCCTTCTTCTATGGCCGATTGAACCTGCCGACAAAAAACATTACAATCATTTGTAGAATGGGAATGAGAATCATGCCACTTACAATAAGCCCGCTTCTTCAAATCATCGGCAGTCATAATGGAGTGACCCTTCGGTAACCTGATAAGCTTGTTTTTCAACAAAAAATTAAATATTCTATCACACATGGTCACGTCAAAAGAGTACTTCACCTCACTGGGCCGACTCTTTGTGGGAGACAGCCGTAACTCAGTTCAAGTGACGGGCTTGGCCTTACTAGACCAAGTCCACTCTGTGGTGTACATGTCGGCTGAGTCATCCTCACTCTCGATGATTTCTCATCAGAGTGCACCTCGGCCTTAGGCTTGTTAGACGTTTTAGTGAATTTTCTACTCTTGGCTCGACTTTCCTGAACAAGAGCCTTCTGTAGCACTTGACTAACTTCAAAGAAATCCTAGCCATCTAGTTTACCTTAAGTTCGGATGGAAGACCATTAAAGGATAGGTCTGCCAAGTCCCTATTAGACATGTTCAGGGTAAAACATCGGTTTCTGGTGTCCCTAAAGCGCTTAATGTACCAAGAGAAACTTTTGCTAGCCTTCTACCTAATCGATGTCAAATGCGAAAGACTAAGCTCGATTTCCCCAGTGTAAAAATAATCATGGAACTTCTGCTACAACTAGGCACAAGTCTGCACAGAATTCAGCGCTAACGTATTAAACAATTAAAAGCGGTGTCGGAAAGTGATAGGGATAATAGTCTAAGCTTCAATGCATCCGACCCACTAGCTTCACCACACTGCGCTAGGAATTGGCCTATGTGTTCTAGGGTGGTTTTACTACTTTCGCCGTCAAATTTTGTGAATTCAGGCACCCTAAAGCCAAGCGGTATGGGAGGGTGTTGAAGTGGTCGGGGTACGGCTTGTGGTAAACCCTAACCCGACCCCTAGGTGTCCAACCTGCACACTATCTAAACAGTGCACGAATCCGCTCCTCAATGTCGTCCATGCCTCCTGCCTACGCGCATCTCTCATGCTGGTGTGCGACACACGATGGTATATAGTGGTGTCGGCCATGCGGCTCCTCCTCTCGTGGTGGCTCACAATACGGGACGTACTCGGGCCTATGTGGGTGTGTAGGAGAAGGGGTGCGGGTAGCGCGGGATAAGGTAGCATAGGCGCGGGCAGCGGTGCATAGTGTGTTGCCGGGGTGGTCTGATCGGCCATAGGGCCAGTCTGACCGAGGGTGTAGTAGCCGGTCGGACCAGCCTGATAGCTGGTATGACTGACTGTTGTCGGCTATTGGGGCTGACAAATGCTGGTCTGACCGGCCCAAGGGCCAGTCTGACCGACAAGGTCATGCACAGCCTCAGCCATGGATGGTGTGGTTGAAGACGTGACGACTTTCCTGGTACTCCCATCGGTTCTACTTTATATGCGATGAACAGGGGCTATTGGAGTAGGGGAAGCAGCCTCGGAAATGTCGAATCTCCTAAACATCACCTCCACTCTCGAGTCGACTATTGCCTCTACGCGGTTTGCAATTGTAGCGCCAATGGCCTAGTCAACTGTGTTGGCTATATTTTGCTTGATCTCCTGGGAGGATAGTTGAGGAGACGATGGTGTTACCTTGCTCCCCGGGGAGATCGGGGATGTGGATGTCGTTCTTGACGAAGCCCCCGTGGGTCTTGGTGAAGCACCCAAGTAAAAGGGAATGTAGCTCCCTTGACTTGGTCTCGATCTTTGCCCTATCCTTCTTGGAGAGGTCGTCGAGAGTGGGGACATTGATGTTGCCATCATCAATATTCGTGCTCCCCACCGGATCCATCAGCGTCGAGGGCCCGTTGATGTAGAAGGAGTAGGTGTACCCGTCGCCGATGTAGAAGTGTTTGGCATGTTTTGTCCCCAGCAGAGTGGCCAAAAAGTGTGTTGACACTAACACCTAATGGTCAAAGCGCCAAACGCACTAATGCCGATCCGACGATTCAAAAGCATGCAGATACCTAGAAATGACCCTAGGCGTGACACAGCACTTACGTCATGTTCTGACGACCCTTAAACAGTAGTAAGGGAATAATGGAGCTACCAGGTAATCAAATAATCTTAAACCAAAATTATTCAACTAACCGAATTGTATAAAAAGTAATTATTCAGCTCGCAGTTCTGCTGGATTAAGCTCTTCGTCTCGTGACGAAGGAACTCAGCCACCTCGTGATGCTCCTCGGCATAGAGCACGGCCTCAATGCGGAGGTCCTCCATGGCCTGGAGGAGACGGGTGTGCAAGGCCATGACCGGATCACGGTCGGAGAGGAAACCGACGTAGATGCTACGATGGGCTCTGGGGGTACGCATCAGCAGCAGTCAGAATGATGAGTCCCGAAGATGATCATCGTAGATCATCCTCAACTCCATGAGGGCCTGGAGGGTGGTGCGCTGGCATGCTACATCGAAGGTCGGACGTCCAAGTGCTGCCATGAAATATGGGAAAAAAGAATGCTTACTATGGATACATCGAAGAAATATGGGAACTTAACTACGGGAACTCTATAGAAATCCCCGTATTTATGTGCCAGTGGGTCATACATCCCGAAGGTGTGGAGGTAGATGATTACGGGTTTACGGTAGTTGACCTTAATAAGGTGGGTTATAAAGATGAACCTTGGATACTTGCTCAATCCGTGGCACAAGTATTTTACATACTTGATCCTAAAGACAAGAAGAAATACATCGTTGCTCTAGGAAAACAAAGAATTGTTGGAGTTGATGGAGTCGAAGACGAAGAAGAATACAATCAGTTTGATGAGGTGTCATTTTTCGTTGACATATCAAGGATCAATGTGGTTGAAGCAAAACTGTCATTTGGCAGTGTGATTCCTTATCCACTCACCGATGGCGATGGGAAATTAGTGCAAGCCTAGATCATTTATGTTTAAAGTCAAAAACATGAATATGATTTTTCTATAAATTTTGGTTAATTATTTCATATGACATGTATGTGGTTAATTAGTTCAAATTCAAGTTCAAACGAGGATTTAAACATCAATAAAAAAGTGGTGAAAATTTTTATTGTTTGGGGCTAGCAGCAAGGTTCAAATCTCAAACCACCTGCCGACATCAAGGTTTGAATGTAGAACCGCATGGCTCAAAGCAACCCCTAGCACCACTGCGCTACAAAGTCTTTCTCAACAATGTAGGTGTTGGGGGAATAGACTTCCCTTGAATAGGGGCCAAATGACGTCAGCCTACGACAGACTTCGGCCCGGAGCCCAACACTGTCGAAGCCTGTATCTTCCCAAGGAAGTCATTTCCAAGCCTCAAGGTTCACCGTGGAGCCTGTTAGGGCGAAGCCCCTGAGCCCCGTCGAAGCCCTCTGGAGCGAGGTCTCTCAGAGCCCTCCAGAGCGAAGCCCTCAAGATTCCTTGAAGATTGCCACAAGCTCAGGCTAACTTCGAAGTTAGTCTCTGAGCCTTGCTCAGAGCTAACCTTCGAGATCTGTTCGGAGTTAACCTTCGAGCCCCCTTCGGAGTTCCTCGGAGCTAGATTCTGAACCCTGTCCGGCCAGTTCAAAGCCAAGTCTCCGAGACCCCAGTTCGGAGCCCAGTTCGGAGCCCTGTTCGGAGCCCGCTTCGAAGCCCCCTTCGGAGTGTACTTCGAAGCTTCCTTCACAGCCTCCGCCAGAAGAGCTCTGGTCCCCACTCCGAAGCTCAGGAAATATATAAACCTCGCTGTAGTAAGGAGGCCATACCGGGGGCCCCTCCGCCCCTGGTATGTCGTTTAGCTGGTCAAAGTATGACATTGTCTGACACGTCTGTAAAGCTGTAAAGCACTTTTGTACAGTAGCTAGCTCCTTTTTCCCTTCTTACCCCTATGAGCCTAGGGCTTACAGAGGGCATTTTGGTCTTTTCCTTAAGGCCTGCGTGCCTATAAAAGCAGGGCCAAGCCCTTGTAACGACACACGCTGGGAGAGGGCCATGAGACCCTGGAGTTCCCTTCTCCACACCAAGGCATACCATGCCAAATCCACCACAACTAGACGTAGGGTTATTATCTCCTAGGAGAGGCCCGAAGTAGTATAAATTCTTTCTCCCTCTGAGAGAACCCTTCGAGGTTCATTCTACACATCATACACATACGAAAACCTGTGCTGTAGCTAAAAAAATGCTACATCAGTTGGCACCGTCCGTGGGGATCTTAGTCCAAAAAGCTAAGTTCTCTGCCACTGTCTGCAACTCGAAGTACGCTTGAGGGGGGAGCTTCGAAGCTTTCTTGCTTCGCGCACCCTTCGGCAAGGGGCTTCGGGTGCAGCTTGAAGGCCCTCTTCGCCTTCCCTTACCCTTCCCATACCGGAGCTCATCCTCCGGCAAGGGGCTCCGCTTCATGCGTCGAAGGTCGTTGAGGCCCCAGGGGCTACGAGGCCAACCTTCAGCCACTTTATGAGGTATGTCCACTATCCGAAGTACCACTTCGATGTACAATTTCGCAATCACTTTGATATATATTCGAAGCCCAGCTTCGCCTTGAAATTCGAAGCCCTGCTTCGCCTTTAAAGCAAATTTATGCCCCGTGTTATTGAAAAAATTTGAAGCCTTGCTTCGCCTTATCAAAAACCCGAAGCCTTGCTTCGCCTAATTTAAAATCCGAAGCCTCACTTCTCTTTATAAAATCCGGAGCACCCCTCCGAAGGGTACACAGTGCCTCTCGGCCCGTAGCAGTGGGCTAAAAGGACTCCAGGCCACTGGCCCAATGCGTCCAGGGATTCCGGGTTCCTCACCCGAAGCATCCCAGGGTCGAAGGTGACCCAGGGTCGTAGGTGACCCAGAGTCGAAGGTGGCTCAGAGTCTAAGGTGGCTCAAAATCACAGGTTCGGTGAATCCACACCAAATATCCTTTTCACTACAGGACCAAGCTCTAGAAGACTTGCTTCGCTATCTAAACACGCACCGAGGTCTCGCTTCTCGTGACGTGATTTAAGCTAAAAATCAAGCATGTCGAAGCCATGATTCGCTTAAAAATCCGAGTGCGTTTCGGAGCCTTGCTCACGCATAACATCCAAATCCTAGCATGTCGAACCATGCTTCGCTTAATTTGGCTACGCTGAAGCCTTGCTTCGCTCCAAAATAACGCGGTCGAATCCCAAAAGAGGCCTTCGCTCAATACATTTCAAGCATCCGAAGCCTCCAAAAAGGCGCACCCCTTCGCATTTTTTATTTTGCCCGCACCAGCAACGGCTAAATCCCTAGCTACCATGAGCAAAGGGGGGAAGCATGTATGCGAGGT
Organism: Zizania palustris; assembly: GCA_019279435.1. NCBI lineage: Eukaryota > Viridiplantae > Streptophyta > Magnoliopsida > Poales > Poaceae > Zizania > Zizania palustris. The sequence continues at coordinate 13,957,344 of JAAALK010000079.1, forward strand.
GTGCGAATGTAATACGCAGTACGAGCGTGACGTTCGAAGTCATTAGACAATGCGAAGCATGCAGACAAAGTATGCGAATACAAATAAACTCCATTGAATAAAAATTTAGAAGTATGTTACAAATGTACTTCGATTACAAAACTACGAGTAGTCTGTATCTAAGGCGGGCAGTGCCGTATCGAAGGCAGAAATGTCTAAGGCTTTGTCGCCCGCTAAGACCGTTCGTGAAGGCAAAAACGAAGAACTCTGAAGGGACTCCGTCTTCACAATGGCTAGCAGATCCTGAGCGCGTCATCCGCCTGTCCGCAGAAGTCGAAGCCACTGCATTCAGTGCGAAGGCCTGGAAGAATTTCAAGAAATCATAAGTGTTGATCAAAGACTAAAGTATAATTCGAAGGCTGTGTAGGACATCGCTCACCTGCACAAGGGCTTCGTTCGCGTTGATGAAGAGCTCCGTGGGGTTCGTATGGCTGAGTTGAGCCACCAAGTCCCCTACCTCCGCAGCTGCACAAGTCTCGCGAAAGCTGTTGATCGCCACCTCTGTCACGGCACCCTTCAGCCGAAAGGGATGGACAATCTCCTCCACCGCAACCGCCTGCGCAGGCTTCGGTGTGGCCAGGCTTAGCTCCACCACCTCGACCTCCTCGTCGCTTTGAGGGTCCCCTTCGCTGCGGCCGCTGCCTCCGTCTTCTTCAAACGAGGAGCTGTCAGACTCCGAGCTGCTGCTGCTGTCGGAGGCCTCTGATGGCTTTGCCAGGGTGGACCTCGCATCGGCATCATCCTCTGTAGGCTTCGCCGCGGTGGGCCTCGCACCAGCATCCCCTTCTGCAAAAAAGACCAAGTCAAAATCCGCACATTGAAGAGAAGCATGTTAGAAGGATTTACCTTCGTCAGAGATTTCTTTGAAGGAAGGAGGGTCGATGTGTGCCCCCCAGTCCCTTCGCTGCAAGGCTGGCGTGTCGGCCTTCGCGCCCGAAGTCGTCGCCGTCGAGGCCTCTTCTACCTTCTTGGTGGCCGGAGTAGGGGCGTCGGCCTCCGCCACCAAAGTCGTCACCATCGGAGCCTTTGTTGCCTTCTTGGTAGCTGGAGCACTTGGGGGCTCCGCCGCTACCTCCTCCGGGCTAGAGACCTCGGTCGTAGGGACCTCCGGTCGAGCCCTCGAAGTATCAGGCTCGTCGTCGTCCCCTCTCTTCCTCTTGGCACCAGCCGCCGAAGTTGCGAGGTGGGAGAAGTCCGACAGGGCAGGGAACACCTCGTAGCCAACCACGGTCCATACCCTGTTCCAATGCTCCCAGGACCCCACCGAAGCAAGGTGCTGGGCCTGCTCCTCTGGTGTTGGAGTCCCAACGACGCACTCCGCCGCCACGATGGCCTCCTCTGGAGTCCTCACTTCATGATGGGCTTCATAAAAGATCAAGTCATAATGAAGTTTTGCGAAGTTTGGAAGCGGAAAGAGTTCGAAGTCTTACAGAAGCGCTTGAAGGCCAGCTCGCGTAGTCCCCCTTGGCCCGAAGCTTGGAAGAGCCCCTCCGGCCAAGAGCGCGCGAGGGGGCTGAGCCAGAGGGTGATAAACTCCTCCACGAGGTCCCTCATGCTCATCTTCGCCGCCACCCTCCGAAGAAGCGAGATCCTCGAGCGAAGGGTGTCTGGGCTAGTCTTCACCACCCCTTCGCGCCGATATAAGATGTGGGCATTGGTACTCCGAAGGGGAGAGCTCATGCCGACGGAGGCGTAAAACAACTCTTGGTCCCACTTCGAGTACCATTTGTTGTTGACAGCCCTCGCTAGGAAGGCATCTTGGAACTCCCTCCGAAGTTGGAAGTTAGCACTGCCAAAGGCCAATGCCCTCTTGACGCGGTCCGAGCCCTCCCTCGGCTTCGGCTGGCAGTTGGCTTCGTGGTGGGTGATGAAGACGTCGGTGTGGCCCTCGCATCCTTCGGCCCTCATGGCCCACTCAAAAACAGCAAGCCTCGCCACGGCGTTGGGAGAAAGTTGAGGAAGTTCGAGGTTGTAAGCCCTCAAGACTTCGCTCAACATCTCCACTGCTGGCAGCCCGAGGCCGTCTTCGAAGAAAGCTTCAAACACGACCACTTCGTCGGCCCGAGGCCTCAGCTCGGCCTCTGACTTCTCCGGAACTCTAAGTTGGATCTTTGCTGCAATCCTCCTTAGTAGGCCCTCCGGACGGACTCCTCCATGGAAATCGAAGCCCTCATCTCCAGCGTCTGCTTGAATTTGTCGGATGGCGTCCGAAGGTCCCTTGACCCCAACCGCCTAGGTGCAGGCTTCGCTGCCGCAGCCGTCGCCGCCTGCAGCTGTGCAAAGCTCGAACTCGGGCCCAAGGCCAAAGACTTCGAAGCTGCCTTCTTCGGCATTTTGGTGGGTCTTCGGCGTGAGGGGCTAAAGCTAGCGAAGGGTGCTCCGCGCGAAGCCAAGGAAGAGAAGAGAGCGAAGGTTGTAAGGCAATGAGAAGAAAGCAAATGAGAGCGTGCCGAGGTCGCACGCGGTTAAACCCTATTTATAGGCGGTAAGAATTCCGACGGTCGTGGGCCGAACCCACTACAAGGTGGGCCTCCAGCGAAGGCGAAGCAGCCCAGTGCAGGGTAACGGTAAAATTTCTAGCCGTTGTGGAGTCGTTTGATCTCCCCGAGGTCATTCTGACAGCTGGCGCAGGCAGTTATTACCTGTGAATTTCGAAGTCACCTTCGGTCCAGGCCCCGAAGGCATGTTTTCCCTGAAGTTGTAGTTTTTAGGTCATTTGTCCCAAGGGCGCGCACACCCCTTCGTCCTGAAGGCCTGCAAGCGAGGGGCTACTGTTGGGGGAATAGACTTCCCTTGAACAGGAGCCAAATGACGTCAGCCTCCGACAGACTTCGGCTCGGAGCCCAACACTGTCGAAGCCTGTATCTTCCCAAGGAAGCCATTTCGAAGCCTCAAGGTTCACCGCGGAGCCTGTTAGGGCGAAGCCCCCGAGCCCTGTCGAAGCCCTCTGGAGCGAGGTCTCTCGAAGCCCTCCAGAGCGAAGCCCTCAAGATTCCTTGAAGATTGCTAGAAGCTTAGGCTAACTTCGAAGTTAGTCTTCGAGCCTTGCTCGGAGATAACCTTCGAGCTCTGTTCGGAGTTAACCTTCGAGCCCCCTTCGGAGTTCCTCGGAGCTAGATTTCGAACCCTGTCCGGCTAGTTCAAAGCCAAGTCTCCGAGACCCCAGTTCAAAGCCCAGTTCGGAGCCCTGTTCGGAGCCCGCTTCGAAGCCCCCTTCGGAGTGTACTTTGAAGTTTCCTTCACAGCCTCCGCCAGAAGAGCTCTGGTCCCCACTCCGAAGCTCAGGAAATATCTAAACCATGCTGCAGTAAGGAGTCCATATCGGGGGCCCCTCCGCCCCTGGTATGTCGTTTAGCTGGTCAAAGTATGACGTTGTCTCACACGTCTGTAAAGCTGTAAAGCACTTTTGTACAGTAGCTAGCTCCTTTTTCCCTTCTTACCCCTATGAGCCTAGGGCTTATAGAGGGCATTTTGGTCTTTTCCTTATGGCCTGCGTGCCTATAAAAGCAGGGCCAAGCCCTTGTAACGACACACGCTGGGAGAGGGCCATGAGACCCTAGAGTTCCCTTCTCCACACCAAGGCATACCATGCCAAATCCATCACAACTGGACGTAGGGTTATTATCTCCTAGGAGAGGCCGGAACCAGTATAAATTCTTTCTTCCTCTGAGAGAACCCTTCGAGGTTCATTCTACACATCATACACACATACGAAAACCTGTGCTGTAGCTAACAAAATTGCTACAACAGTAGGCAGTGTATGCTAGATATATAATCCCTACCGCAATTAGTAATGGCGGGATGGTGACGTCAGTGGCCCGCCACTACTATGTCGAGCACCAGCGGCGGGCGAATCAGTAGTGACGGGCTAGTGACGTCACCGCCCGCCACTACTAAAAGGAATAGAAGTGGTGGGCTGGTGACATCATCATGCATGCCACTACTAATAGCGGTACGGATTATATATCTAGCATACACTCCCACCGTCAGAAAACCTAGTTTCCTTTCTAAACCCTAAACTCCCGCATCGCCCCCCTGCGCCCGTCGCTGCCATCCCGGAGCACATCGCCGCCGCCCTCCACCCATCGCCACCATCCTCGGAGCCCGTCGGCGCTGCTCCCGAAGCCCATCCTCGCCGCCCGTCTACATCGCCCCAGAGTCCATCGCCTCGGAGACCATCCCCGGAGTCAGTAAATGATTATTAAGCTTTGGTGTTATTTTATCTGAGCTTAGGGTTAAAATGATTTCTGATTGTTATATTAATTTATGCATGGTAATATAATTTATTATTATATTACTAGTAGAATGCACTATAACAATAATGTTTTTTAATGTACTATCAAAACCGAATAAATGTGCAATGTTAATGGGATTTATTTATGGTGTCTTTAAACACCACTTGCATGATAAACCTTCATGTGTTTGCAGAAAATTTTAGCAATTTTGAGCATTTGTTTGTGAATGTTAAGTTGTGCGAAGTATTCTATGATCAAATGAATTAGCACAACAGTTACATTTGTTTGTAGTTGTTCACTACTTCACTTGTTTGTAGCTGCAAGGGTTTTTATTATTTTTTCATAGAACCATATAGGGCATGTAAAAAGCTTGCCACTATTGGACTTTATAATTTCATTTGCTAATGAATAATTGATTCATTTGATGTGAATTGTGAGTTGTAGTATGTGATATAATGAATAATTGAATCATTTGCTAATGCATGTCCGGGCCTAGTGAAACAGTTCAAGAGAATGCTCCCCCTTGTTCCTGTTGAGCCTGTTCCAGATCCGAATATTGATGATCGGTCAAGGGGTATTAATGATATGAATGGGGGAGAGCAGTTCAGACTGCCTAATTATGTCGAGTTGGTTGACGATTGGCAAGTTGAGGCTTTTCATCTGTTTAACCAGGAAGAGGGTGGGTTTGTTGAGAACAGGAAGAGACGGAAGAACCCTGCCAGAACAATGAAGAATGTGGTGCCAACTGTGGCGCTTCGTCAGAGTGCCAGAATTAAACGTGATGGGGTGCTCATTTCGGAGAAGGCAATGCAAAGGGCTGATCTTAAAAATGATATCTCAAGTTTATCGAAGTTTACTATTCTACAATCTGCTGATAATAATTGCCTGAAATTAATTGCTAGTGATGCTGGTATAAGTTGATGAATTTCGTTTTGCAGTGGAAGAATCACTTGAAGAGAGTGGACCAAGGAAGAAGAAGAGCAAACCATAACTTCCTTTTGGGTTTGGGCCGAAAGTGCGTTTTGGTTTGGTGTGCGGTTCGATGTGTAAGCTGGTTTCTCCAGCCTGGACTTGTGTCTGTTTACTTGCTTTCCAATAAACATGATGTGTCAAGTTTGGATGTGAATTTCGATGTATATCTGAATTTGGATGTGATATGTTAAGTTTGGTTTTGAATTTGGATGTGATATGTGATTTTTGATGTAATATGTGAAGTTTGAATGTGAATCTGGACGTGATATGTGATTTTTGTTGTGATATGTGAATTTCGATATAAATTGTGTTTGATTGTGAGTGTGGATATAAAGATACATTTTTTATAATGGTTTTAAATTTATTGGATAATATATAATGAATAATGAAATAAAAAACAGTAAACTGAGGCATAAAAATACCAATTTTTTAAATTTGATAACTTATGATGTATTTTTATTGTTAAAAAAATTCAAGTTCAAACGAGGATTTAAACATCAATAAAAAGTGCTTAAAATTTTTATTGTTTGGGTCCAGCAGCAAGGTTCAAACCTCAAACCGCCTGCCGGCAGCAAGGGTCGAACCTCGAACCGCATGGCCCCAAGCGAGCCCCCTGCACCACTGCGCTACAAAGTCTTTCTTGACAATGAAGGCGGTGTATGCTAGATATATAATTCATACCGCTATTAGTAGTGGCGGTCGAGTGTAATCAGTGGCGGACATGCTGACGTCACCAGCCCGCCACTGCTATTCCTTTTAGTAGTGGCGGTCGGGTGATGTCAGCGGCCCACCACTACTAAGTCGAGCACCAGCGGCGGGTGGATTAGTAGTGGCGGGCTGGTGACGTCACCGCCCACCACTACTAAGAGAAATAGCAGTGGCGGGTAGGATGATGTCAGCATGCCCGCCACTGCTAATACACCTATATAAAAGTTTTCATTCCCGTCGTCTGAAAACCTAGTTTTATTTGGAAACTAAACTCCCACGCCGCCGAACTCCGCCTGTCGCCGCCATCTCGGAGCATGTCACCGCCACCCCCGAAGCCCGTCGTTGTTGCCCGTGAAGCCCATAGCCGCGCCGGAAGCCCGTCGCCGCCCTCGAGCCCTAGAGATCATCACCGCCCAAGAAACCCGTCACCGCCCCTAGAGCATGCAACCACCATCTTGGAGCCCATCACCGCCCCCAAAGCCCATCGCCGTCCCTGAGCCCGTCGCCGTCCCTGAGCCCGTCGCCGTCCCTGAGCCCGTCGCCGTCCCTGAGCCCGTCGCAGCCCTGGAGCCCATCGCCGCTGTCTTGGAGCCCGCCGCCGTCCCGGAGCCCACCGCCGCCCCCGAGCCCGTCGTGTTCACCGCTTAGGGTTTGGTATGTTCCCCTTCTCTGATGTGGTGGTGGATGCTTGTAAAATTTACTAAGCATGATCGCTTCAGTTTATTTGCCGGCTATGTAAAAACATGCATTAGAAATTTAGAACTGTATGAAAACGCAATTACTGCAATGCATGTTTGTTTAATTAAGTTGGAAGATATATGAACTTGTGAATATATGAATAGTTGTTGCCTGCTACTGTGTATGCATCTATTTGTGTGTTTTTCTATTTTTAATAGCTTATTATTGTTGTCAACTCCAAATGATAACATGAATAGTGAATTGCAAAGCAACAACTATTTATGACATGACCAATACTACAACATAAGCATCTTAAGCAGATCAGTTCCCCTGTCATTTTTTCTATTGCAATGTGAAAACTGAGTCAATACAACTAAACTGAAACTTCTGTATGAAGATTCAAATTTAAATGAGAGGTATAAAATAAAGTAAATAGTTGTCACATGAGATTGAAATGGACAAAATGGTATGCCCTGAAATCATGTGATGACACTGAACTGATGAAACATGATTCCAAGACTGATGCCCGCTACTACTGTGAATTATTAACATTTCTTTCAAACGAAACCTAAATTCAAAACTCCCGTTCTCCAAAACTGATGACGTTTGTGCTCCCATTCTCCGAAACCTAAATTCAAAACTCCCAGATAGGTCTTTTTCTCTACTGTAATTCTATGCCTTTTTTCCTTTTTTGCAATTCCTTTTAGAGGCCTATGATGCAAATTGTTAATGAGTTATCTCATGTATGTCATCAAATCCGTGGGACACATTCATTCCCTGCTTCAACAGCTTCTTCTTTCTCGTGCTGCTAGCAGGGAATGGATGTGACCATGGGTTCCATGGCAATCATGAACATATTTCAAAAACAACACAAAATATGCTGAGACCTCAACAACTTTGTGCAGAATCTAATGTAACACAACAATACTAGAGAGAGAGAACAACTAATAGTAAACTAGCTAGTTGTTATATGATGCATACATAACACAAGCACTATACTTGAGGATTAGTATAGTAGCTTTAGAAGTAATAGCTGACTACTGATGCATGAGGCCACTGCCCAGTCTGAACCATACATAACACAACCAATAGGAGAGTTGTAGCTAAGAATAGTTTTCATCCATTTCCTACCTTTGACACTGTTGATTAGTTTACTACTGGTATTACTTCTGATGCTACTATACTAATCCTCAAGTGCATCCGACATGTGCATTGTTTTGTACATGAAAATAAGACAGCAGACCTTTTTTGCATAACCAAAATTCTGATACATTATCCTCTTAACTATGAATAGTTCATCTATGGCGAAAGAAGGACGTTCCATCAAGGAGCTCATCTACGAGTCTCCTGCAAAAACAAATAAAGAGGGTTCATATGAAGGATCCTCCGATAGCAAATCTTCGTACCACTCTCCGGAGAATGAACATCCAGTGGAGCCTAGGAAGAAGCGAACGAGAGAAGACGCCGATGAGGATTACATTCCTAAATCTCAAGTAGAATTAATTATTGCATTAGTAACAAGTCAGAGTAGCTTCTAACCGAGGATTACATTCCTGAAGCTCACATTGTCTATCATCGTAGGATCGTCCAAAGCGAGGAAGCAAGCATCGATTATTCCATGTCGAGGAAAGAACAGCTATTGTCCCAGCTCTTGAGTCATCTGAGCCAACCACTGTTGATCCCGCTGCCACTACATCCTCTGCAAATGTGAAGAGGAGAGAAAAACGGGAGAAGAACAAGTTGCATACAACTATCTATGAGGTTGAAGAAGTGTATGTTGATGGGGCTCCAAAGAAGCCTAAAGTAATCACAACTAAGTGGCACAACGACTGTGGATGTCTCGCCATGGAGCGATGTAAGATAGTTTGGAAAAACTAGAAGAGTGTCCCTGAAGCTACAAAGAACGAATTGTGGCAGCATATAAAAGTGCATTATAAATTCTCGGAAGATCGCTTAGAAGACGCTAAAGCTGCCACATTGAAGACTATTGAGAAATCTCTTCGTACATTCAGGACTAAATTGAACACACAATACCTTTAGAAAGGAGAATCGCCGATCAATGACTACGGCTTAATCACGCCAAATGATTGGAACAAATTCAAAATGCAGCATTGCTCGGAAGAAGACAAACAAGAGAGCATCATGTTCAAAGAAATTAATAAGAAGAATAAGCTCCCACATAAACTTGGCCCAAGTGGATATAAGGCCAAGAAGGATGAGTGGAGTAGAAAGGAGGAGGAGGACCGTGCGGCTGGGTTACCTGAACAATTTTCAGGTGTTGATCAGCACACTAAGAGATGGCTCCTAGGTCGAGCTAAAAAAACACCCGAGGGCCAATATATCCTCTCCGACTCACAGACTAGTGAAGTATTTCAAAAAGCGAAGGAAATCGCTGAGTTGGAGAAGACTGGAAAGTTCAAGCCCGAGGGATATAATGACCAACTTACATCCGCTCTCAGAGAGGAGGAACATCGAGGGCGCACCCGAGGTGTCTCTTCTATAGCACCCTGGAAGAATACTTTCAAGAAGCAGGATGGTTCCACATACAAGAAGCATCAAGCACGTACAGACGACGCCGTAGAGCATCGTGCAGAGTGGGAGAGACACTTCTTTCAATTTATTAGTGAGAATACTATCGCGCCCCGATTTAATAAATCAGGACTTTATTGAAATTCCATAGAAAATCAATAAAACAAGACGTTCATCATGCGACCACGTACAATACGGGCAATCATTCACGGTTCGTAGACCGCATTAATACAAAAGTGAATAAAGATGAAGAGAAACTAATAAAACAAGGGTCCTAGATGAACGCCTCCTTCCAGTCTCGCCTTGACTGGGTCGCTACTCCAGACCTTCATCCTCCTCGTAGTAGACTGGCTCTGATGTTGTAAGTCAACGGGGTGAGTACAGATGTACTCAGCAAGCCACCGAATGCAAATATAATGCAAGGTAATAACAAGGGAGATAGTGGCTAATTTAGCGGAAGCAGCATATTTGTAAAGCTTTAAATGAGGGCAGTTTATTAGTACGGAAAAGTAAACATGTGCATGTGTATCATCATCTTCTAACTCGAGGGGTACAGTCAGCCCCACCTCGCTCAACAGTCCTTACGTGCCATGAATAACTCGAACATTCAAACAATTGTAAACTAACTGCGAGTAGTCACACAACCCGCCCTTGACCGTGGGCTCGGCTTTTCGAAAAGATTAAATTACTCTGATCAGAGATGTACCACTGTACCCACAAGGCACGCACTCATCACCTACACCGAAGTGTAACGAGATGACCCATCACACGGGAACTCGTGCCAAAACCTTCCATATAGTCCTCCCCGACTCAATAGCACCCTCTTATGGGTTTCATATGGTGTCCCGACGCATCGGAGCCCCACCATACCCCCCCTTGAGCCTCGTCGGTACAAGTCGCCCGCAGGCTAGCCCCTTGCCCCCTCCTCTATGGTGCATCAAGCCGGAGTATTCCATACTTCCAGTTAGGACTTACCCATTAGACTTGTGGTTGGTACGGAAGTGCTTTGCAACAGATCCCGCAGACCGGTCCTTATAGTGCCCCGGGTGCGACAAACCAGTGCCCGAGCTTGCACCCGGAACCCACCATACTTATAACCTAGCCAACTCCAACAGAGTCCAGAGACGAGAATAACAGGGAAATTCATATACAGAATCCAGCTATCTACGACATCGTTCTTTTTTAACCTATAGCAGTTGTGTCGGTACATTGGGCACTAGCTAATATTTTTATAGTAGAGTGACAAGGAGTTAAGGCTCAATAAGCATGGCTTGGGTTTGCACACAAGGACAGGGATCTAATAAATATAAGTGTAAGGCTTGAGTATTTGTCTAATGCAATATTAACCTATGGGTTATAGCGATAAGTTATTAAAACATGGGCTCAATTATGATCAACTGTTTCCACAGAGATGGTCGATGACTTGCCTTGCTCAGCAAATGGGGATGGAGGAACCTCGGGGTAGAACTCCTGCTCCTCGACGAACTCGTAGTCTTCTCGATACGGAAAAATAAACAATACATTCAATAAACAGATAAAATTCACCAAATATTAAACATACACATTTGTAGGTTTTATTATGTGAAGTAATATTTTTACTATTTCAAGTTTTGTTCAAAACAGTAAGGTTTAATATTTTAGAATTTTTCCCAATTTATTTTATGTATTATTAATTTTAACCCTAAGGGATTTTTATTCATTTATTTATTAATAATATTTTGGGTAATAGAAACATACTGTTTTTATGGCATTAATGTGTAGAGAATAATATTCTGGTTCTAACAAAATTTGAATGGTGAAATTTGGAGTTAAATTGAGCAAGATATGAATTTTCAAAGTTTAAATCAATTTTCTGGATTTTATTTAAACTAAAAACAGTCTCTGGTCCACGGTGAACCAGGTTCACCGTGAACCTGCGACTGTGCGCGTGGGCCGGCGGGGAGTAAGTGGGATCCAACGGCCTAGAGCGCCTGATACCCTTTCGGCTTGGATCAACGGCCGGGATTAAATCCCTCAGGGGTTTTAATCTCCATCGCCCGATCACGATCGAACGGCCGGAAATCAATCCGACACGGCACGTGGCGTCGGGGGCATTTTACCCTTCTTCCCCAACTCCGGCGGTACTGCGGCGAGCCATTCCGGCGATGGTGAGGGCCTAGCGCCTAGGCTACCGGCTAAAATGGAACCAGGGGAGCAAGGGGGTCATGACCGTACCTTCGGCGGCGAAGATTGTCGATGGACGGCGACGACGGCGAGGGTAGACGGCGAGGAGGTTTCGGGTGCTTGACGGCGACGGCGATCCGGTGGTCTTCACGACCGCTGGAGGCGTGGCCGAGGATGGGTGGGCGACGACGGATCCGACGGTGGTGGCAGCTAGGGCGAGGGGGGCATGGATCAACGGCGAGCGGCGGCCGGAGTTGAAGAAGAGCCGAAGACCTAAACGAGGTCGGCAGCGCTCTGCTTATGCTATAGCTGGCTACGGTGGTGTGGGCTGAACGCGGTGAGGGCGAGGGGTTCTTATAGGGGGTCGCCGGCGTCCAATTGGAAGGGAACCGAGGGTTTCCCTTTTCTCAACGCCGGTGAACTTTCCTAAGGCTCGGGTTCTTTCCATGCGCGGCGAAAACGCGTGGCTATCGGTGGAATGAGATCCCCGGCGGTCGGAGAAGGCGATCCCTCGGTTAATTTGGCGACAACGGATACGGGGCGGCGGATTTGGAAGGTGGGGGTCGCCGGTGGGAGAGAGGGGATCCCTTTCCATCGACGAAGAAGATCCTGACATGTGCGCTCCACCTGTCAGTGAGCGATCCAAAAAGGAAGGGGGCCGACAGATGGGCCATGGATGTCAGTGGGCGAACGTGGGCGCACAGAGGCTGACGCGTGGGCCAGGAGGGGCGCGGTGGAGGAGAGAGGGGCGGGGGAGTGCGCCGACAGGCGGGTCCCGCTTGTCAGTGGGTGGGTGGTGATGGGCTGGGCCTAAAGGCCGTTGGAGGGAGGTTTCGTGGTTGAGGCCCAATAGGATTTAAAATTCATTTCTGATTTAAAATAATTCCAGTAATTCGAATATTTGATTAAGGGTTGAATCACTGTTGACAAAAATTTGTAAAAATTCCTAAAATTATATTTTGGCCTCTAGTTCATCTCATAAAATTTTCAAGTCCAGACTTTAAGTATTTCTCCCTGTTTGGCTTTATTTGGGTTCTTTTGGGATTTTTCCTTTAATAAGAAATTCAGAAATAATTTAAATAATATTTTCCTTTTTATTTTATTCCTTTTTAATTTCTGGGGTGTTACAAATACAAACATCATGCAGGCTGCAGTGGGATGGATAGTTGTGCCAGAGGGACAACTTGACGTACCAAGCAGTGTTGGATCAGTACAAGAAAAATTTCTTGTAAATTATATCAAAGAGACACACCATGCAGTCTGCATGTATCGATTAGGCGCAAAGGGCATTCCCAAGAGGTTGCACGAGGCATTGCTATGCCTGGGGATTTATTTCACAATCGGCCTATTCCTGCAGAGTATACCAAGGTTCAGGTCAATGAGATCATCAATGATAGATTTATCAATGACCCCTTGGATCTTCCAATGCCTGATGAGGGGATTGAGACAATCGGAGATGCACTGAATAACTTTGTCTTATGGGCTAGCCGAGATATCAAATTACTTGAGAGGCAGTCTCCGACAAGTTCTCAAAGTAGATCGTCTATTTTCTCATCGCAATCCCCCACATATCCTTCATATCATGATATGCAAAATATAGGATCTTTATCACCTGTTGTTGAGCGTGAGATGAAGGAAGAGGTAGAGAAGGAGCCAGTTCCTGATAAAGTGGCAGATCGTCAAATGGCTCAAGAACTCAAGGAACACTTGCCCAAAAAAGTGGCAGATCCACAAATGGCTGAATAACACGTGCCAAAGGAAGTGTCAGATCCTAAAGTGGCTGAGCCTGATCAAGTGGAAGAGTCAGTTCCAGTGGCCGAGCCTAATCAAGTCAAAGAGTTAGTTCCAATGGCCTAGCCTCAAGTGACAGAGCTAGTTGACGAGCCTGATCAACTGAAAGAGTTAGTTCAAGCGGCCGAGCTCGAGCCCGAGAATCAAGAGGCACGCTCAAAGCCCACAATCCACAAGCAATTGTTCAAGTTGGGTAGTGTTTTGAGCCAAAGTCTAAAATGCTCAAATTCTTTAGTACCGTGGGGAAAACAAGTTCTATGCCCATAGAGGCTCACTTAAAGGCTCCAGTACCAAAACATGGCTCACTTTCTGTGGATTAATGGACCTAAGGAGACGATGATTTTATCGAGTACGAACCAGGCAAACCATTATTACCCCAACGAGTACTTAAGAGTATGAATTGGGAGTTGAAATCATTTCATGACTGGTATCTTTAAGCGTTTTCGTTTGGAGTTATGCATATAGAAGTGACGGTTCCAAATAAAGTATTCAACTGCCTAGAGTTTAATCTTGTACTATTTTATGACGACTTCCACTGGATGTTCCGTTTGAAGCGAACCGACATCACAAGCATGATACTCTGGTGTCTGTAAGTAGTTTTTACTTTGTCAATAGAAAGCAAAAATCAATCATGTCTTATATTGACTAGTGTTTCATAACATATGAAGTTTGAATTCATATTCTGATGAGTCTAAACGATATGGGTACTTGAACCCATAATTAATAAGTCAAAGTACACTGAACCAAGTACTAAACCAGAACGATATGCAAAATACTGGTGGTGGGTCGGAAAAAGTTTCAAAGGAATATTTTCAATAAAGACCAAGACGCACTTAAGAAAAATAAAAGGAATTGTGTCGCGTTGTATATTGTGTGTTAATCTAGTATGCGCGGACAGTATCTGAGGATACTAAAGAAGTAAGTTGATTTATAGTGTGTTAATCTAATATTACCTGCAACGTATGTACTTATATGTTGCATATGCAGACGTTAGGTCCATCAACTGTTGCCGTGAAGAGCCAACACTCTAATGCAAAAATGTATGGAATCGTATCAAGGATGTGCCGCTTCACGATGCATGAAATAATTCATGAGCATGGAATACTCTTCTATCCTAAGGGTGATGTGGCCAAGCATCCAACTCTGAGACTTTGGGACAGAAAACCTAAAAGGCTTGAACAACAAATTTCCAAGAATTTTGAAGCTCAGAAGCCAAAAGAAGATGCGCAAGATCAGAGATGGCCTTCCGAGAAGAAATATTAAAAAAAATGGTCATGTATTTGTGAATAATTGTTAATTTTGAAGTTTTGATAGATGTAAACTTTGTAAACTTGATGTGTGATGAAATGTAAACTTTGTAAATTTGTAAATTGATTAGATGAGTTGTTGTTGTGTTAATGTTGTGTTGTGATTGTGGATGGATGTGGGAGCATATAATTTATGTGGTTGTTTTGATGCTGTTGGTGTGGATGGCTGTGTGAAGCTGTATATTTCTGTGTTTTTGTTTGTGAGACTATGTGAATTAAGATTTATAACATTCTGTGTAATGGGGAAAACACAGTAGTTATGGGCACACTGACATCATCCGCCTGCATCACTGTAGCTAGCCACCGGGGAGCGCTAGAGATCTTGGTACTGTGATGTGATTGATTTTCTTGAGAAGTGCTTGGTTTTGTGTTTTTTTTTCTAGATTGGTTTTATCTCTGGTGAGCAGCACAACTAGCGCAAGTAGATTGATTCTTTTATGTACTGCGCTTAAGTTTTCTACCGCAGAGACTGCGTCTCCGCCGTATTTTTCTACGCCAACGTGAGAATCTCAGAGCATCGGTGCTTTTGTTTTGTTCGATCTTAATCCTTATCGTTGAGTCACTCTGCACTGCCTGGCCTCTGCAATTTTTTACTGCATTTCATCGCATCAGCTCTGTGTGCAGTCACATCGCCATGCTAGGTACAATTTCATGTGCATTGTTTTTATTTAGAGGAAGCATTGTTCACTGGTGTTCTATTCCGTGATTTTCCAACCTTTTAGTTCTGATTGCTTTGGTTTTCTTTTTCTGCCGAGACTTTTTACTTGCTGCCGTGAGGTTTTTTCATTGCACCTTTAGGCAGTGCTGCCAGGCCATCATTGTCACACTTAGACCTGCTGCAGCTAGGAGCTAGG
Organism: Zizania palustris; assembly: GCA_019279435.1. Taxonomy (NCBI): domain Eukaryota; kingdom Viridiplantae; phylum Streptophyta; class Magnoliopsida; order Poales; family Poaceae; genus Zizania; species Zizania palustris. Next base: position 13,972,620 of record JAAALK010000079.1, read on the forward strand.
CATTGCAGTGGTTTTTGATTCTGTGTGTAAGCCAGGTACTCAAGCGCAGTAAGGTCTCTTCTATAATCCTTTGCTTGAAGATCACGCTTGTCATTCATTTCAGCGCAGGAAATTACTTTTTATCCTTGCCGTTCGGTTTTATTCGATCACCGTTGAAATTTGGCTGGCTGGTTTTATTCTCCACCGCTAGTCAAGTAAGAAGAACGAGCAGTGTGTTGCTCGTTCTTTTACTGAGGATCACCATTCTGATAGATTTGTTCTTCTTTGAGTGCTTACAATGCTCATTTTCCTGATTGATTCTACTAAGAACATTCTGCTGCCGGTCCTATGTTGCCAAGCCAGCTTTGCCGAGACAGAACGTCTAAAAGTGATTTGAATCTGAACAATACTTGTTTTTGATGTGTTCATTTTGCTGTCATTATCTTCATTCACTTCCCTGGTTTACATCGATCTTGCATGCCTAGTTCAAAAAATTTCATATATCTCTTGATTGTGAGTGATGCACCAAGTGTCTAAGTTCAACTAGAATTGGTAATTTGATGTTGGCACCCGATGCATGATTTGATGTGATCCATTATGATTTCAATCAATACTGCTAAAAGTTGTTTGTGTTCTTATTTTTCTACTGTAAGCCATTGATTGTTGTTTTTTTGGTTCAGTTGGAGTATCAGAGTCCGACTACTGTTTCAACCGGTGATTCAAAGTCCGACTAAAAAAGAGTGTCGGTGTCTCATAGTCCGACCAGAAAAGAAAAAATCTATGAGTTACTTTTGAGTGCACATCTATTATTCAATTGTTGTTAAATCCTTATTGATTCTGCATATTAATTTAGAGGTGCATTGGGTGATTTGAAAAGGCCATCATTTCACGAGAATTTGTTGAGGCGCCTATTCAACCCCCTCTAGTCGCCTATTCCGATCCTACACCTTATACCCCTAGTCTTTCCACACGGTCATCTCACATTCATTACTATCAGCCAACAAAACACTTCGCCTTCGCTTCTCGCGATTGGTCCAATGGGTTAGCCGAAGAATCACCCTGGTCAATAAATACCCATCCACCATATTATTTTTTCCACGCTTTCTGCTCACCACCATTCTGGCTTTTAACCATCGTCATCGGCATCTAGTGCCTTCTAATCATCACCTTCTTGTCGCCTTCTTCCATGTCACACCACACTGAGAGGGCAACGAAATGGCTGACTTGAACATGATTTCCTTGGTAAGTCTCTTCTTTATTTGTTTGGCCCTTCTCTCTTTTCTTTGTGATTTTCATCCTTTTTCTGAACCATTTTCCCACATGTAAGCTCTTCGGAACCAAGTCTTCATACTAATTGTCACCCATCCGTATAGTTTCTTTTTGGGTCTCCTAGGTAACTCCGATCTGATTAATTTTATAAACTATGAGACCTGCCGCATCCATTTCAAATGTTCCCCCATGAGTCCCTCCAACTGGGACCTTGGCTTCGCGCCTATTCATTCCATTATTCTTGGCTGGCGTGGCTGGTACCTCAGGGTATCGGCCACTTACTACTTCTTCTAGGACGAGATTAATGTTGGTCACTACATCGGTCTCTCCCTTGCCGCATCATTCTAGAATGAATCGATGTTGTCCGCCTCGTGTTACTTCTGGTCTCATGCCCTCAATGCCTTTCTCTTTGGCCATGGACCAATGAGGCCCACCTTGCATGACGTCTACTTCCTGACTTGTCTTGATGTCAGTTCACCGGTCTACCCCTTCTCCCTCCGATTCCAACCGTCATACAATGTTGGCGCCGACCCGGCCGATAACAGGAGCCAATACATCCGGCGGAACAATAAGAATGTTGGCCCGGTAGGCACTCGCGAACACATCACTTTCCTCACCCTCTATCTAGAGGAATTTGTCTTCTGCGTGTCAGTCTGAGCCCCGACTCTGCAATTCCAATACTTAGCCAAACTGTTTGTCGCCCACGAGTGGATCCCCCTAGGTTGTTATCTTCTTAGGGCAACCTATCGTCTCCTCCACCTCGTGTCGGTCGACTTATCGGTTGGCAACTTCATCGGCCGGCGTTAGGGTCCATGGTGGTTTGTTCAACTCTCACTGAATGCCTATACTACTCAAGCCACCAGAGAGGCCCCTTTCTCCCAGTCACTCTTTCCCACCAACTTTCCGGAGTCGGTGCCTCCTACTTTCGTTGGTGTCAATCCTTGAGTGAAGAAGCCTCATATCATCCTTTTGTTACCATCTCCCCTGCGGCTTTGGCCACATCATTGAAAATCTTCTACCTCGGATTCTCTAGTCGGATCGTCTGGTTTTCTTTCGGTTTCCATTTGGAGTATACGCTCTCCGACTGATTGGTCTTTTCCGATGTATCCCAGGATGCAGAGTCCTTCCATATCTTCTTCGTAGCCTCCTTTCCCTGCTTGCTCCCAGTCAATTTTACCGATGGCCGTTCCCGGTGATAATCCTATGAGTTTTATCACTCGTCGGCATTCTCGAGGCAGTTGGGCATCGTACAACTTCCTCCTAATCTCTTCTTCATCGGACGGATCCAAGCCCGCTTGAGGGTCACGAGTGCTCTGGAATGGGATCGCCTCTCCCATATGACCAATGGGATACCCTCCAGAAGGATCGCTACCTGGATGACTTATGGGGCGACATCTTCCGCCTTCCACGAGTGGTGGGGTGAGTTGAAGCTCCACGTCTTCAATCAATCCTCGTTGGTCTACCGGGAATAGCTTCATCCGACTACCGCCGAGGAAAATCCCGATGTGAGTATCTCGGCGTTCTCTTTTTCTTTTTGCTGCTTTTGTTTTCTCATCTGATCGGGACTTGTCTTTTCCTTTTGCATGATGTCAATGAGGAGGCCCTTCCATGAGCCTCAGCGGCTGGCCGATACGATACGGACCAGTCTCGACCACTATGAACCTTGGCACCAGCGTCCTCACTCCTACAGCGTCGGTGAACGGAAGACGGTCCTAGTCGGCTCGTGCTTTGGGGAAGGGTGAACTATAGAGGTGAAGCGGCTGAGGATCCTCCGTACATCAATCGGAGAGCTGGTAATATATCACGTTGTAATCCAAAACATCATGAATATACATATATATGTATATAATGTAATCCAGAACATCATGAATATATATATATATATATCAGCAATTGCTTCTAACATTTGTATTGGTGCACCAATTATGCTAGATTTAGGATGAGAATCATCCGTCTGGTGTCTTTCAACAGAAGGTTGAATTTCATTTACGGTTTTAGAAGATATCTTCCTTTGTTTTTTAGATTGCTTTTGAGAAGCATCTTCTGCAACCAGATCTCTACCCCTGATTTTAGGATTTGGGAGCTGAGTTGCTTGATGAGGTATTTCAACTCTTTCTGGTGCATTAACTGCTGGAATATGAGATTTAGTGAAACCTTTATAGTCAATAAATGCGTCTGGCATATTATTTGCAAGTTGTTGCAAATTTATTATTCTCTGAACTTCTTGCTCGGATTCTATAGTACGTGGGTCTAATGATTGAAAACCTGTGCCGTTCCAATCAATTTCCTGACATTTATCATGGTACAAATCTCCCCGTAATGCTAGGAAATTATCTTCATCGAAGATACAATCAACATACCGGGCAGTAAATAAATCCCCTGTTTGGGTTTCAAGGTATTTGATGATTGACGGTGAATGATACCCGATATATACTCCTAATTTTCTATGGGGGCCCATAGAGGTACGCTGTGGTGGTGATATCGGTACGTATACGGCGCAACCGAATATTCGCAGATGGGAAATACTTGGTTGATTTCCACGTACTAGTTGCAACGGAGATGTTACATGATATGAAGTTGGTCTAATTTGTATTAAATCTGCGGCGTGTAGGACCGCATGACCCCAACAAGAGGTTGGTAATTTGCAATTATGTAAAAGTGCTCTAGCAATTAATTTTATTCTCTTGATTAGAGATTCAGCAAGCCCATTTTGGGTATGAACATAAGGTACCGAGTGTTCTATATTGATACCTAGAGTCATACAATAATCATTAAATGCACGTGAGCTAAATTCATTGGCATTGTCCATCCTGATGGATTTTATCATATGTTCAGGATGGCTAGCTCTTAATTTGATAATTTTAGCCATTAATTTTGCAAATGCATGGTTCCTTGTAGATAAGAGACATACATGAGACCATTGTAGATGCATCTATAAGCATCATAAAGTACCTAAATGGTCCGGATAATGGTTGTATAGGACCACAAATGTGTCCTTGAATGTGTTCAAGGAAACTTATTTGTTCATTTTTAATTTTAAGATATGATGGTTTTAAGATTAATTTTCCTGTGGCACATGCAGTGCATGTTAAATCTGATGACCCAGAGAATCTTGCAAGATTAATATTGTGACATATAGAATTGATAATAATTTTTCTCATCAACCCTATTCTAGGGTGACAAAGGCGATTATGCCAAGTCTTGAATTTATCAAGGTTTTGAAAAATTATTTTAAACGCAACATGTGATACGGGTTTTATGTATGTGTAGTACAATCCAGATGAAAATGAAGGAAAATTCTCAAGTATCTCTTTATTTAATTCATTGGATTTAGTGAGAAATAAGTATTCTACATTATTTTCAGTTTGAGTTTTAGTATGGTAGCCATTAAGACGGATATCTTTATAACTGAGCAATGTACGAGTTGAATCAGGATACAGGAGTGCATCCTCAATTATTAATTTCGTGCCCATCGGGAGTGTAATCGTGGCTCGACCTGAGCCTACAATGAATGTGTCGCATCCAACGATAGTCATGATATTTCCATGTTTCTTATGAAGATTTTGGAAATATTTAAGCTCACGTAGAATTGTGTTAGTAGAGCCACTATCTACTAAACAAATTTCCTCATCTTCCATCTGTGTAAAATCCCATAAATAATAATAATAATAATTATATATAAGTGAGAGATATAGGGATATAATATATATATATACGCATATGATGTTCATGATATCATGTCAAATACATATTACAATATATTTATACAACATTTATAGTTCTAATTGGCTATTACATATGAAATATGTATGAATTTTATTTGAGATCCCCATATATATCTTTAGTGTGATATTCGACTATAATATTGTTGATATTGGATGGGTCAGGCTCCTTCTTTTGAACTTCATTTTGATGGGCGCTTTGAGAAGGTCCCACAGGTAAGTCGTTGACTTGTTGTTCATTGAAGTGCGTCTCAAATTTAGTCCTACGAACTTGCTTATCCTTGCCAAACTTTAGATAATGTTCTACCAAATTTTTTGGGATCCTACATTTATTTGTATGTTGGTTAGTACATCCACACCTTTGACAAATTTCAGATTTGTCTACAGGACTATCCTTAAATGCATTTTCCCCTTTGTTTGTCTTATACCCATGCCTTTTATTCTGAAACTTTGACTTTCCTTTGAAGTTTTTATTCCGTTTGTTGCCATGAAACTTAGTACGCTGAGAATTAAAATGTACTTCGGGAAGAGGTGCAGCGCCCGTTGGGCAATTCTGATGATTTTTCATCAGAAGTTCATCATGCTTCTCTGCCTGAAGTAATGTGTCTATTAACTCAGAGTACTTTGTATATAACTGTTGGCGATATTGTTGTTGCAATACCAAGAATGTAGGATGGAAAGTACATAAAGTTTTCTCGATCATTGCTTCTTCAAAAATAGCTTGATCGCAAAATTTCAATTTAGAGAAGATTTTATGTACAGCGGAGTTATAATCTGCTACTGTTTTGAAATTTTCAAAAGCGAATAAGTGACCACTCACGTTGAGCCTCGGGTAGCATGACATTTTTCTACTGCTCGTATCGATCTTTAAGTGATTTCCATAGAGCAAGAGGATCTTCCTCCATCACATATTCAGATTTTAAATCTGAGTGGAGGTGATGTCTTAGAAAATGAAGTGTGGCATATTTGTTGTAGTCCGGGATCTCTGGTTCATTTGGTACTGGATCCATAATGGTATTAATGCATCAATGGGCTGTTAAATTTATTTTAACATCTTGTGCCCAAGTCAAATAATTGCTACCATCTAAAGCAAGTTCGGGGAATTCTTTCTTTGAAATTCAGCCATGTCCTACATGTATGGACATATTTTAATTTACTAAGAGAGTAAATGTATATATAAATGTTGTAAGAATAAAAATGCTAATCATAAAACTTATTATGCATGACACATAATGTAGATGACTTTAAAATATAGGTAATGATGTACCATTAATATGTTGTGCAATATTCCTGATGGATTATTTAATGTATGAACAACATATAGTTTATTTTTATTTTATAAAAACAAGTTGGTATTTTAATGTTGAAGGTAATCACCAAATGGTGTAGACCTCTCAATATTAGGCAAATAATTTTTCTGCTTGTGATACGAGAACCATCTAATCAAGGCGGATGATATTTATAGTTGTAGTCGTATCCAAGACTCTAATATCATGTTTTTAATCCAACATTTGTTTGAGTAATAGTCATCAATATATATCATTTTCTTTTTGTTTGAAGCTGATGCTTAAAGAACATGTATATAAAACATGGTTATATTCATGAGACAATTAGTATCATAATGATATAACATTGGCAGAAATGGGAAACAACTTTTAAGGGCTAGTCATAGAGTTTTGGTGCTGACAGACCACTTGTGAGGAACACCATATATTCCTCCATAGGAGCGTAGGAGTACACCCCATTCTTGTTCTCCTCTGCCTTTGTGTTTGTACCTAGTGAGAGCCCTGGCAGTGGGGACTCCGTTGGAGTTGGCAGTGTCACTTGAAGATTTGGTAGCAAGGCTCTGTTCCAATCATAAGCAGAGCAACCACGGTGAGCATCCATTGTTGCGGGTGGAGAAAACCATGGAGTACCTGCTGGCATTTCTTCGTTCTGTGCCCAGGCATGGCGAGGCAACTAGACCGGCGTGGCGTGGAGCCATCCAGGCGGGAACTCCTGTGGCTCGGTATGGAGGCGTCCTAGTGGTGCGGCGCTGGAGCGGGCGGGTGGCATGGCCTAGGGCCGCGTGGGCGGCAGCGTGGCATGGAGGGGTCCCTGGCCGGCGCGGCACAGGCACTAGCCGGTGCGGCGGCCCCACGCCAGAGCGACACCGAAAATGTTCTGGCCGATGCGGTGGGGACCCTTGCCGGCACGCGTGCGCCAGTCCAGGGCGGCATGGGCACGCCATGCCGGGCCAGAGTGGTTGGCCGGAGCGAAGGGGGCACGGCTGGCGAGGGCGACATGGCATGGTTGAGCACCCCAACCGGTTGAAGAAGAAGCCATCCATGTGCAAAGAAAAGTAAAACTGCAGTTTTTACCTTTTTGTGGGAAAAGACAGGCCTAGATCCTACGTGCGTGATAATGTGTTGGAGAAAGAAAAATGGGACACAGAGATTGGAGTGAAAGAAAGTATTTTATTGATCTATTTTTTAGTACAATGTACAACTATGAAAAAAATAAAAAATGTGCAATGGCACTCGATCTTGCCTATTGAATCAGTGTGAAACAAAAACAAGAACTTTGAACATCTCTTAGGTGACAGAAAAATTGCGTCCACACGTACCGACCGGTGGAACAAGCAACATAGAGAACAAATCTCTAGGGGGTAAATCGATGCAGCATGTTCCCGAGAAGAAGACCACAGGGAAAAAAGGCAAACAGGAGCAATGAAACCGGGAGATAAACAAGAATGCCTGCAGTAAATGCTCGAGAAATTAACAAACAAGACAAAACCAAAGAACTGAAAGGCACATTGGTGGCATCGCACAGGAAAATATAAATGTGTGATCCATTTCTTGAATAAAAGGAAATAGGATTAAAAATAGATGGAAAACCTTAGGGCCATCTACCGCTTTTTATAGACTACACAAAAATAGGAAAATACCAACATACCCCTAGGGTTCAATTTTTCAAATGTAAGGCCCATAGAGGTAGAAAAATAAAAACCTAGACTCTGTATAATTTTTCTGATGTGGAGCTTTCGTGGCTTCCATGGCTTCACATCATGACCATTGATCTTCAGACTTATGGATCAATGTAATCGACTGTTTTGAGCCCCAAACCATCAAAGCTCTTCTCGATCCTAACACACGTCCACCTTCTCTCGATCTTGACAGCCAGCAAGTCTCTCTCGCTCTCGATCCCTCGAGCTGCCTTGTCACTTTGTTGGTGTCTTTTTTGGTCACACGCGTGGCCTGGGAGATCTGCTTAACTCCAGTGCAGGTCCTATAATATTAGAAAAATAAGGTTCTCAGCATGCCAATCAGTTTGACCCTGCAACTAATAAGGAATCATAAAGAATAACATTAGTAGCAACGCCGATCGACTACCGAGTTGATGACTATGGGGAGAATAAAATAAACAAGAATAAATGTGCCGATCAGCCATAGGGCCGATGACCATGCCACGCTATCGGGCTGAACACGCTATCGAGAGATAAGGTGAAATCCTTGTGCATAAAGGCCGATGAGTGTCTCCCAGGCGTGACTAGAATATAGCATGGAAATACATATAACCTATCGGCTTGTACTCCGATAGAAACTAAACTCAATGTACCAAACAATGTATCCATACTATCAAATCACCGTAACTGCAAGATCACACCTAACCAAGACAGTTGCTAGTCACGATAAATTAATAACAATTCAACGCATCAGGCATACTTTATTTAGATGAATGGTACACATCATGAACTAGATACAATAGATCGAGATGCCAGACTTAACCGACAAAGCCTCAAACTATGACACCTAATTAACATCAATCTAAGAGATCAAAATGATACAACCTTAGACCTAGCAAAATATACCAAGATAAACGGACGGTCACACTGGTCGGTCCGATGCCTCAAGATATCGATACGATGCAACCTTGATGAACATTGACCTAATTGACATTTCCATCAGGGTTGTGGAACTCACCTCTTCGTCGGAGATCGAGACGATGCGGCCCGATTCCAAGTGCCAAGTCCCGCCAGAATTAACCTTGGAATCAAATGGTGGCTATGTGATGAAAGTAGATACATATTTATATCCCGAAGACTTGTTGTCCAAGTAATCTACATTGTAACCAATTCCATATCATCTTTATTTTCTCTCACCTTCATCATCTCCTTCATATCTGGTCATATTATAATAACATGGAAGGGATTCTTTGGCCACCTTTTACCAGACTCCTTTTAATTCTGTTGACTGTGTGGCATCCTTAGTGGGCCTAGGCATTACCAAATCTTGGCATCAACACATGCCCCCTAGTTTCGGAGCATTAAATGGTAATTGATGCTTCGAAATTACCGATCATCATCACCCTCTGCCATCACGTCCTTTCAAGCATCCATCCGCAACGTCTTTTCAAACTCATTAATAGTATCTGAAACCCTTCATCTTCTAATACTTTATAATATCATGCTCAAGGTACTTGCTCCATATCACTTTTTCTTCTTCCTTTCTGTATCTTCTTCTCCGGCCATTCACGACTGTGATGGGTGTTGCTTGGTTTGACACATCTACTCTTCTTTGTGGTGGAGTGGGACCAGGATTCATCCCACATAATTTTATACTAATTCTCTTTAAATCGAAGATTCTATTCTATAAAACCCGAGACTGCAGAGATCTCGGTGTTTCGAAAAATGTACTCATGATTACCTTTTGTCGAACATTGAAGGTGCTCGGCGTTTCAAAAATTGTACTCATGATTAACTTTTGCCGAATGGTGAAGGTGGTCCCACCAAATCCATTGGGATCAGCTTGACCCGACTATCGAGGAGTCGTCTTCATTCTATAAGTATCCCTGATCACTTCACCTTTCTTCTTCACGCTTTCTTCCTACTACTCACTTTTAGCCATCGAGCTCATCACCGTCTTGTTCCCTTTACTTCCTACGACCGCCGCGCTCACCGCCTTCGTCTTCCTTGCTAGCCCCGTACTCCGCCAACCCTAGCAATGGCCACTATGGACATGATCCATGAGGGAAGTCTTCAACATTCTTCTCTTTTTCATTGCTCTTTGGTTTTGTTGGTTTGTCCGCCATTTTTCTACACAGTTTTCCCCTTTTTCCTTAATGTTCCTTCTCCACTTTCTTCTTTGTATAACTTGAAGAACCAGGTTTTGATTCACATTGATAACCATGCAACTCACCATTTCCTAGGTCTGGTGGGTAACCCCGATCCCATTAACATCATAAACACAGAAACCAATTGGATCCCTTTTAAATACTCCTCTATGCTTTCTTCCGATTGGTATCTTAGCTTTAGGGCCTTTCCTTCCCCACTTTTCGGTTGGCGCAATTGGTACCTTAGGTTATAGGCCATCAACTGTCCGTCTTGGGATGTAATCGGTATCGGCCACTACATCGGCCTCTCTCTTGCCAAACCCTACAAGAATGAGCTGCTTCTTGCCACCGCTTGTTTTTCTTTGGACATGGCCCAATGAGCCCATCCTTGTTGGACGTCTTCGCCTTTGAGGAGCCATGCTGAATAGCGTGGGCCTCATAGGCTCCAGATGTGATGAGTCATTGTCAACGATAGTCAAAGAGGACAGAAGAAGAGAGGAGATCTGCTGTTTCATGTGTCGCGTGTGACTCAGGTACACGGGCAGCGAGCGACTATCGGGCAGAGGGGCCGCGAAGTTGGGCTGACCCAATCTGGGTACATGGGCTAGGAGCAGCAGAAGACCCACTGGGCTGTTGACCAGGATTGACTCAGGTACACGGGCGGCGACGGATTGCCGGGCTGAGAGAGCTGCAGAATCGGGCCGGCCCAATCCGGGTACCTGGTGCAAAGTTGGTGGAGGCTTTGTCAGTTTCGGCGCAAAACTGACGACCGCTGATCTTGTATCGGACTGTCCAGAAGAGAAGCCGTAGTCTCTACGAAAGCTTAGCTTCTGGATAAGTCATCTGTAAATAGGAGTTTACTATTTTGTCCCTAGGCCCACAGTTAGTCAGTCGAGTCTGTAAAAATATCCTAAGGGCAGTTTAGTCTTTTCCTTTTATTTTCAGCGTCTGTAAAAACCCTAAGGGGCTGGTGGAATATTCCTAGCTATTGGGCAGCCTATAAATAGGGCCTCAATCCCTAGGGTTAGGTCACCCTTTTGCTGAAATCACTTTTTATTCTCACTACTACAAAGCGACACTGTAGCGGCGGGCAAAATCGACCTATAGTGGCGGGCATCCAGTCCGCCACTGCTCTAACGCCACTGCTATCGCTGGTTAGCAGTGGCGGTCAGAGCGCCCGCCACCGCTGTGTTAACAGCAGTGGCGGGCGTGCTGACATCATCTGCCCGCCACTGCCGTTATCAATAGCAGTGGCGGGCAGATGATGTCAGCACGCCCGCCACCACTATGTCAACAGCAGTGGCGGGCGCGCTGACCTCATCTGCCCGCCACTGCCGTTATCAATAGCAGTGGCGGGCAGATGATGTCAGCACGCCCGCCACTGCTGTGTATAACCCATAACACAGAATGCTGTGATCCCACAAACCAAAACACAGAAATTATATGCTTCACACAGCCATCCACATACACAGCAGCAAAACATCCACATATCCACATACACAGCAGCAAAACATCCACATATCCACATACACAGCAGCAAAACATCCACATATCCACATACACATCCACAACAACAACACATCAACACAACAACCATCAATCTCATCAATTTTCAAAAATTCACAATATTTATATTCTTCCGGTTTTTGTTTCGCAATAACCATCCATCAACACAATTCATTGTTTCACAAATACATGCTCATGCGGTTTATGTTTTCTTGGAAGGCTAACTCATATCTTAATTGGTTCGCCTTTTCATTCTTCCGGCCCAATCATACAAAGTTGGATGCTTGGCCACTTCACTCTCAGGATCGAAAAATACTCCAAGCTCATGAAGAATCTCATGCATCGTGAAGCGGCACATCCTTGATACGATTTCGTACATTTGTGATTCAGAGAGTTGGCTCTTCTCGGCAACGGTTGATGGACCTGACGCCTGCATACGTAAAATATAAGTACATACGCTGCAAGTTATATTAGATTAACACACAAGAAATCAACTTACTTCTTTAGTATCCTCAGATACTGTCCGCCCAAACTTTCCTAAGTTGTTGCTCATGAAATCACAAGTATAGTAGCCACAATGCACGGAACCAAGAGATTGTTTGTGACACTTCAAAATAGACAAAGTTAGAACGATATATAGTTTGGCTTTATCAATTGAATTAACAAATTTAAAAATATAATATTACCGGAAAGTTGGTTCTGATAAGCATTTCTTTCGGCCTCTGTGGATCATGTGGGCCACCTAACTTTTCCACGTAGTATCTATGTGCACTCTGAATAACATTTAATATATCTTGATATTCTTTTTTGGGTTTGTCGAGCGAGTCGAGCACATAAACCCTTGAGCTTTTTGGGTATATCAGAAGTGCAATCCAATGATCACTATCGAAAGAAGTAATATATGATTATGTTAGTTTCATAATCGATAAAACGTGTTTAAGTGGATATAGTGGGTATACTTACTTAAAGTTATATGCCCCACATATAATTTCTCTGTCCTTCCATTGATACATGCACCGCGCAATATACAACGCGGCACAACTCCTTTTGTTCTTCTTAAGTTTGTCTTCGTCTTTATTGAACATCTTTCTTTGAAATTTTTTCTTACCCGCAGTCCAGTACTTGCTATCATTCTGGTTTAGTGTCGGGTTCAGCGCACTTTGGCTTATTAATGACGGGTTTAGGTACCCATACAATTTAGACTCGTCACCGCGTGAATTACAACTGCATATGTTATAAAACAATAGTCAATATAAGACATTATTTATTTTTTCTTTGTATTGACAAAGTATAAAGTACTTACATGCACCAGAGCATCATGCTTGTGATGTCGGTTCGCTTCAGACGAAACATCCGATGGAAGTCGTCGAAAAATAGTGCAAGCTTAAACTCTGGGCAGTTGAATATTTCTTGTGGAACCGTCAGTTCTATTTGTGTTACACCTAACGAAGACGCTTCGAGGTACCAGTCATGAAATGTTTTCATCGCCCAAGGCATACAATTAAGTACTCCTTGGGGTAATAATGGTTTGCCTGGTTCGTATTCGATATAATCCTCGTCTCCGTAGGTCCTCTTATCAACAGAAAGTGAGCCCGCATGCTTTTGTACTGGAGCCTTTATGGGAGCCGCTTCGGGCATAGAACGTGTTTGCCCCAAAGTATTAAAAAATTTATGCATTTCAGATTTCAGCGCAGAACACTGCCCAGCTTGAATAGTTATCTTGTGGATTGCTGGCTTTGGGCATGCATCTTGTTTTTCAGGCTCGGCAGCAACTAGCACTGGCACTTGAGGATCAGCCGGAACTAGCACTTGAGGCTCAGTCGGAACTAGCACTGGCATTTGATCTGGCTCTGGCACATTTGTGTTGGGCTCATCAGTGGGCTCAAGCACTGGCACTAGCTTTGTCACTTGAGGATCAGAAGTCACTTTCGATTCTATCACTTCTGCCACTTTATTGGGCACTGGCTCTTCCTCTGCCTTTTCCTCTATTTCACGCTCATCAACAGGTGATAATGATCCTATATTTTGCACATCCTGAGATGAAAGATATGCGGGGGATTGTGATGAGACAATAGGTGATTTACTCTGAGAACTTGTCTGCAGTAATTTGATATCTCGGCTCGCCCATAGGACAAAGTTATTTAGAGCATCTCCGATTGTCTCAATCCCCTCATCAGGCATTGGAAGATCCAAGGGGTCATTAATAAATCTGTCGTTGGTGATCTCATTGACCTGAACCTTGGTATAGTCAGCAGGAATAGGCCGATTGTGAAATAAATCCCCAGGCATAGCAATGCCTCGTGCAGCCTCTTGGGAATGCCCTTTGCGCCCTATCGGTACATGCAGGCTGCAGGGTGTGTCCTCTTTAATATAATTTACAGGAAATTTGTCTTGTACTGAGCCAACACTGCTTGGTACGTCGAGTCGTACCTCTGGCACAATTATTTGTCCAGCTGCAGCCTGCATTATGTTTGGATTCTCGTTAATAAATTCAAAAAAGTGTCGCTCCCACTCTGCACGGCGCTCTGCGGCGTCGTCTGTGCGTGCTTGACGCTTCTTGTATGTGGCACCCTCCTGTTTCTTGAAAGTATTTTTCCAGGGTGCTATAGAAGAGACACCTCGAGTGCGCCCTCGATGTTCCTCGTTTCCGAGAGCAGATGTAAGCTGGTCATTACATCCCTCGGGCTTGAACTTTCCAGTCTTCTCCAACTCAGCGATTTCCTGTGCTTTCTGGAATACTTCACTAGTCCGTGAGTCGGAGAGCATATATTGGCCCTCGGGTGTTTTTTTAGCTCGACCTAGGAGCCATCTCTTAGTGCGCTGATCAGCACCTGAAAACTGTTCAGGTAACCCAGCCGCACGGTCCTCCTCCTCCTTTTTACTCCACTCATCCTCCTTAGCCTTATATCCACCTGGCCCAAGTTTATGGGGGAACTTATTCTTCTTATTAAGTTCTTTGAACATTATGCTCTCTTGTTTGGCTTCTTCGGAGCAATGCTGCATTTTGAATTCATTCCATTCATTTGGCGTTATAAAGCCGTAGTCGTTGAGTGGCGACTCATCTTTCTGAAGGTATTGTGTGTTCAGTTTAGTCCTAAATGTACGGAGAGCCTTCCCGATAGTCTTCAATGTGGCAGCTTTAGCGTCTTCTAAGCGGTCTTCCGGGAATTTATAATGCGCTTTTATATGCTGCCACAATTCGTTCTTTGTAGCTTCAGGGACAGTCTTCCAATTTTTCCAAACTATCTTACATCGCTCCCTGGCGAGACATCCACAGTCGTTACGCCACTTCGCTGTGATTTCTTTTGGCTTCTTTGGAGCCCCATCAACATGCACTTCTTCAACCTCATAGATAGCTGTATGTAGCTTGTTCTTCTCCCGTTTCCCTCTCCTCTTCGCATTTGCAGACGATGTTGTGGCAGCGGGCTCAACATCTGTTCGCTCAGCTGACTCAATAGCTGGGACAATAGTTGTTCTTTTCTCGACTTGGAATAATCGACGCTTGCTTCCTCGCTTTGGACGATCCTACGATGATAGACAATGTGAGCTTCAGGAATGTAATCCTCGGTTAGAAGCTGCTCTGACTTGTTACTAACGTAATAATTACCTCCGCTTGAGCTTCAGGAATGTAATCCTCATCGGCGTCTTCTCTCGTTCTCTTCTTCCTAGGCTCCATTGGATGTTCATTCTCCGGAGAGTGGTACGAAGATTCGCTATCGGAGGATCCTTCAGATGAACCCTCTTTATTTGTTTTTGCGGGAGACTCGTAGATGAGCTCCTCGATGGAACGTCCTTCTTCCGCCATAGATAAACTATTCATATGAAGATGCTAATGTATCAGAATTTTGGTTATGCAAAAAAGGTCTGATGTCATATTAATCCTAAAGTTAGGATGTTGTGTTGTTTTCTCTCTCTAGTGTTGTTGAGGCCTCAGCATATTTTGTGTTGTTTTTCAAAATGTTCATGTCTGCCATGGAACCATGTTCACGCCCATTCCCTGTCAGCAACACGAGAAAGAAGTTGTTGATAGGAATGGACGTGTCACATGGTTTGATGACATACATGAGATAACTCAATAACAATTTGCATCATAGGCCCCTAAAAGGAATTGCAGAATCTAATGTTGGCCTTCAGCCAGATGCATGAACTTGAGGATTAGTATATAGTAGCCTTAGAAATAATAGCGGTAGTAAACTTGTCACAGTGTTGTTTAGGCCTCAGCATATTTTGTGTAGCTTTTCAAAATGTTCATGGCTGCCATGGAACCATGAGCACATCCATTCCCTGTCAGCAACACGAGAAAGAAGTTGTTGATAGGAATGGATGTGTCACATGGTTTGATGACATACATGAGATAACTAAATAACAATTTGCATCATAGGCCTCTAAAAGGAATTGCAGAATCTAATGTTGGTCTTCAACCGGATGCATGAACTTGAGGATTAGTATATAGTAGCCTTAGAAATAATAGCAGTAGTAAACTGAACACAATGTTGTTGAGGCCTCAGCATATTTTGTGTAGCTTTTCAAAATGTTCATGTCTGCCATGGAACCATGAACACATCCATTCCCTGTCAGCAACACGAGAAAGAAGTTGTTGATAGGAATGGATGTATCTCATGGCTTGATGACATACATGAGATAACTCAATAACAATTTGCATCATAGGCCCCTAAAAGGAATTGCAGAATCTAATGTTGGCCTTCAGCCAGATGCATGAACTTGAGGATTAGTATATAGTAGCCTTAGAAATAATAGCGGTAGTAAACTGGTCACAGTGTTGTTTAGGCCTCAGCATATTTTGTGTAGCTTTTCAAAATGTTCATGGCTGCCATGGAACCGTGAGCACGCCCATTCCCTGTCAGCAACACGAGAAAGAAGTTGTTGATAGGAATGGACGTGTCACACGGCTTGATGACATACATGAGATAACTCAATAACAATTTGCATCATAGGCCTCTAAAAGGAATTGCAGAATCTAATGTTGGTCTTCAACCGGATGCATGAACTTGAGGATTAGTATATAGTAGCCTTAGAAATAATAGCGGTAGTAAACTGATCACAATGTCGTTGAGGCCTCAGCATATTTTGTTGCCATGGAACATTAGAGGGAAAAACAACACAAAATATGCTGAGGTATCAACAAAACTAAAGAGAGAGAACAACACAATCTCCTAGCTTGAGAATTAATATAGTGGCTTCGGAAGTAATAGCTGACTACTGTAGCCAAGAAGATTTTTCATACATTTCCCACCTTTGACACTGTGATCAGTTTACTACTGTAGCCTCAGAAATAATAGCAGTAGTAAACTGATCACAGTGTCAAAGATGGAAAATGTATGAACACTCTTCTTGGCTACAGTAGTGAGCTATTACTTCTGAAGCTACTATATTAATCCTCAAGTTAGGAGATTGTGTTGTTCTCTCTCTCTTGTGTTGTTGAGGCCTCAGCATATTTTGTGTTGTCTTTCAAATATGTTCATGGCTGCCATGGAACCGTGAGCACATCCATTCCCTGTCAGCAACACGAGAAAGAAGAAGTTGTTGAACGGAATGGATGTGTCCCACGGCTTGATGACATACATGAGATAACTCAATTACAATTTGCATCATAGGCCCCTAAAAAGAATTGCAGAATCTAATGTTGGCCTTCAGCCAGATGCATGAACTTGAGGATTAGTATATAGTAGCCTTAGAAATAATAGCGGTAGTAAACTGGTCACAGTGTTGTTTAGGCCTCAGCATATTTTGTGTAGCTTTTCAAAATGTTCATGGCTGCCATGGAACCGTGTGCACATCCATTCCCTGTCAGCAACACGAGAAAGAAGTTGTTGATAGGAATGGATGTGTCTCACGGCTTGATGACATACATGAGATAACTCAATAACAATTTGCATCATAGGCCCCTAAAAAGAATTGCAGAATCTAATGTTGGCCTTCAGCCAGATGCATGAACTTGAGGATTAGTATATATAGTAGCCTTAGAAATAATAGCGGTAGTAAACTGGTCACAGTGTTGTTTAGGCCTCAGCATATTTTGTGTAGCTTTTCAAAATGTTCATGGCTGCCATGGAACCGTGAGCACATCCATTCCCTGTCAGCAACACGAGAAAGAAGAAGTTGTTGATAGGAATGGATGTGTCGCACGGCTTGATGACATACAAGAGATAACTCAATTATTATTTGCATCATAGGCCTCTAAAAGTTATTCTAAAAAAGTGGAGTTCGGCGGCGACGGGCTTCGGCGACGACGGCGATGGGCTTTGAGGGTGTCGCGGGCTCCGGGAGTGGCGGCAACTGGCGGACGACGGCGCGAGAGTTAGAAATGAAACTAGGTTTTCGGACGGCGGGAGCGAAAATTAATCCAACTTTAGCAAGATGAGTAGGTGATCTTGGTTTGGCTTTTTGAAATAGCACTGCAATGGACAGCACGCTTTGTGAAGAATGTGTTTCTTTCAACTTAAAATTATTATAATTGAGCTTACAAATGGATATTATAATAATTTTGCTTAGATAATATAAAAGAAATAAGTTATGAGTTATTTGATCCATAGTTGTTATGGCGGCGCGGCGAGGCGAGGCGCCGGACCACCTTCACACCTTTTAGGCGAGTATGGCGTGCGGCGAGGCGACGCCATACTCACTTCACAGATTTTGTGCTAACATTATTACTAATATATGATGTTCATCACAATATTGGTAATAATTTCAGTAATATAACTATTCCATAATCTATATATCCATAATTAGCAAAGCAGCAACAACTATTCCATTTATCTTTAACAACACAAATGTTCTAGCTACCTATATAGCACAACAAATAACAAGCATGGCAACCAGATCAAGCATAATCACATAGAAAACATTTTCTCACAGAGAAAACATTAGAATCACTGAGCTAGGGTTTTCTTTCACAGAATCACAGCTAGGGTTTTCTTTCACTGCGGCTCGGGCCAGCAGAACACAGGCCATGCGTGCACTGCCACTGCCACTATCATCTCAGATATATACTCAAGAGACTATATAAAATTAAATGAGAATCTAACCAGACTGATTGCAGAGGGACGGGGACGGGGACGGGGACGGCGGCGCGGGCTCTGGCGACAGCGACGTGGGCTCCGGCGGAGTTCGGGGCGACGACGGCAACGGGTTCCGAGGGTGGCGGCGCGGGCTCCGGGACGGGGATGGCGGCGTGCGTCGAGGACGGGGATGGCAGCGATGGCTCCGAGGTGGCGGTGAGGGGTCCGGGGACACCAACGGCTCCGAGATGGCGGCGACGGGCTTCGGGGACGACAACGACGGGCTCCAATGGTGGCGGCGCGGGCACTAGGAGCGGTAGTATAACTGGCAGGAGAAGATTAGGGCTTAGGGTTTTAGACGCGGGAGCGAAACTTTTATATAGGCGGATTAGCAGTGGCGGGCACACGCTGATGTCATCTTGCCCGCCACTGATATTTATCGTAGTAGTGGCGGGCAAAGACATAGTAGTGGCGGGCCGCTGACGTCACCGACCGCCACTACTAGGGTTTAGTCTGGGCGGGTGGAAAAAAGTATAGTAGTGGCGGGCATCTGCTGACGTCAGGATGCCCGCCACTACTAAAAGGATAACGGTGGCGGCTGGTGACGTCATCCTGCCCGCCACTACTAATCCGACGCTGGTGGGGTTATCTAGCATACGTTGCCACTCAAGTCGAGAAATACTTAGTAGCGCAGTGGTGCGGGGGTTGCTTTGGTGCCATGCGGTTCGAGGTTCGAACCTTGCTGCCTGCAGGCGGTTTGAGGTTCGAACCTTGCTGCTAGCATCCAAACATTTTTTTACATTTCTATTCTAATTTTCATTACTTTTTTATTCATGTTTAAATTCTAGTTTAAACTTGATTTTTTAAAAATAAAAATACATCATAACTTATCAAATTAGAAAATATGTATTTTTATGCCTCACTTTACTTTTTTTTATTTCATTAATAAACATGTACAATAAAAATACATCATAACTTATCTATAGTTTATTCTTCCTTTGAAATTGAAACTTTTTGTACAATAAAAATACAACACCAATATTCTAATTGCAAAAATTGGTATTTTTCTCCCTTAGTTTACTGTTTTTATTATTAAGTGTGTTTTTATTACATGTTGTTACGATATGATCGAGACTTTTGTAGCGCGGTGGTGCGGGGGCTCGCTTTTGACACATCATGTTTATTTGAAAGCAAGTAAACAAACACAAGTCCAGGCTGGGGAAACCAGCTTACACATCGAAACGCACTACTGGTCAAACCCAAAGGAAAGATATGGTTTGGAGCTTCTTCTTCTTCCTCGGCACAAACCCAACCTATTTCTGGTTAAACAGATTAAAAGCCTCAACTTGCCAATCCTCAACCAACTCGGCATCATCAGGCAGTCTAAACTTCTCTCCATGTTCCTGAACAAGAAAATACACGCGGCGACGATAGTGAGAACAACTTATTATCAATGATTGAATTGGATGATAAAAATATAAAATTTGCATAAAAAGAGGATCTTGCCTCCTTCATCCTCTTGCTGCCGCATTGCTCTACATGCTTCCCTTTTCCACAGCTAGCCTCGGCATGTTTCCCTCTACCACCGGTTGTCTCATCATTCTTCCGTAGCACAACACTTACCCTATCTGGTTGCGGCGATCGCGAGTCGTCCTCCGAGTCGGAGTCCATTATGAGAATCACTTTCTTCGCCAAACAACTGCAAACTATACCATCATGTACCTTATGTTTACCGCATTTGCAAACCTCACACACGCCACTTGATGTAGAGTCTGAGGATCCACTGTTTGTTGGTTCAATCTTAGGAGGAGCCATCTGCATTTTTTTGTCACATTTATATAACATTAAAAAACCCTAAGCTAGTAATATTATAGTACATTAAAAAACATTATTGTTATAGTGGAAATTTGTTTTCTCAGATATTTTTTATAGTACATTAAAAAATTATTGTTATAGTGGAAATTTTTTTCTCAGAAATTTTTTACAGTAGATTAAAAAACATTATTGTTATAGTGCATTCTACTAGTAATATTATACTAAATTATATTACCACGCATAAATTAATATAACAATCCTCCATCATTTTAACCCTAAGCTCGAATAAAATAAGACCAAATAAAGAAGTAGGTTAATAATTATTTACTGATCGACTGGATGGCGGCGACGACGGGCGGCGCCGACGGGCTCCGAGGAAGGCGGCGACGGGCGGAGGGCAGCGGCGACGTGCTCCGGGACGTCGACGGCGGCGACGGGAGGAGGGGGGCGAGTTTAGGGTTTAGAAAATGAAACTAGGTTTTCGGACGGCGGGAGTGGAAAGTATATATAGGTGTCTTAGTAGTGGCGGGCATGATGACGTCAGCATGCCCGCCACTACTAAAATGATAGCGGTGGCGGTCTGGTGACGTCATCATGCCCGCCACTATTAATCCGCCGTTGGTGGGGTTATCTAGCATACGTTGCCACTCAAGTCGAGAAAGACTTAGTAGCGCAGTGGTGCGGGGGTTGCTTTGGTGCCATGCGGTTCGAGGTTCGAACCTTGCTGCCTGCAGGCGGTTTGAGGTTCGAACCTTGCTGCTAGCATCCAAACATTTTTTTTTACATTTCTATTCTAATTTTCATGACTTTTTTATTCATAATTAAATTCTAGTTTGAACTTGATTTTTTTAACAATAAAAATACATCATAACTTATCAAATTTAAAAAATTGGTATTATTCTGCCTCACTTTACTTTTTCTCCCTTAGTGTACTGTTTTTATTTCATTAAGTGTGTTTTTATGATCAAAGTCAAAAAAAGTTCAATTTGAACTACAAGACATGAAATAATTCACAACACTCAATCCTCATTTGATCTTGAAAATGTTTTAATAATAAATGACATAATTGATTTTACAACTAAACATAAATGATCTAGCCTTGAACTAATTTTCCATCGCCATTGGTGCGTAGATAAGGAATCACACTGCCAAATGACAGTTTTGCTTCAACCACATTGATCCTTGATATGTCAACGAAAAACGGCACCTCATCAAACTGATTGTATTCTTCTTCGTCTTCGACTCCATCAACTCCAACAATTCTTTGTTTTCCTGGAGCAACGATGTATTTTTTCTCATCTTTAGGATCAAGTATGTAAAATACTTGTGCCACGGATTGAGCGAGTATCCAAGGGTCATCTTTATAAGCCACCTTATTAAGGTCAACTATCGTAAACCCGTAATCATCCACCTCCACACCTTCTGGATGTCTCACCCACTGACACTTAAATACAGGGATTTCTATAGAGTTCCCGTAGTTAAGTTCCCATATTTCTTCGATGTATCCATAGTAAGCATTCTTTTGTCCAGTGCTATCTTCTGCTTCTCCTCTGACACCACTATTTTGGCGCTGACTCCTTTGATCCTTTGCTTTGGTATAGAATGTGAAACCATTGATGTCATACGCTTGCCATGTTTTAACCATGCTCAATGGACCGTAAGACAATTTATTTATCATCATCTCTTCGTCGGTTTCTCCGATCGAAAGGTTTAGATCCCTCAGCCATGATGTGAAATAAATTTTGTGTTCTTTCATAATCCATTGTTCATCGTGATCTTCATTCTTTTCACGAAGCTCTTGTAGGTGTTGTTCAACATATGGTCTCATAATCGCCAACTGATGCATTACACTGTAATGTGATTCTCTTATTCTTTGATAACTATTGTCTCGTATGATTTTCCTGCCTTTAGTTCCTTTACCGGTGAGTCTTCCATGGTGCCGCGACACGGGAACTCCTATTGGTCTTCCATCTCTTATGTAATCTGCATAGCACTCAATGACTTCCTCAGTCGTGTAGCCCTCTATCATGGAACCCTCTGGATAAGCACGATTTCGTACGTAACCCTTGAAGATAACCATTAGACGCTCGTACGCATACATATTGTGCAGGTACGTTGGACCGAGAACAAAGATTTGGTCTGCTATATGTATCATATAGTGCTCCATAATATCAAAATATGAAGGAGGAAAGCACATCTCAAGCTGACACATAGTCTCCCTCATTTGTTTACGTAATTCATTTAACTCTTCAGTGTCGATCACCTTCTTTGATATGACATTGAAGAAGTGACACATGCGTGTTATCACCATCTTCAGAAATGAATGTTTGACTCCTCTTACTGCGATGGCGAGGAATAGCCCAAGCATAACATGACAATCATGAGTGTTGTAGCCGCTCATCCTCAAATCTGCTACGGAGACAATATTCTTTATATTCGTTGAGAATCCTGTTGGAACTCTAATTCCATGTAGACACCTGCAGATTGATCTTTTCTCGTCAATTGTGAGGTTATAGCTAGCAGCCGGAAGGAAAAATTTTCCATTGGCCCTTTCCTGTGGGTGAAGCTCGGGTCTAATTCCGAGAGTTTGAAGGTCCCTTCGTACTTTGAGTCCATCTTTTGATTTGCCCGGTATGTCTAACAAAATACCGATAGTGCTTTCGAAGACATTCTTCTCAACGTGCATTGTATCGATAGCATGACCAATCTCCAACTCCTTCCAATAGGGCAAATATCTAAAGAAGATCGACTGCTTTTTAAATGGAGCGTCCTTTGAAATTTTTTCAGATTTCTTCCTCTTCTTTCCGAAAACAACTTTGATATTCTTTACCATTTCGAATAGAAATTTGCCATCTCGATTTCGTGGAGGCTGTCCAAGCTCGATTGTACCGTCGAAATGGTTCCTATTTCTTCGATATTTGTGGTTTTTTGGTAAAAATCTGCGGTGTCGCATATATATCGTCTTAACGAATGATGGAAGATGCATAGATTCTGTCTGGTCCACACACACTACACATGCTGTCTTTCCTTTAACCTGTCCTGTTAGGGACATGCGTCCTGGGTTGTCAGCTATGGTGCAAAAGATTATGGCTCTTAGATTGAAGTGCTCTTTCTTGTGCTCATCCCACACACAGACACCATGTTCCCATAGACGTTTCATATCCTCCATCAAAGGTTCTAGAAAGATATCAATGTCATTGCCAGGTTGTTTTGGACCAGAAATTAGAGTAGTGAGCATAAGGTATTTTCTTTTATGGCACAACCATGATGGAATGTTGAACAAGCATAGAAAGACTGGCCACGTACTATGTGGGTTCCTCATCTCACCGAAGGGATTCATTCCATCCGTGCTAAGTCCCATCCTGATATTTCTAGGATCGTCCGAGAAATCTGGATGGGCCAAGTCAAATGATTTCCACTGCCTAGCATCCGCAGGGTGCCGAAGTTTTCCGTCCTTCTTTCGCCCAGCGAAATGCCAGATTAATAGTTCAGCATCTCTAGGATTAGAGAACATACGTTTCAAGCGATCAATCACCGGTAGGTACCACATTACTAAGGCCGGAACTTTCCTCTCCATCTTTTTTCCAGGATGGTCTTCAATAACATTTTTATTCCTCTTCTGCAACCTCTTATTATTCTTCTTCTGGTGGTCATTGTAGTCCTCCGCACAGTCATTTGGACGTTTGTATCGACTCGCGTTGCACTGCGGACATCTCTCTAACAATCCATACTCTTTTCGATATAGGATACAGTGGTTCGGGCATGCATGAATCTTCTGAACGCCCAAAGTCAACGGACAAATCATCTTCTTTGCTTGGTACGTATCAGATGGTAAACCATTGGGTTTTGGCAAAACCTTTTTTAGGAGTTGTAAAAGATCTGAAAAACTGGTGTCAGACCATCCATTGCTGGCCTTCAGTTTCATAAGCTCAATAATTGTGTACAACACAGTATACTGCTTATCGCATCCGTGGCGTTCCTCGTAAAGAAGGTTTTTTGATGCTTTGTCAAGTGCTTCAAAGTTATCGTATCCTTTGGTTGTAGTTCTCTGCAACAACACCTCAGGCGCAACATTTCGCATCAGTTCCTCCACATCAAAGGCGTCATCATCATCATGTTGATCAACATCATCATGTGTTATGTCGGATGTATGATCACAACCTCTTCTATGTTGATGAGCATCTTGCGGCACATCAGAATCTTCAGGAGGATTTTGGCCCATCTCACCGTGTTTCGTCCATATATAATAGTTCTTCACGAAACCATTTTTCAACAAGTGAAATCGTATGGTTTCACGATCAGAACACGGATACATCGCTTCGTTTTTACAAACTTTACAAGGACAATATATTGCCTCTTCACTCTGACGGGAAGCATATTGTGCGGCAGCTTCAGTAAATTCAGTTACTCTGTTAAAATATGCCACCACATCTCCGTCGTTGGACGAGTACATCCAGGACCTGTGCTCCATCTAAAACATATATTATTTGAAAAAATATTAATAAAATCATTATTGTTAATTTTATTAATTTACAAATTGAAAATATATTGATTTATTATCGCTCATAACAACATTAATTAAAAATCCTCAATGCTTTAATTAAAACTACTTATTAAGCAGAAAAAATTATTAAATAAATTAACTATATTGGTTTCTCTCTCTCTCCAAACAACATAACTCTAGATCTATAATCATAAATCAAATTAAAAAAGAGATTAAAATGACGTAAATCAATATACAAGTGATGAATAATTGTGAGGAGGGTCATATTTGTTCATTTGGGAGAAGGTAACACCGTAAATGGAAGATTATTTGAAAATTTCTATTCACAAACCCTAAATTAGAAAAACGATAATAACTCATTGTATACATGATTAAATACAAAATAAATGTGAGATTCGGAATGGATTTACCTCCTAGAATGAAATCCTTCAAAAGAAACGAAAACAAAGCCTCCGCCCTCTTTATCTAGATTTTTGTCGCCATTGTACGGACAAAATTGAATGCGAACTCCAGTAGAGCTCGGGGAGGAAGACGCTGCGCATTTATAGCTAGAATAGTAGTGGCGGTCGCAAGTGATGTCATCATTACTTTAGTGGCGGCCATCTTAGCAGCGGCGGGCAGCACCAGCGCCCGCCACTGCTATTGGTACATTAGTGGCGGTCCGGGCTGACGTCATCACCGACCGCCACTACTTTACCAGCAGTTGTGGCGGGCGCTGGTGCTTCCGTCAGCACCAGCAACTCTAGTGGCGGGCATCTAATGGCCCGCCACTACAGTGGTTTCGCCCAACGCCACTACAGTGACAGTTTGTAGTAGTGTCTATTGGGTCATTTTGTTTCCTGCATTCTCTCTCCTGTTTGTGCGCCGCCAGGCTCCTGCTCACGCCATTTCCATTCCTGCATCTCTGCTGTTCTTCATGTTGCTGTGAAGTTTTATTCCCTATTAATTTCATTCGGTATGCAGTGTTTGTTTTGTGGCTTTAATGTTTCGGTCTTCGTGCGGCTGTTTCTTATTCCTGAACGTTCTCTCTGTTGCTTCTGTTCTTCACGTGAGGAGTACTAGTTCTTGCTTGTAGCAAGTAGTACTACTTCCTGTAGCAACAGTACAGTAGTACTCTAGCTTTGCTTTTGACTGCATAGCCTTTTTGATCGAGTAGACAGGACTTAGCTTTTCTGTGACTGTTTCGGGCGAAGCCCCCTGCTCTGTTCGAAGTCCCTCAGCTCCGTGAGGCAGGCTTCGACCTGACATCTTCAAAGGCTTCGGTAGAACTTTTGACTCAGAACCTGAGTGATCAATCTTGCTTCGAAGTATGCTCTGTTCTAAGGTTTTGTTCTAGCATACTTCGACACTCTTTTGCGAAGCATACTTCAACAGGCTTCGAAGTTAGCTTGGAAGCATGTCTCTCTGGTAGACTTCACTCGAAGTAGATTTCCTGAGAAGTTTCTCTACTGCTGTCATTTCCATTGATCTCAGTTTGTGAGTTCGAAGTTTATTTTTCGAAGTGTGGTTGTGGGCTTCGACTTCTTGTGTGAACATCAGTAGACTTTGATTCGAAGCTGGTCTGTGGTTCGGAGGTTACCACGTTGGTAGTCATACCTCGATCAAGCTAGTTTCGAAGGTAGAGGGTAGACTTCGATTTGGTCTTTCTGCCATGTGTCAGGCTTCGCTTTTCTTTCGGAGGTTGCTTTTCTGCGAGCATGGTTCGAAGCTTTCTGATCGAAGTATAGGCTTCAAAGTACACTGTTCGAAGCAAGCTTTGATACTTTCATACTTCGCTTTGAAGCATACTTCGCTCTCTGCCACAATCGAACTAGGCTAGACTCAACAAACCTTCGGCACTTCAACGACAACCTACGCTTGACTTCGACAAGGGACTCCGAAGCAGGCTTCGACACTGCGAAGCAGGCTTCACCAAGTTTCGAATAGGAGACAGATTTTGAACAGTAACTTCTCATCCCATTCCATGTGTACTTAGATTATTTTACTGAGAAGTTTAATCTGCCATGTCTTGAATAATTTGTTTATCTGCCTATTAGCACTGTATTGGTGTTTCTCCTTTTTGGCACCGATTGTTTTAGGCTAGATACTCTTAGACTTAGGCTTTCTGTTCACACTCTCGTGCTTAGTCTTTGGAGGTGTGTTGGGTATTGGGAGCAGGCCATAGATTCGAAAGAATTTTTAGGCGCCCATTCACCCCCTCTGGTCGCTACTTTCGGTCCTACAAGTGGTATCAGAGCCTGGTTAGTGTTTTTCCATACCTTAACCGGTTCTAAACCCCAGTAGTGATCATGACGTCTCCTGCCAAGGTCCCGTCCTTGGAAGCTTATGGCTATAACTATTGGAAGACTCGCATGCGAGCCTATCTCATGAGCCAGGGCTCAGACATCTGGGACATTTGTGTTCACGATACGTTTGTCATATTGCCAGTTGCTGAGCATGGTACTCTTGCTATCATTGCCTAGCATCTGAGCAATAGTAAAGCTGTGAACATTCTGTTTTCTGGTTTAGGTCCCACTGAGTTTGAGCGTGTGCACCATCTTTCCACTGCGAGAGAGATCTGGGCTACCCTCCAGGCACACCATGAGGGGACAGCCCAGGTCAAGGCTTGGCTCTATCAGACCTACCGGCGTGAATATGAGAACTTCACAGAAAAGCCGGGTGAATCTGTTGAAGCATTGTTTGGTTGTTTTCAATCGATCATAAACAAGCTTCGGGACAACAAGGCTGAGGGTACTTAGTTAGTCTCAGATCACGAGCAGGCGCTCAAGGTTCTCCATACCTTAGATCCAAAGATCTGGGAGATCAAGGTATCCTCTATCTTTGAGAGCACTTCTTATGATACCTTGACCATTTCTGAGTTGTTTAGTAAGCTAAAGGCCACTGAGGTTGATATCCAGCTGAGATCAAATCTCACTGGCTCTGGATCAAAGTCCCTGGCCCTTGCTACACCTTCTGTTGATCCTTCTTCTGTGAGCTGTGCTGGGTTCTCTTTGATGTCTATCACTGAGGACCAGCTTTAGTCTTTGGGAGATGATGACCTGTGTCTTTTTAACAACCGGGTGCGTCGTGTTTATGAGAAAAGGATGTTCAAGAGACACGGCACAAAATCCGGGTGGTTTGAGTGTGGTGACCTAGGACACTTCATCGCCGACTGCCCCAAGCGCAATGAACACAAGAAGGGCACCGGTGGTGGCTTCCACGACTCCGACAAGCACGACAGCTCCTCCTTCAACAAGGGCAAGCCAAAAACAAGGTTCTTCAGAAAGGCCCTGAAGGATTACCGGCATGAGAACAAGAAGCGCGACAAGGCCTTCTTCGCCGAGATGGAGAAAAGTTACTCCGAGCGGTCCACGTCTTCTTTCTCTCCATCGAGCTCAAGCGATGAGGACATCGTCATCAGGAAGGGGAAGGACAAGGATGATCCAGCAGGCCTCTGCTTCATGGCTTTCGGGGACAGACCGAAGAGCCGCTCACATCAGCGCCGAAGATCCCGCAAGAGCTTCTGCTCTATGGCTCTTGGGGATAAGGAAGAGAAGAGCTCCTCCGATGACTCCGACGACGACGACAACGAAAAGGTATCATCTTATGAGCGCGATATCGTTGATTTACTTGAAAGCAATCGTCAGGAGTTAAAATATCGAGAAAAACTGCTTAGGGGGGGCAAGAAGAGGATAGATGAGTTAGAGAGTGAGCTTGCCGTAGCCAACGGCAGAATTGAGAGTCTAACTTCTTCCCCCTGCTTGGGTGATAGCAGTGAGTGCCCAAAGTGTGAGGTGCTTCTGTGTGACTTGTCAACTCTGAAGTCCAAGTACACAGAAAGGGTTGATGAGAGGGACGCTTTGGCCACTGAGCTTGAGAGTGCTCAGCTGGAGCTGAAAGATGCTCAAGCCAATGTCGTCGTACCCTGTGCTGATTGCCCATCTCATCTAGTTGTCTTAGCTGAGCTGAAGGCCAAGGGCGATGAGCATTTGGGGGATTTGGAGAGAGTGAGAGCTGAGCTGGCGCAGACTAGGCTAGAGCTTGAGACACTGTCGGTTCCACACACTGTCTGTGAGAACTGTCTGTCTCTTAGAATGGAGTTGATTAATCTGAAAGCCGAGAAGTCTGTCTAGGTAGATAGCGAGTGTGAGACCTGCTTGTCTCAGGTGGAGGTACTAGCTTCCTTGAGAGAGGAGCTAGCTGATTCTCAGAATGAGAACTTTTACCTCCATTCTATCCTGAGTTGGATCAGTGCCAGAGAGCCATAGCTCGACATGATGATCCAGCAGTTCAAGAGGCAGGATGGGTTTGGGGTAGGTTACACCTACACCAAGGCTGACTTTGAGAGTGCCATTAGACGGGCAGTGGAGTGGAGTAAAATGACTCCTGAGCAGAGATATCCCAAGACTCACTCCACTAACTCTTCCCTGGCTAGTCAGCCAATCCCAAAGCTCCACCCAAGAAGCCCATTTGGGTTCCAAAGGCCAAACATCTCCACACTTCTCTTGACTCTCTTCCTGGACCCTCTCAACCCAAGAAGACTACACCAAACACCACTAAGCCTAAGAATACCAAGCCTCAACCACATCCCAAGAAGCCCACATATCATTGTGAGTATTGTCAGAGAGACGGGCATCTTGCGGAGTTTTGCTTCAGGAGGAAGCGGGTTGAGAGAGCAGAGAGAGCTCATGGTGGTCAGGAGCAGTTCTACCAACAGGGTGGTAGACTGCGTGTTCCTCGACACAGGGAGAGGCTGGAGGCTAGGCCGCGTCGTGTAGGTGGTGGTAGAGGAGATGGCTCTCATGCCCGTGCTCCAGTTGGTGGTGTTCGTTCCGGCAGAGCTCCAGGCCGTTTTGGCTACGGTCCTGGACCTCGTGGCCGAGGTTTTAGGCAGAACAGAGGACCGCGCTTTGAGCCGCGCTTTGGTCCAAATTCTTCTGATGGTTTTCGCTTTCCGTCTTTTGAGCAGATGGCTCGACACTGGTTTAGTTCTTTTGCTAAACCTGGTGCTGGACCATTTGCTCCCCCTTACAACCACTGATTGTGCAGGATTGGGGACTAGAGGACGTTTGGATCATGGACTCAGGATGCTCCTGCCACATGACGGGACATCGCAGATGGTTCTCCAATCTCACTCCCCTGAGCTCCAAAGTCTCAATTCGCATTTCAGACCATTTCTCTTTGAAGAATGTTGCCTTGGTTAAAAATGTGAACTTTAACTTGATATCTGTTTTGCAACTTCTTGAGGATGGTTTGGAAGTGCGTTTTAAGAAGGGCAATTCTTCTATGTTTGATTCTAGAGGGTCTTTGATTTTCCAGATCCTACCATTCGGTAAAGTTTTTCGAATTGACTTCTCTAGTTCTTTTGGCCCTTCTCGCTGTTTGATTGCTGGATCTTCTTCTGAGCTCTGGAAGTGGCATAGGAGGTTAGGTCATTTGAGTTTTGATCTGCTAGTCAGGTTAAGCTCTATGGACCTCATCCGAGGATTGCCCAAGCTTAAAATAGAGAAAGATCTAGTTTGTCATCCCTGTCGTCATGGGAAAATGGTTGCCGCGCCCCACTCACCTGTGACTCAGGTGATGACTTCGTATCCGGGCGAGCTGTTACATTTGGACACTGTAGGTCCAGCTCGGGTACGCTCCTTCGGTGGGAAGTGGTATGCGCTTGAGATTGTTGACGATTTTTCTCAATTCTCGTGGGTTTTCTTTTTGGAGTCTAAGGATGAGACTTTTCATTTTGTTCATGACCTGATTTTGAAGCTGAAGAATGAGAACAATGGTCGGATGCGAGCAATTCGCTCCGACAACGGCTCTGAGTTCAAGAACTCTCAGTTCGTCAGCTTCTGTAGTGATCAGGGTCTTGACCATCAGTTTTCTGCTCCTTACACTCCCCCACGGAATGGCGTTGTGGAACGAAAGAACCGCACGCTAGTCGAGATGGCCAGGACGATGCTCGATGAGCACAGGACTCCTAGGCGTTTTTGGGCTGAAGCCATGAACACGGCTTGCTATCTGGCCAACCGCATTTTTCTTAGAGCTTACCTAGGTAAGACTTCGTATGAGTTGCGGTTTGGCAGACAGCCCAAGGTGAGCCAGTTGCGAGCATTTTGCTGCAAGTGCTTCGTGCTCAAGAAGGGAGGGCATTTGGACAAGTTTGAGTCTCGTTGCTGGGATGGTGTTTTTCTTGGTTATGCTTTGCATTCTCGAGGCTTCCGAGTTTGGAACCTCGACTCCCAGCAGCTTGTCGAGACTTGTGAGGTTTCGTTTGATGAGTCCTTGCCTTTTTTGACTCCTTCTTTTGAGCTTTCTGGTGATGATGAGCTCGGAGAGTCCATCTTCGAGGAAGATGATGACACTCCAACTGCTGATGAGGGTGGGCCTTCTGCGCCTCCTGCAGAGCCCACACCTTCTGAGACTTCGACTGAGGACGAGGGTGGACCTCTGATCACTTCTTCCACTTCGATTGAGCCCCCTCAATCGAGTCCAGAGGTGCCGGCTACTGACTTCGATGAGGTGACTTCAGATCACCAGGGATCCCGAGCAGTTCAGCGTGATCACCCCTCAGAACTCATCATCGGTGATTTGACTGAGAGAACTTTGCGTTCATCTGGTGCCTCTCTTGCTGTGTTTGCTGAATCTGCCTTTGTTGCATCTTTTGAACCCAGAGATGTTTCTTATGCTCTTTCTGATTCTAATTGGATTAACGCTATGCAAGAAGAGCTTGAAAATTTTGTCCGTAATCGAGTTTGGACACTAGTTGAGCCGCCACCAGGATGAAACCCCATAGGCACCAAGTGGGTGTTCAAGAACAAACAAGGTGAAGATGGGGTTGTGGTGCGCAACAAAGCTCGGCTAGTTGCCCAGGGTTTTTGCTAGAAAGAGGGTATTGATTTTGAAGAAACTTTCGCTCCTGTTGCCCGTCTTGAGTCCATTCGCATTCTCTTAGCTTTTGCTGCTTCAAAGGGTTTTAAGCTTTTTCAAATAGACGTTAAGAGTGCTTTTATGAATGGGTTCATAGAGGAGGAATTTTATGTTAGGCAGCCCCCCAGTTTAGAGAACCCGAAGTCTCCTCGACATGTTTTTAAGTTGCAAAAAGCTTTATACCGGTTGAAGCAAGCCCCCAGGGCTTGGGATGACCGGTTGAAGCAGTTTTTGTTGGGGAAGGGCTTTGTGATGGGTTCTGTGGATAAGACTCTATTTTTGCTCAAAGTTGCTTCAGATTTCTTGGTTGCTCAGATTTACGTGGACGATATTATTTTTGGCGGTACTACTGATTCTCTTGTGTCCATGTTTTCTGAGCAGATGCACAACGAGTTTGAGATGAGCCTCATGGGTGAGCTTAAGTATTTCTTAGGGCTCTAGATCAAGTAGACCAAGGACGACACCTTCATCCACCAAGGTAAGTACACTCGTGACATGCTTAAGAAATTTGACTTTGGTGGGGAGTTGAAGTCGCAGATGACCCCGATAGGCACATCCGGGGGTCTGGACAAGGATGAGAGTGGCGTCAAGGTCAACGAGAGGGAGTTTCGAGGGATGATCGGTTCGCTGCTGTACTTAACGGCGACAAGACCGGAAATACAGTTCGCCGTGGGACTTTGCTCGCGTTTCTAGTCTTCACCACGCGCGTCTCATCGGCAGGCTGTCAAGCGCATCTTCAGGTATCTCACTTATGCGCATGATCTCGGCCTTTACTATTCAGCATCATCATCTCTTGATTTATCTGGCTTTTCTGACGCTGACTTTGGTGGATGCCACTTGGATCGCAAGTCGACTTCTGGTACTTGCTAGTTTCTTAGTTATTCCCTTGATTCTTGGTCTTCTCGAAAGCAATCTGGAGTTGCTCTTTCGACCACTGAGGCTGAGTATGTAGCTGCTGCTAGCTGCAGCTCACAGTTAGTTTGGATGATTTCCACATTACGAGATTTTGGGTTGTTCTTTCCTACCAGGGTTCGATCGTTTTGCGACAGCACCAGTGCTATTAGTGTAGGGAAAAACCCCTGTCTCCATTCAAAAACCAAACACATTGATGTGCGCTTTCACTTTCTGCGGGATCAATATGAGAAAGGTGTCATTGACCTTGTTCATGTTGATACCCATCATCAGTTGGCTGACATTTTCACCAAACCCCTAGATTAGTCTACTTTTGAGCATCTACGAGGGGATTTGGGTGTTGTGTATCCTTTTTAGGATATTTTAAGTTAGTTTTCCTTCTTCTTTACTCTTTTCTTGAGTCTTTTTGTGTGTGTTCATATCTTGCATATTCACATATCACACTTTTGAGCTGCTTTTGTTATATGATTGAACTGCTTTACTTATTCTAGCTGGTACATGCTTTTGAATACTTGTCAATGATCATGCTTTGGTTCAGTTCACTTGATATGTCTGATATCTGTCATGTGCATGGCTTTTATGCTTTAAACTTGAAAACATGATCACCATTGCTTCTTGTAACTAGCATGCGTAGGTTGAATGTTGTTGGGGGAAAATATCCCATCTTCGGGGTTATTGCCGTAACAGCACAAAAGCATATAATGGATTCGAAGGTTTCCAGACGTCCATCTTCGAAGATACCCTGAGTCAAGCTCGAAGTACGAAGATAAGCATTGGTTCGGAGTACATCTTCGAACTAAGGCTTTTTGAGATCTTTATTGCCAGCTAAGATGGAAGATTTATCTTTTATCTTATTAGATTAGTCTTTTACCATTTTAGCCCTATCAAGGGTACCGAATAGTTTCTACTATGTCGGTTGTAATAAAGGGGTAAATAGGTCTTTTCCTTAATATTTGGGCCTATAAATACCCCTCATTTCACCCTGTAATAGGGA
Source organism: Zizania palustris (assembly GCA_019279435.1). Taxonomy (NCBI): domain Eukaryota; kingdom Viridiplantae; phylum Streptophyta; class Magnoliopsida; order Poales; family Poaceae; genus Zizania; species Zizania palustris. Next base: position 14,006,331 of record JAAALK010000079.1, read on the forward strand.
CCGAATACAAGTTATTCAATACACACATTCGAATTATTCTAAGTTATTATCCTTTCGGAGGCCTAGAAAAGTTCACTTCGCAAACACTTCGTTTGTTAGTTTCTAATCTACAGAAACCTGTTAGCGTAATCTTTTACGCCAACAGTTGGCGCCGTCCGTGGGGAACCTAGTCCAAAAAACTTCGTTCTCTACCAACTCCTTACATCATGCCTCCTAAGCGGAGTGCACCCCGTAACCCTGTTCGGAGGTCCTCTCGAATCTCCGGAGAGACACCATCCGACACGATTGAAGTCGGAGGGCCTTTGACATTCCCTCCACCTCAAACTCCGGAAGGAGTTTCCATCCCTCGAACATACGGAGCTTCTCCGCCAAATCCTTCCATACTTCGACCACCTGGAATCCCTCTTCCACCTTCCATCCCACTTCGAACTGATCCTACTAGCTCTCAAGACCAGGAAGATCCTTCCGGAGGAGATGAAGACAATCTTGGAGATATGGCCACTCAAATGGCCAGCCTCCAAGCTGAAGTAGCAAGATGGCGACAAGAAGCCACGAACAGGCTTCGCTCTCAAGCCATCCCAGCTATCCCAGAAGTGCCCGAAGATGACGAACTCGTTTATCCCGAAGCCCCGGAGAACGCCTCCTTCGATAATGAATCTCCGCTGCATCCTGAGCTGCAGAAAGTTCGCTTTGATCCGAAGTTTAAAACATCGAAGCTCTGTAAGTATGCTGGAGATGAAGATCCCGGAGAGTTTGTTCGTTCTTATGCCCTAGCAATTGAAGCTAGCGGAGGAGTTCGAGACACCATGGCAAAGTGCTTCCCTTTAGCTCTTCAAGGAGTGGCCTTAAGGTGGTTCTGGTCTTTGAAGCCAGGGTCAATTAATTCATGGGGGCAGCTGAAGAAGAAGTTTGTAAGCAATTTTCAAGGTACCTTCGTGCCTCCAATGTCAACGGGAAGCCTTTTCCAGGTGAAGCAGCTCCCCGGAGAGACATTGAGGCAATATTTCAAGCGCTTCGCTCATACGAAGTCGCAGATCCGGGGGTTGTCTTCATCTTCGGTAGTTGATGCAGCTCGGGAAGGCGTCACTCATCAAGGCCTCCTGGATAAGCTTCATCGGAAAAGCATCTCCTTGGTCTCTCAGCTGATGTCATACTTCGAGGAGTATGCAAGGTCGGAAGAGGGTTGGCTTCGAAGAACTGCAGCTACTTCATCCATATTGCAAGAAGTTAAAGTAGAAGTAAAAACTTCGGCACAGCCGCAAGAACCAGTCTTTGAAGTTCAACATGATCGGAGAAGGGGTCAAAAGCACCCTCGTTCTGAAGTCTTGAATATTGCACCCCACAGAAGTTTACACAGAGAGCTCCACAGTCTTCGGGGAACAAGGCCAGCGGCTGAAGGCCGCCAGGGAAAATGGTTGGCAAAGGCCAGACCCTTTTCTGTTGTATCCATGGTGAAAATCGAAGCCATGCAACTGATACTTGCAAGGCTATACTTACTCTAAGAGGAGAGTATCTAGAAAGAACTTCGGGTCGAGGTGCTACCGACCGAGTTCCAGTTGCAGCGCGCCCAAGCCGGTTCAGGCTGTGGCGCGGATAGAAAACTTTGATGCCGCAAGACACCTTCCAGTGGCCAATGTTATGCCACCTCCGAAGCAAGAGGAAGGGCAAGATGGAGGGAAAAGAGTAGTCCTCCCCATCTCCGGAGGAGGTACCCTCGAAGCATGTCAAAAAGACAGCGAAGAGACTACGTCAGAGAAGTAGGCCATATTGGGACTTCGTCGTCTGCAGCTGCAATGCCGGAGTGGTCTCATGTACCGATATCCTTCTCTGCGGAGGATGCATCTGGCATTAAGTTCCCGCATGCATACCCACTTGTTATCACTGCTGATATTGCGGGCACTGAAGTTCGAAGGGTATTGATTGACGGAGGTAGTTTCGGCAGACATCATTTTTGTTCAAGCCTTCGATCAATTATGCATCTCTAGAAAACATCTCCTTCCAGCGGCTCGTCCTTTGCAAGGCTTCGCAGGACCTCCGCTAGATGCACTTGGCCAAATAGGCCTAGAAGTTACCTTCGGAGAAGGTTTGTTGGCCCGAACTGAGGAAGTAATCTTCGATGTTGTAGATGCCCCGTATGCTTACAACGTCATCTTCGGAAGAGGCATGCTAAACCAGTTCGGAGCTGTGGTGCATCACAATTATTTGTGCATGAAGATGCCCACACAAGCAGGAGTCCTTACTGTCTTCGGAGATCAAGCTATCGCTCGGAGAGCGGAATATGGTCATGGTCCCTCTCTTGATCCAAGACAAGTAAACAATGTGCAAGATAATCAAGAAATTTTTTCAGCCCCTTCCGAAGCTTCAAAGAAATCCTTTCTGAGACCAAGTCCTGAAGGAGAGATTGCAGCGAAGGTCATTGTTAAAGATGGTAAAGAATATACATTTCAATTTGGTAAAGATTTACCTCCAGAAGTTGCAACCTCCTTGGAAAAGGTGGTGGAAGAGAATTTAGATGTCTTCGCTTGGTCTGACGAAGATATCACCGGAGTCGATCGGGATATCATTGAACATAGTTTACTTGTAAACCCGAAGGCCCGTCCTGTTCGGCAAGGACTCCGGAAAATGTCTGCAGAAAGAGCTGCTTTAGCAAAAGATGAAGTTGAGAAATTGTTGAAGGCTGGAATTATCAGAGAAGTGGCTCACACAGAATGGTTAGCCAACCCAGTCTTCATCAGAAAGAAGTCTTCCGGAAAGTGGCGCATGTGCATCGACTTCACTATCCTTGAATAAAGCATGCCCTCGTGACCCCTACCCCATGCCCCGAATTGATCAATTGGTCGACTCCACCGCAGGTTCGGAGTTATTAAGCTTCCTCGACGCGTATTCTGGTTATCATCAAATATGGTTGAAGCGCGAAGATGAGATCAAGACAAGCTTTGTAACTCCTTCGGGAGTCTTTTGTTATGTGAGAATGCCCTTCGGCTTAAGAAATGCCGGGGCTACTTTTTCGAGGTTAGTTGCTAAGGCTCTAGGTCATCAATTAGGTCGTAATGTGGAGGCCTATATGGATGATATTGTAATAAACAGTGCTTTAAAGCACCAACATAGCCTAGACTTAGCAGAAACATTCAATAGCCTTCGGGCATGTGGGATCCGTCTTAACCCCGAAAAATGTATCTTCGGAGCTAAGGCTGGAAAGATTGTTAGGGTATTTAGTTTCAAGCAGGGGGATTGAAGCTAGCCCTACTCAAATAACTGCTCTACAAAAGATGGCTCCTCCGGAAAATTTAAAGCAAGTGCAAAAGCTGACTGGGCATCTGACAGCACTTAGCAGGTTTTTATCAAGGTCTGCGGAGAGAAGTTTGCCTATATTTAAAGCATTGAAAGGGTCCGAAGATTTTGCATGGACACCGGAGTGTCAGAAAAGCTTCGAAGATATTAAAGAGTATCTCAGTAATCTTGCTACACTCACGGTGCCTATTGCGGACGAAACCCTACTCCTTTACCTTACAGCTACAGGTTCTGCTGTCAGTGCAGTCCTTGTCAGAGAAGTGGATTTCAATGGGAAGTTGGTCCAAAATCCTGTTTATTTTGTATCCGAAGCATTATCAGGAGCGAAGACAAGATACTCCGAACTCGAGAAGTTCGTTTATGCTCTGATAATGGCTTCGAGGAAATTAAGACATTATTTTTTGGCTCACAATGTAATTGTACCAACTTCGTATCCTTTGGGAGATATGCTTCGAAGTAAGGATTCCACTGGAAGAATTGGGAAGTGGGCAGTTGAGCTAGCACCCTTCGGCATATCCTTTCTGGCAAGGACAGCAATCAAATCACAAGTCTTAGCAGATTTTGTAGCAGAATGGACTCCACCTGCAAATTTGGTTCCGGAGAAAGTCAAGTGACGGAGTTTGGACTGTTTATTCCGATGGGGCTTTCCAAGTATCCGGAGCAGGCATTGGAGCAGTATTAATTTCACCTTCAGGGCAAAGAGCAATGTACTCCGCAAGACTCAACTTTAAGTCTACCAATAATATAGCGGAGTATGAAGGGATTTTACTAGGGACTACGAAAAGCACGTGCTCTAGGGGCTACAAGAATTATTATAAAGACAGATTCTCAGATAGTAGCAGGGCACGTAGATAAAAGTTTTCAGGTTCGGCATCCACAGCTTGCAAAGTACTTAGAAGAAATCCGTAAAATCGAAGCACACTTCAAGGGTATTTCCATTCGGAGTATACCAAGAGCAGAAAATGTGCAAGCGGACATCTTAGCAAAAGCTGCAGCCGGAGCTGTAGATGTACCAGAAGAAGCTTTCTATGAGGAGCTCAGTATACCTTCGGTGCCACAAATTCCCTCTGCAGAGATTCTTTGCATTCCTAGTGCAGATTGGAAAAATTTGATCATGGAACTTTTACAGGGAGGAACAAATTTGCCCGAAGAGCCACAGCTGTCAAGATTGAAGCTTAGAGCTAGAAATTATCAAATAATCAACGGTATTTTATACAAGGCCGGAGTATGTTCCCCTCTACTCCGATGTATATCTCAAGCCGAAGGTCAAGAAATTCTTCGAGAAATTCATGAAGGCCTTTGCGGTAGCCATTTAGCCCCTCGAGCTTTGGCAGGAAAAACACTTCGCCAGGGGCTTTATTGGCCTACAATAACAGCTGATGCGGAGAGCTTAGTCCGCACTTGTCAAGGATGCTAGTGGATGGGTCGACGAAGTCATCGCCCACCAACAGCTCTTCAAGTTATTGCTCCGGTATGGCCTATGGCCAGATGGGGTATGGATTTAATTGGTCCCTTTCCAGTAGCCAAGGGAAATCTAAAGTTCGCAGTGGCTATTGAGTATTTTTCCAAGTGGGTAGAAGCAGAACCCTTAACAGCTATCACTTCGAACAATGTACAGAAATTCTTTTGGAAGAATATCATTTGCCGGTTCGGAGTGCCTAGACAACTCACAGTTGATAATGGAACACAGTTCGATGCAGAACCTTTAGGAAGTTTTGCGAAGATCTAGGCATTCAGTTATGTTTTGCTGCAGTAAGGCATCCTCAGTCTAATGGAACCGTAGAAAGAGCCAATGGGAATATTTTGTCGGGGCTAAATCGAAGGATAGTAGGACTAGCAAAAGGACTGTGGACCGAAGAGCTTCCGAAGATTTTGTGGTCCATTCGGACTACGCAAACAAGGTCCACAGGTTTTACTCCATTCAGACTACTATTCGGAGATGAAGCTGTGACTCCAACGGAGCTCAAAGGAGGATCATTTCGCAGCACCGAACCAGAGATCGAAGAAGAAAGACAAGCTTCGCTAGATTTATCAGAAGAAACAAGACTTCGAGCTGTGGCAAATTTATCAAAGTATCATCAGCAGACGAAGGCTTGGTTTGACCCAAAGGTTAAGCTCAATGAACTAAGACCGGGTCATCTTGTTCTACGAAGCATTATAGCGCCAGGGAAGTTAGGAAATAAATGGGAAGGTCCATATCTAATTGTTCGTTCAGGACGCCCTGGCTCTTTTAAATTAGCTAATTTAGAAGGTGAAGAGTTAGCACATACTTGGCATGCGGAGCACCTAAAGCAATACTTCGCATAAGGGTTCCTTGTAATTCATTTGTAATCATCTTCTGAATTAATAAAGCATATGGTCCAGATAATGCCTTCCCCTCATAGACTTCCAGCTTCCGAGTGGACGCACTAGAACCGCGGGGTTGACCGAGAGGGAAGTGTCATGAAGCTGAATCGTATTTTCGGACTTCGAACCATTGGTTCGAAGCTTCCGACGTGGGGGCTGACATAATCCGGAGTCCAAGCCACCGGCTTGTAGGCATCCGTAAAAGAGCCCAAAACTACATCATGCGAAGTCCAAGCCATTGGCTGGTAGACTTCCGCAAAAAGAGCCGAAGGTGGCCAAAATATACGGAGTCCAATCCATTGGCTGGTAGACATCCGTAAAAAGAGTCCAAAGAGACCATTGCAAACTCCGAACCATTGGTTCGATAGAGATCGCAAAAATGAGCCGAAGGTGGGTAAAGCAAAACAGAATTTGAGCCATGAGCTTCGAATCTCTGTTAACATAATTATCTAAGATACTAAGATATCTTGAAAGTTATCTCAAGTGATTTCTTTCAAAAAACAAGGGTATTAAGTTGCCATTCTTCAGACTACAAATAGTCAAAGACATTTTATAAGATTTTAAAAGATCTTTAAATTGCAAAGGGGCTTTGAACCCCCAAAAAATTGTACTCCGAAGTTTTTTCTTTGCGCATAACCATCTTTGAATACAGTTCGAAGTTGCTTATACCCAAAGAGGGGCTAGTAAATATGGAGACAATTTTAAATCGGTATTCATTATTCGAACGAATATGTTTACAGATTACATCATGAAAAATTGGTATCTATACCAAGAAGGAATCGAAGACCTCTTCGGTCTCTAGAGCTAGGGTTGGAACGACTAGTTCCAGCGCCAGGAGTTCTAATAACTTTGCGTTTAACTCTCTTGCCCCCCTTCGAAGCTCTAAAGTCCTTCTGTTCTTGTTGAAGCTCGGCCCAAGTTCGAAGCCGTTCGGGGCTCCTTTCCCAGCTTCCAAGTTCTTCAGGTTTTTTACTTCGAACTTCATCTTCATCTTCAGACCATATAACGTCTTCAGAAGACGAAGTGTTCAAGTTAACCTCTTTTTCTTCCTCTTTAATATAAGACAGTATATCTTTGATTACTTCGGGTGCAATTGCACCGAAGCTATCTCGAGGAACTAAAATCGAGGAAGTTTATAAGCTTTTAGAAGATCGAAGGTGGTCCGTAATGAGCGAAGTTCGTCGTTAAGGTCTAACACTTCGATATCTTCCGTATGAGGCAAAGCCTAAAAATATGATAAACAAATTTTCATTGATAAATGTTCATAAGCATAAAGCTTTACATAGCCAAAAATCCTAAGGTATTTCTAAACCTGCGGGTTCGGAGGAGGCTGACTGCTTGAAGCTTGGGTCCGAACATGCTTCTGGCGTTGACCTTCGTCGATCCAAGCCTTGATCGCAGAACGACCTTCGGCTCTCCATGAAGTTTGGAAGGCTCGCCAGGCAGCAGCCACACCTTCGGAAGGAGTTAGCAGTCGCTCGTCATCGAAGTTAATTGGGCCCCCTCCTGCGTCCGGATTTATCGATCAGCCCAGATCTTCGTAGTAGCGAAGTAGGCCGACAGCAGCCACTTGTCCGGAGAGTTCTCCGTATCGAATGCCCGTTGTCTTCATCTGCTTCGCCACTCCTTGGATCCTTTTCAACCGGCGCAGAAGAGTGATGTTATCATCAGAAGAAGTGTCCCAGTAGTACCGAAGTACTCTAGGACACCTAGCAACTGATTCATAACTTCCACAGCCACCTTCTCAGACTTTAGCTTGTCTTCGTTTAGTGCATCCTTCATCGAAGTTACTTCTCCAAGAACCCCAGAAAGTCTAGCCGTTTCAGTGGTCAAAATATTCTTTTGGTTCAGCAGCTGGCTAGCTTCCTCTTGGAGCCTGACAAGTTCGGTCCCCGCAGTAGCGTGCTCCCCTCGCAATTTTTCAATTTCTGCTCGAAGCACAATTCTTTCTGCTTCGAGCTCTTTATTCGCAGCCTCCAAACCTTGTCTGGCCCTGCGCTCCGTTGACACTATATTATCCATTTGAACCACTCGGCTTTCGGAGATGCTAAGATTCCGTTGAAGGACGTTATTTTCCTCCCGAAGACGAGCGATCTCTTCATCATTACATATATTCGCAGCTCGAGCCAAGACAGTTTGCTGTAAAAAGAAAAAACCAAGGTAAATATTTATTCGTAGACGAATTCTATGTTATTTCGTAGATGCTTCATACCTGGTAAGCTGCGCGTTCTATAGCAGCGTTAAGCTCCGTCCTGTCCGCCTTGCTCAAAATGGCCACTAAGTTGGTCTCCCCTATGTCGCGGCTAGCTCGATCCAAAGGTTCGAGTAAACTATGAAGACCGGTTGTTTGCCCTAAGAAAGGAGCTAGCAGGGGGAGCATACTTATCGCCTGTTGGTCATCTTCGTCTAACGAAGGACCGGAGCGTTGGCTTGTAGTCTTCGGAGCCTCTGGAGACTGGCCCTCCCCGGAAGATTGGCTCTCGTCTGTTGAATCAGACGGAGTTGATCCGGAACTCGCAGCAGGAAGGGGTTCTATATTCCTTTTGCCTCTTCCAGGTCCCATTTGAGTAGTTCTCTGGGTTGGCTCCGAAGTCGTCGAAGGTCCAGGAATTATTTCTTCCTGGCGGACCTCTTCCATAGGAGTGGACTCTGTAAAAAAAAGAGTATTATACATTGTATAAATACAGAAAATAAACATGAAAGAGTTATTCGAAGTCTACCTTCGACATTTTGCAAAGGGGTAATTATCGGACTGTTCGGCGGATCGAAGGCGAGATCTTCGTCCGAATCAGCCGTTAAGTCTTCGACTGCAGGAGCATCATCCTGAGCAGTCCTTGTTGCCTCTTCAGGAATCGAAGCCATAGTAACTTCGACCCCACTTTCATTCACAGGAACTTCGTCCTGAGATATATCTTCCTGAACTGCCGAAGTCCTTGGTTGCTCAAGATTATCTCGGGACTCCGGCACGTTCGCAGGTACTTCGGCTTGTGTAGTCCTTTGAGTTTCATCTTCGTCTATCAGACGCACAAGCAACCTCCCTTCGTCCTCTTGGGAGTCAGAGACTGAAGCCTTTGAGCTCGAAGGTGCAGGATTCGAAGGTGCAAGATTTTTTGGCTTCCGAGCCACCTTCTTCACCGGAGTCTTAGCAGAGCTCGAAGTCCCAGCTTCGACTTTCCTCTTTTTGGGTCCTTTCTCTGAAGGCACCCAATCCATCAAAGGGGGCAGAGTGATTTCCAGCATTCCCCACACTGTGTTAAATCTCTCCCAACTCCCGACCAACTTGATTCTCCATTCTTTTTCGGTCGGAGTTGGAGCGCCCAAAATCTTCTCCAAAGCCCTTACGATTTGCTCCGAAGTAATAGGGGCTGAAGAAGCTAAAAAATGAGTCAAGTTAGTTTTTCTTCGAATGAATATGCATAATACATGTTGTCTTCGAAGTTACCTGCAGGGCTCGAAGTCGAAGTGATCTTTCGGAGACCACCTTCCAAATCCTCTTCGAAGATGATAGGCCAGTTGGCCATAAGCGGAGAGATTTGTAACCCAAGGAATTCTTCGGCTAAGTCTCGCATGCTCAACCTCCGACTAATCTTCTGAAGTAGGCTGAGGCGAGCTTCGAGCTGACCTTGGTCCGGTTGCACTAAGGCTTCCTTCCGGAATTGGATTTCTTTCAGAGGTCCGGCCAGAGGATTGTTCGCCCCAACTTCGGCATAAAACCACCTCATAACCCAGTCAGTATACCATCTAGCATTGATGGCCTTAGCAGTAAATTGAAGGGCATATTCGTCTCGAAGCCTAAAGTTGATACTTCCGAAGGCTACTACCACTTTTTCACCTCCGGGGCCTACGAAGGTTTTGGGCTGGCATAAAGCTCTATGTAGCGCAGCGAAGATCTCTGCCCTCCCCTCACAGCCTTCGGCTCTCAACGCCCATTCGAAGATAGCCAAACGAGCTACTGCGTTCGGAGACAGTTGAGGAAGGGTGACGTGAAATAAATCAAGTACCTCCGCCAAGAAGTCTACTGCTGGAAGGCCTAAGCTGGCTTCGAAGACGACCACTTCTCCGGGCCTTGGCGACGGGATGAGTTCTTTTCCAGGCTTGCAGATCATAACTCCGGTGCTAATCCTCCCATCTACTGCGATTGCCAGTGACTCCCTCTTGAAGGTAGAAGGTCCCAGTTGAAAGGATTGATCCAGGTACTTCGTTGATGGCGGGCAGAGACTTTGATCATCAACATTTTGGGGATTTATCCCTCCTGCCGCCATGGATGTCGTTGCGGATGTTGGAGGCGCCGTCGCCAACGCCGCAGCCGCTGCTGCTGCAGCCGCCTGCTGCCGAGCCAAGGCCGAAGGAGCTCCAGAACCATTGGTTTTCGCCATTGCAGTTACTGGGTTACTTTGGGAGAAAAATGGAGGCTAGGGCTCAAAGGACTCAAAGGGCTCAGAAGGTGTTTGTTTGCAAAAGAGCAGTGGAAAGGTAATCGGGTAAGTTCTAGGCCCTTTATTTATAGCCTAGACTTTACATTTTTACCGTTAGTCCATGCCGTTTCGCATTCTTTCCCGTTACTTTTCTCCGAAATTAACGCATTCTACGGTTTCCGTTAGAAGAAGAAAGCTAACAGCTATTTCTTCTAAGTCTAAAAGCCCATCGAACTTCCTGAGTCGGTTTTAAGATAGTTCGAAAGTAATTGTTTTAAGACTGATTCGAAGTTTTATATCTTCGTACATTTCGGAGATGAATTAAAATCTAATAACCCCTATGCCTGGTTATTTTTTTCCTTCCGTATACTGCTCTCCTAACATTACAGGTTAAACGGAGAAGCGTATTCGAGGGGCTACTGTTGGGGGAAAATATCCCATCTTCGGGGTTATTGCCGTAACAGCACAAAAGCAGATAATGGATTCGAAGGTTTCCAGACGTCCATCTTCGAAGATACCCTGAGTCAAGCTCGAAGTACGAAGATAAGCATTGGTTCGGAGTACATCTTCGAACTAAGGCTTTTTGAGATCTTTATTGCCAGCTAAGATGGAAGATTTATCTTTTATCTTATTAGATTAGTCTTTTACCATTTTAGCCCTATCAAGGGTACCGAATAGTTTCTACTATGTCGGTTGTAATAAAGGGGTAAATAGGTCTTTTCCTTAATATTTGGGCCTATAAATACCCCTCATTTCACCCTGTAATAGGGACCGAATACAAGTTATTCAATACACACATTCGAATTATTCTAAGTTATTATCCTTTCGGAGGCTTAGAACAGTTCACTTCGCAAACACTTCGTTTGTTAGTTTCTAATCTACAGAAACTTGTTAGCGTAATCTTTTATGCCAACAAATGTTCTTGCTATCTGTTACATGCCTTGTAGCTAGTTCCTGACTTAGATGCAAACATGCAACTTGGACATCTTTCTGCTTTAAAACATGGACATGTGCTATAAAAATGTTGAAAAATCAAGAAAAATGAAAATTCCATGCCTTTTTATGCATAACTTGAAAAGATCCAGGTGGGTTTGCTTTGTCGCATTGCATTGTTCTGGACTGCGTACCATAGCACTTTGGTATGAACTAGGACAGTGTAGTGTATGCCAAGACTAATGTCTTAAGCTTCTGATGGTCCAGTTCTGGCCTAGGCTTGACTTGGTCGGTCAGCATAAGGTTTGACACGCAAATAACCCCTGGCAAAAATGAAAAAGGAAAAAGGAAAAACCCTGAAAATTGAAATGATAACAAGTTTGTTGAAGCACTTTGTTTTTGGACAATGCTTATCTTGGTAGATATCAGTTAGCTTCTACTTCTCATGCTTTACCTTGCTTATCATCTGAAAATTTGGTGATGCTTTTGTTTGCAAAAATTGAAAATGTGTGCTAATGACTTTCTTTAGATATCATCTATTGCACTGATCATGCCATGTGTCTTAGACAGTATGTCTTTTGCTATACTTGTTAGATGTTGTAATTGCAGTCAATCATATCTGAGAAGCATGCTTTCTTCACTCCACCTGCACTCCAGTTGCATTCATTGCTTATTTTGAGGGGGAGTTGCGTTTCAAGGGGAGTCTGTGTCTTTTTAGAGTGCTTGATGAGTTCACTTGTCAACAAGGGCGAGAAATTTTGGGATAAGAGTTTAAGGGGGAGTTTTTGTTCCATTTGGCCTTACTCTTTTGATATCCTTGTTGATGTTTGTCTTTTGATATCCTTGTTGATGTTTCTAAAATTGCACTCATTTTGGGCTTTTACATTTTGGTTAACCATAATGACCACTTCTTGCTTTTGTTTGGCTTTTGGTCATTAGGGTTAAACTTTTACCTTATTTTCTTCTTCTTTGTTTTCTTGTGCTTTGTTTTCGTGTTTCCACTTGTGTTCGCAGATACTGAAGAGCTGAAGAAATGTAGTGTTGACAATGCACTCATCAAGGGGGAGATTGAGGAGCCATGCTGAATAGCGTGGGCCTCATAGGCTCCAGATGTGATTAGTCATTGTCCACGATAGTCAAAGAGGACAGAAGAAGAGAGGAGATCTGCTGTTTCATGGGCCGCGTGTGACTCAGGTACACGGGCAGCGAGCGACTGTCGGGCAGAGGGGCCGCGAAGTCGGGCTGGCCCAATCCGGGTACATGGGCTAGGAGCAGCAGAAGACCCGCTGGGCTGTTGACCAGGATTGACTCAGGTACACGGGCGGCGAGTGATTGCCGGGCTGAGAGAGCTGCGGAATTGGGCCGGCCCAATCCAGGTACCTGGTGCAAAGTTGGTGGAGGCTTTGTCAGTTTCGGCGCAAAACTGACGACCGCTGATCTTGTATCGGACTGTCCAGAAGAGAAGCCGTAGTCGCTACGAAAGCATAGCTTCCGGATAAGTCATCTGTAAATAGGAGTTTACTATTTTGTCCCTAGGCCCACAGTCAATCAGTCGAGTCTGTAAAAATATCCTAAGGGCAGTTTAGTCTTTTTCGTTTATTTTCAGCGTCTGTAAAACCCTAAGGGGCTGGTGGAATATTCCTAGCTATTGGGAAGCCTATAAATAGGGCCCCAATCCCTAGGGTTAGGTCACCCTTTTGCTGAAATCACTTTTTATTCTATTGGGTCATTTTGTTTCCTCCATTCTCTCTCCTGTTTGTGCGCCGCCAGGCTCCTGCTCACGCCATTTCCATTCCTGTATCTCTGCTGTTCTTCATGTTGCTGTGAAGTTTTATTCCCTCTTAATTTCATTCGGTATGCAGTGTTTGTTTTGTGGCTTTAATGTTTCGGTCTTCGTGCGGCTGTTTCTTATTCCTGAACGTTCTCTCTGTTGCTTCTGTTCTTCACGTGAGGAGTACTACTTCTTGCTTGTAGCAAGTAGTACTACTTCCTATAGCAACAGTACACTAGTACTCTAGCTGTGCTTTTGACTGCATAGCCTTTTTGATCGAGTAGACAGGACTTAGTTTTTCTCTGACTGTTTCTAGCGAAGCCCCCTTCTCTGTTCAAGGTCCCTCAGCTCCGTGAGGCAGGCTTCGACCTAACATCTTCAAAGGCTTTGGTAGAACTTTTTACTCAGAACCCGAGTGATCAATCTTGCTTCGAAGTATGCTCTGTTCTAAGGTTTTGTTCTAGCATACTTCGACACTCTTTTGCGAAGCATACTTCAACAGGCTTCGAAGTTAGCTTCGAAGCATGTCTCTCTGGTAGACTTCGCTCGAAGTAGATTTCCTGAGAAGTTTCTCTACTGCTGTCATTTCCATTGATCTCAGTTTGTGAGTTCGATGTTTATTTTTCGAAGTGTGGTTGTGGGCTTCGACTTCTTGTGTGAACATCAGCAGACTTCGATTCGAAGCTGGTCTGTGGTTCGGAGGTTACCACGTTGGTAGTCATACCTCGAACAAGCTAGTTTCGAAGGTAGAGGGTAGACTTCGGTTTGGTCTTTCTGCCGTTTGTCGGGCTTCGCTTCTCTTTCGGAGGTTGCTTTTCTGCGAGCATGGTTTGAAGCTTTCTGATCGAAGTATAGGCTTCGAAGTACACTGTTCGAAGCAATCTTCGATACTTTCATACTTCGCTTCGAAGCATACTTCGCTCTCTGCCACACTCGAACTAGGCTAGACTCAACAAACCTTCGGCACTTCAACGACAACCTTCGCTTGACTTCGACAATGGACTCCAAAGCAGGCTTCGACACAGTGAAGCAGGCTTCGCCAAGTTTCGAACAGGAGACATATTTTGAACAGTAACTTCTCATCCCATTCCATGTGTACTTAGATTATTTTACTGAGAAGTTTAATCTGCCATGTCTTGAATATTTTGTTTATCTGCCTATTAGCACTGTATTTGTGTTTCTCCTTTTTGGCACCGATTGTTTTAGGCTAGATACTCTTAGACTTAGGCTTTCTATTCACACTCTGGTGCTTAGTCTTTTGAGGTGCGTTGGGTATTGGGAGCAGGCCATAGATTCGAAAGAATTTTTAGGCGCCCATTCACCCCCCCTCTGGTCGCTACTTTTGGACCTACAGCCTTAACCTCTCTTGACATCATCTCCCCTTACAATACTCTTTCTTTCTGCTCCAAGCGAACCCATCGCCTTAATGTAAAATCCACCGGCGACTGGGGTAAATATATTATGATGCATAACAAGAAGACTGGACCCATCGAAGCTTGTGAACATGTGGCTTTCCTCAACGTATAGGTGGAACATTTTGTCTTCTATGAATCTACTTTGGGTCCAACTTCCCACCTTCAATTCCTAGCCGAGCAGCTTGCTCCAGAAAAGAAGATCCCCATTGGCTGATACCTTCTTGTCGCCACTTATTATCTTCTTCATCAAGTATTGTCCTGGCTATCGGCTAGTGAACTTGTCAGTCACTTTGGCGACCATTACTGGTTCTTGCAGCTCTGGCTCAATGTCTACACTACCAAAGTGATCAACAATCCTCCCCTTGCATTGATGTAATTCCCTTCTGACTACCCTAAATCGCTCGCTCCAACTTATCATTAGTGTTCATCTCTGGGCGAGGCAGCTGCCTACTGATCCAATTCCTGGATGTCCCCTGATTCCTTGAGCCTCTTCTTCGCCGGGTTTTATTGCGACTTCTGGGACGAGAGAATTGTTTGGTTTGCATATGAGTCCTTATCTGAGTATGAATACCCGCGTGGGTTCTTCCTAGCCGATGTGTGCCAAAACGAGGAATCCACTAGAATGTTAATAACGTTGATCACTCCATGCCTTCTGCATGCCAACTTCACTATCAGAAAAGCTTCCTACGAGTTTTATCATCTGAGTGTCGGTAGCTAGGATTTGGACAACTCCAACCTCACCTATTCTTTATTGGCCAAATCCAAACTCGTGGAGAGGTCACATATGACTCAGAGTATGATCATATGTCCCGAGTTGCCGACCAACTTCCTTATGGTGACCTTACCCCCTAGTCGGCCTGCATCACCAGATCCATCGTCTTCGTCTGTTGGTGTGGTGAATGGGCGTTCCACCTCTTTAATCGTCACTCGAGGACATATTGCAAGTGGTTGCATCCTGGCTACGCCAACGATTCTTCGCTTGTAAAACACGTCTGACTTTACTTCTGTTTGTTTTGCTTGCCACTTTGTTCCTCAATTATCCTCGTATTATGCAATAGGACAACGTGGATGCTCCACCAATGAGTCGAAGTAGCAGGCTGATCGAATATGGGCCGCCCTCGGCCACTAGCATCTTGGGTAGCGGGGTCTCTACCCCGACGGAGTTACTCGCCAAGAAGAAAGTCAAGATCTAGGCACACAAGCATAAAGCACCATACGTGGCGGTGCATCGGTCCACTAGAGCCCGCTCTAGTTAGGTAATCTTTTTGTTTTTTTGTTTTTTGCCATGCTTGGTGAACTTTTTATCCTCCCTTTGTAAAATGCCTCTTTTTCTTCAGTCGACGCCGCCTACTCCTCCGGCTATGCAAGCCACTACTGTCATCGATGCGCCTTCATCGGCTCGGGTATGTCTAATGTTTTTCTCGTTATGCCTTCTTCTTCCCCCTTCGTCGTGTCTCTTCACGCGACATTTGACCAGGTGGCCGATGACTCAGTTGGCATCAAACTGACCCCACCCGCTGGAGGCACTACTGCGGAAACCATCATCGGGACCAGTATGCCGGTGGTCGCAAATGCTGATTCTAGTATATCGGACAATTTTGCCGATATGGACACAATAGTGGGGGCCAATGCATTGAAAGGCATGGCGACTGAGGCTGGGGTCCTTCTTGCTTTGAACCCTCGTTAGGTACTTTACTTGTTTTGTCTCCTTGTTGCATCCTGCATAACTAAAATCGGTCCTAAATGCAGTCGATGCCGGACGACACGGGCTCATCTGTCCCCCAAGTTAGTCTAGGAGAGGAGGGGTCGCACACCCTTCCGGTAGATGGCGATGAAGACGATACTGTTGCTTCTTCTACCGATAGCATTCCACTATCGACTGCTCCTACCAAGCCTACTAACATAAGCACTTCTTGTACTTATTGTCGCAATGTGATTAGCTTCTGCTTAACTTCCTTTCTCCTTTCAGTCCTTCGTTCGGAAATTTCTTTTTGATATAGGCCATATCTAGAGGATGAGGAAGTATCTGGTGACCCTTCGTCGGCCATGACTCAACTACCTTCGAAGTTGAAGGGGGTCCTGTCGGACCTTTTACATCGCCTGGAAGACCTAGTGGAGGTCCTGGTCAACGACTTGGGGCCGATAAGAGGGTGCTTCACTGACATATTGGACCATCTCTCCTCGAAGTTGGTCGACGCCATTACACCTCCGCGTGCCTAGAGTTCCATCAGCTGAACATGCGGCGGGCGTTGAAGTAGATGTTTGGTAACGCTAGTTATGCGTCACAACAGGAAATGATCAAGATTCATGACTCAGCAGTGCTCACCGAGGGCACCCTTTTAGATCGCATGTAGGGTGAGTTGTCGGCCACATCGCTGGAGCTTGGCCAGCTACGGGTGGAAGAAGCCAAATTGGCCTCGAAGCTGGACGGGATCCGGATGAAGATTATCGAGAAGGAAGTTGTTCTAGCCTCCATCTCGGCTCTGATCGAGGCCCAAAAACACCAACTCGTCGGTGTCATCCGCCATGCGTAACGTCGTGAGAAACCATGTTGAAGAACATGGGTTTGATACTTCAGATGTGATGAGTGATTGTCAATGGAAGTCAAAGAAAGAGACATGAAGACCTATCGTGTCTGAGGCGTGTGTGCAGTGACTCAGGTACACGGGCAGCGAGTGACAGCCGGGTAGAGGAGCCGCGGAGTCGGGCTGGCCCAATCCGGGTACATGGGCTAGGAGCGGCAGAGGATCCACTGGTCTATTGTCTGGGTTTGACTCAGGTACATGGGCAGCGAGCGATTGTCGGGCTGAGGAAGCTGCGGGGTCGGGTCGGCCCAATCCGGGTAACCGGTGCGAAGACTGTGGATGCTTTATCAGTTTCGGCGCAAAATTGACAACCTATGATTATTTTGTTTTTAGGATATTAAAATTTAGTTTTTAAGTCCAGAATATTTTTATTTGTTTCAGTTGATTTTTCCAAGGGTATTTTAGTAATTTTGGAATTTATTTTAGAGTTAGTGTAATTTACCCTAGGGGTAAATTAGTCTTTTCATGTATTAGGAGTCACCTATAAATAGGCCCCTACCCCCCTAGGGATAGGGTGACTGTTATTTTTCAAGATCAATCAACAGTCCACTTTTTGTTTCGACCGCAAGTTTTTCATCTTCGTCGCCGACGTGCTAAGCCTTTTCAATCTGAAATCGCCTCCGACGATTACTATTTTCTTCTTCCGTTGATTTTTCCTAGCGCAGTAGCTTTTCATTTGTTCGAGGGGCGTCACGAGCGAACATATATAGCACTGCGTCAGGCATGCGGCAGGGAGAAGAAGCCGGTGCGGCGCGTGGACCCCATGGCGGCAACCTTTCAGCCTGTGCAGCTCTCCACGCAGCAGTTCGCGCGGGCAGCTCTGGCGCGTATAGCAGGAAACGTATTGGCCAAAAAGCAGCGGTAGCACTAGGCGGGACCCACTGTGCATGCGGCAGGGCACTGCGTGTGCGTAGCCGGCTGCTACATTGCGCGTGGGGCCTCTGATTGAACAAGAAGCACTAAGCATGGAGAGTATTGTTTATTATTTTTTCTTGTCCAGCTGAGCTGCAGTTATTGCTTTTACTGTGTGTGGGTGTTTTTCTCTGCACCAGGCATAGTTTGTAGCAGGCACACACAAATTGGCGCAGAAGGCAGCAGCCGAGAAGCCGGATCCTCTGCGGCAAGGAAACGGCGACACAACCGAGGCTCACAGCACGGCGGTAGTCAACGGCGAGATGCAGGTTTGTTTTTTATCTCCTAATTTTTAGTTAGATTAAATTTGTTAGTTATCTTTTTAATTAGCCTTAAAATAATAAATTTTGTAGTTAATTGTTAATCTGTTAACTTTTTATTAGTTATCTCGTATTATTTATTTAAGTGTCTTTTATCTGCTCATATAAAAAGAAAAATTTATTAGTCGCAGTAATATTTTTATTCTAGTTTTTACGTGCAATACTTTCGGTTTATTTTTGAATTAATCTTTAATGATCCATGTTCTATTCATTTGATTAGTATTTTATTTCTAGACTGAAATATAAATATTTCGTGATTTATCTAGGTGTTTTTATTTACTGTAGTATTTTTATTTAGTTTATCTTTAATATCATTTCAATTAAGACACCGGTCATTTTTAGGCTAGACAACTTTAATTCCTGTAATTTGCTTTGCTAATATTATTTATCTGGTTAAGTTCGTTTGGGTGTTGGGAATAGGATATAGTTTAGCAAGAAATTTTTAGGCGCCCATTCACCCCCCCTCTGGTCGCTACTTTCGGTCCTACAAGTGGTATCAGAGCGAGGTTAGGGTTTTCTCATATCTTAACCGATTCTAAACCCAGGTAGCGATCATGACATCTTCTAGCAAAATTCCGTCCCTTGAAGCTTTCGGCTACACTTATTGGAAGACTCGCATGCGAGCCTATCTTATGAGCCAGAGCTCGGACATATGGGAGATTTGTGTTCATCCTACTTTCACCATAGTGCCTATTGCTGAGGGTACCGCTGCAGATGTAATTGCCCAGCATCAAAACAATAGTAAAGCGGTGAACATTTTATTTTCTGGTCTAGGTCCTAGTGAGTTTGAGCGTGTTAGCCATCTCACCACTGCTTGAGAGATCTAGGCTACCCTCCAGGCACACCATGAGGGGACAGATCAGGTCAAGACTAGGCTTTATCAGACCTACCGACGTGAGTATGAAAATTTCTCACAGAAGCCGGGTGAGACTGTTGAGGCTTTGTTTGATCATTTTCAATCGATCACTAACAAGCTTCGGGTCAACAAGGTCGAGCGTGATCAACTGGTCTCAGATTATGAACAGGCGCTCAAGGTTCTCCATACCTTGGACCCCAAGATCTGGGAGATCAAGGTTTCTTCTATTATTGAGAGAGGTTCCTATGATACCTTGACCGCCGCAGAGCTTTCTAGTAAGCTCAAGGCCTCAGATGTCGATATCCAGTTGAGATCAAATCTCACTAGTTCTGGCTCAAAAACTCTGGCCCTTCCCACACCGTCTACTGATCTTACTGCCATGAGTTGTACTGCTTTTTCATTGATGTCTATCTTCGAGGAATAACTTGATTCACTAGGAGATGATGATATGTGTCTGTTTAACAACCGGGTGCGACGTGTCTATGATAAACAAATGGTTAAAAGACACGGCACAAGATCTGGATGCTTTGAGTGTGGTGATCTAGGTCATTTCATCGCCGATTGTCCCAAGCGGAAGAATTACAAGAAGGGAACCGGCGGCAACTCATACGACTCCGGCAAGTTCAACAACTCCACTTCCACAGAGGGCAAGCCCAAGACAAGATTCTTTCGAAAGGCTATGAAGGATTACAGGCATGAGAACAAGAAGCGAGACAAGACCTTCTTCGCCGAGATGGAGAGAAGATACTCCAAGAGACCCTCGTCTTCCTCCTCGTCTTCAAGTTCAAGTGATGAAGAGATAATTATCAGGAAGGGGAAGGACATGGACAATCCGGTGGGCCTCTACTTCATGGCCTTCGGGGACAAGACGAAGAGTTGTAGGACCGAAAGTAGCGACCAGAGGGGGGGGGGTGAATGGGCGCCTTAAAAATTCTTTCGAATATATGGCCTGTTCCCAATACCCAACGCACCTCAAAAGACTAAGCAGCAGAATATGAACAAATTGCCTAAGTCTAAAGGTATCTATCCTAGAAGCAATTGATTGTTAAATAGAGAACTTATCAAAGCATTGCTACTAGACAGACAAACAAAATATACTAGACAAGGCAGGTCAAAAACTTCTTACTGAATGATCTAAGTATATATGAAGTGAGATGAGAAGTTACCTTTCGTAATCTGTCTCCTGTGCGAAACTTGGCGAAGCCTGCTTCGCTGGTGTTGAAGCCTGCTTTGCTGTGTCGAAGCCTGCTTCGGAGGTTGGTGACGAAGCCTGCTTCGGAGGTTAGTTGCGAAGCCTGCCGAAGGCTGTTGTGAGAGTGTCGAAGGTTGGTTGTCTATCCTAGTTCAAGTAACAAAGTGCGAAGTATGCTTCGGAGCGAAGTATGGAAGAGTCGAAGCTAGGTTCGAACAATGTACTTCGAAGGCTAAACTTCGAACAGAGCTTCGAACAGGCTCACAGAAAAGCAACCTTCGAAAGAGTAGCGAAGCCCAACACACGGCAGAAAGATCAAATTGAAGCCTACACTCAAACTTCGAAGCTAGCTTGGTCGAGGTATGTCAACCGAAGTTGAGAACTTCGTTCAGAGGATTAACTTCGAAAGACAAGCTCCGAACACACACATAGTGACCTTCGAAAATGACAGCAAGAAGGAACTCACGTTGAGCGAAGTCTAACAGAAAGACAAGCTTCGAAGCCAACTTCGAAACCTGTCGAAGTATGGACTTCGAAGAGCTCAAGTCGGAGTACCTTCGCATAGACGTTCGAAGTATGATACGCTGACAAAAAGTACTTCGAAGCTAGCAACGTAGTACACAAAATGAAGTTCGAAGTTCAAGCGAAGCCCTCGAGGATGTCAGATTGAAGCCTACCTCACGAAGCTGAGGGACTTCGAACATAGAGAAGGGGCTTCGCCAAAAACAGCCAGAAAAGAGACTTTAGCCCTGTCAACTCGATCAAAAAGTTGTGCAGGAAAAAGCAAGGCTAGAGTACTAGTGTACTGTTGCTACAGAGTAGTAGTACTACTTGTAACAACAAGAACTAGTACTACTTGCGTGAAGAACACACGCAACAGAAGCACCTTTGATGGGGGATTGGTCCCGATCTTCTGCTAGGTAAAGGATAAACTTGGGTTAGTGGAGAATCTCGACGTTGGCGATCCAAGGCTCCGGTCCGGCGGATCAAAACCTTGCAATCGTTACACTGTCTCCGTTGGTTATCAACCACGCAGAACGCGATTGACCTCGCCACGAAGGCTAATTCCTGCAAGCGAACCCAAGAACACAAGCAAGAACAGGAAGGATACAAATCGAATGCCAAATCACAGACAAACGAAGATAAGGTGAGATTTCACAAACGCCAATGCAGCAGCCAATCGGTCCGGTGCAAGAGGCGGGATCTAAACACAACAGTGTAGATGCAAACAAAGAAAAACCTAACCCTAGAAGTGGCTGGCGTGAGAATATATAGGGCGGCGGCCTGTGGAAGGCGAACAGACATGGGCTGTGGGCTAGAAGACGTACAGACTCAGACTATGGGCCAACATGGCCCAGTTCTGTCACACAGTACTGTTTTAAATACACAGGACGACTCGAGACTCCAAATGAGGTGAAACCAACGGCAAACGGTCCGTCTTCTCCTCCGCTTTCCAAAAAGTCAAAGAACGCGCCAATCGGACTTCGTATGAGGAAGTTATGCCCATTTTGGTGCAGGGTGGTTGATGTAGTCCGAACCAGCGAAATCTTGACTTCAAATCATCCGTGCGGCTCCGTCTTCAACTCCAACTCTTCTATTCCATCTCCCATGTTCCTAAGCAACAAAATATCACTAGAATTCAGTAGCATCCCGTCCAAACAAATATAATCAAAGTTGCTAAGGAAAGAATTAACCTCATGGTTCAAGCGACGGGCACGAGCGCGTGTGATTGGTCCGAGTAACTGAATTGTAGGTGGAGGCTCCATGTGTGTATCATGTGAAGTGATGTCCTCATCAACCTTCTCTGGAATAAATTCAATAGCACACACCAAACCGAAGCTTCTGAATCAGAGAAATCAATGCACACACCTCAACACAAACAACAGATTGAATCTCTGGAACAAGTTTAAATGGATGGAATCAAAACCCAAGCCAGTTCCTGGCGGCGCACAAAAACAGGAAAGAGAGGGAGAAAGTGCAAGAGACAAAATGACCCAAAGGAGTATGTATTGATTTCAGCCAAAAGGGTAGTCCAACCTTAGGGATTGGGGCCCTATTTATAGGCTGCCCAATGGCCTAGAATATTCCACCAGCCCCTTAGGGTTTTTACAGACGCTAAAATAAAGGAAATGACTCTACTGCCCTTAGGAATTTTTACAGACATGACTGACTGACTATGGGCCTAGAGATACAGATGACTTATCCGGAAGCTAAGCTTTCGTAGCGACTACGGCTTCTCTTCTAGACAGTCCGATACAGAATAAACGGTTGTCAGTTTTGCGCCGAAACTGACAAAGTCTCCACCGACTTTGCACCAGGTACCCAGATTGGGCCGGCCCGATTCCGCAGCTCTCTCAGCCCAGCAATCACTCACCGCCCGTGTACCTGAGTCAATCCTGGTCAACAACCCAGTGGGTCTTCTGCTGCTCCTGGCCCATGTACCCGGATTGGGCCAGCCCGACTTCGCAGCCTCCTCTGCCCGACAGTCGCTTGCTGCCCGTGTACCTGAGTCACACGTGGCCCATGAAACAGCAGATCTCTTCTTCTTCTGTCCTCTTTGACTTTCGTTGACAATGACTCATCACATATGCAGCCATGAGGCCCACGCTATTCAACATGGCTCCTCAATCTCCCCCTTGATGAGTGCATTGTCAACACTTCAACTTCTCCAGCTCTTCAGCACCTGCGAAACAAATGTGGAAACACGAAAACAAAGCACAAGAAAAACAAAGAAGAAGAAAATAAAGTAAAAGTTTAAACCTAATGACCAAAAGCCGAACAAAAGCAAGAAGCGGTCATTATGGTTAACCAAAGGTAAAAGCTCAGAATGAGTGCGATCTCAAAAACATCAACAAGGATATCAAAAGAGTAAGTGAGACAAAAACTCCCCCTCGAACTCTTATCCCAAAATTCCTCCCCCTTGTTGACAAGTGAACTCATCAAGCACTCAAAAGAGACACAAACTCCCCCTAAAAATGCAACTCCCCCTCAAAATATGCGATGAATGCAACTGGGGTGCAGGTGGAGTGAATAAAGCATGCTTCTCAGATATGATTGACTGCAATTACAACATATAACAAGTATAGCAAAAGACATACTGTCTAAGACACATGGCATGATTAGTGCAACAGATGATATCTAAAGAAAGTCATAAGCACGCAATTTTTCAGTTTTTGCAAACAAAGGCATCACCACATTTTCCAGTTAACAAGCAAGGTAAAACATGAGATGCAGAAGCTAACTGATATCTACCACGATAAGCATTGTCCGAAACAAAGTGCTTCAGCAAACTTGTTGTCCTTTTAATTTTTCAGGCTTTTTCATTTCCCTTTTTCATTTTTGCCAAGGGTTATTTGCATGTCAAACCTTATGCTAACCGACCAAGTCAAGCCTAGGCCAGAACTGGACCATCGGAAGCTTAAGACATTAGTCTTGGCATACACTACACTGTCCTAGTTCATACCAAAGTGCTATGGTAATCAGTCCAGAACAATGCAATGCGACAAAGCAAACCCACTTGGATCTTTTCAAGCATAAAAAGGCATGGAATTTTCATTTATTTTTGATTTTTTTTATCATTTTTATAGCACATTTTCCATGTTAAAGCATAAAGATGTCCAAGTTGCATATCTGCATCTATGTGATGAACTAGCTACAAGGCATGTGACAGATAGCAAAAGCACTCAGCCTACACTTGCTAGTTACCAGAAGCAATGGTGATCATTTTTCAAGTTTAAAGTGTAAAAGCCATGCATATGACAGATATCAGACATATCAAGCGAACTGAAACAAAGACCTGATCATTGACAAGTAATCAAAAGCATGCACCAGCTAGAATAAGTAAAGCAGTCCAATCATATATCAGAAGCAACTCTAAAGTGTGATATGTGAATATGCAAGATATGAACACACACAAAAAGAGACTCAAGAAAAGATTAAAGCAGAAAGAAAACTGACGCAAAACATCCTAGAAAGGATACACAACACCCAAATCCCCTCGTAAACGCTCAAAGGTAGACTGATCTAGGGGTTTGGTGAAAATGTCAGCCAGCTGATGATGGGTATCAACATGAACAAGGTCAATGACACCTTTCTCATATTGATCCCACAGAAAATGAAAGCGCACATCAATATGTTTGGTTTTTGAATGGAGACAAGGGTTTTTCTCTACACTAATAGCACTTGTGCTGTCACAAAACAATGGAACTCTCGTAGGAAAGAACAACCCAAAATCTCGAAAAGTGGAAATCATCCAAACTAACTGTGAGCAGCAGCTAGCAGCAGCTACATACTCAGCCTCTGTGGTCGAAAGAGCAACTCCAGATTGCTTTCGAGAAGACCAAGACACAAGAGAAGAACCAAGAAACTGGCAAGTACCGGAAGTTGACTTGCGATCCAACCGGCACCCACCAAAGTCGGCATCCAAAAATCCAGATAAATCGAGAGATGATGAAGCTGAATAGTAAAGACCAAGATCGGGCGCATAAGTAAGATACCTGAAGATGCGCTTGACAGCCTGCTGATGAGACGCGCGTGGTGAAGACTGAAAACGCGCGCAAAGTCTAACGGCGAACTGAATATTCGGTCTTGTTGCCGTCAAGTACAGCAGCGAACCGATCATCCCTCGAAACTCCCTTTCATTGACCTTGACGCCGCTCTCGTCCTTGTCTAGACCCCCAGATGTGCCCATCGGGGTCATCTGCGGCTTCAATTCCCCACCAAAGTCAAATTTCTTAAGCATATCGCGAGTGTACTTACCTTGGTGGATGAAAGTGTCGTCCTTGGTCTGCTTGATCTGGAGCCCTAGAAAATACTTGAGCTCACCCATGAGGCTCATCTCAAACTCGCTGTGCATCTGCTCAGAAAACTTGGACACAAGAGAATCAGTAGTACCGCCAAAGATAATATCGTCCATGTAAATCTGAGCAACCAAGAAATCAGAAGCAACTCTGAGCAAAAAGAGAGTCTTATCCACTGAACCCATTACAAAGCCCTTCCCCAACAAAAATTGCTTCAACCGGTCATACCAAGCCCTGGGGGCTTGCTTCAACCCGTATAAAGATTTTTGCAAATTGAAAACATGTCGAGGAAACTTAGGGTTCTCAAAACCGGGGGGTTGCCTAAAATAAACTTCCTCCTCTATGAACCCGTTCAGAAAAGCACTCTTAACGTCCATTTGAAAAAGCTTAAAACCCTTCGAAACGGCAAAAGCTAGAAGAATACGAATGGACTCAAGACGGGCAACAGGAGCGAAGGTTTCTTCAAAGTCAATTCCTTCCTTCTGGCAATAACCCTGGGCAACTAGTCGAGCTTTGTTGCGCACCACAACCCCATTTTCACCTTGTTTGTTCTTGAACACCCACTTGGTGCCTATGGGGTTGCATCCTGGTGGCGGCTCAACTAGTGTCCAAACCCGATTACGGACAAAGTTCTCAAGCTCTTCTTGCATAGCATTAATCCAATTTGAGTCAGAAAGAGCATGAGAAACATCTCTGGGCTCAAAAGATGCAACAAAAGCAGATTCAGCAAACACAGCAAGAGAGGTAGATGAACGCAAAGTTCTCTCAGTCAAATCACCGATGATGAGCTCTGAGGGATGGTCACGCTGAACTGCTCGGGTTCTCTGGTGATCAGAAGTCACCTCACCGGAGTCAGCAGCTGGCACCTCTGGACTCGACTGAGGGGGCTCGATCATAGTGGAAGACGTGATCAGAGGTCCACCCTCATACTCAGTCGAAATCTCACAAGGTGTGGGCTCTGCAGGGGGTGAAGAAGGCCCACCCTCATCAGCAGCTGGAGTATCCTCATCTTCCTCGAAGATGGATTCTCCGAGCTCATCATCACCAGAAGGTCAAAAGGAGTCAAAGAAGGCAAGGACTCATCAAATGAAACTTTGCAAGTCTCGACAAGCTGCTGGGTTTCGAGTTTCCAAACACGGAAACCTCGAGAATGCAATGCATAACCAAGAAAAACACCATCCCAGCAACGAGACTCAAACTTGTCCAAATGCCCTCCCTTATTGAGCACAAAGCACTTGCAGCCAAACGCTCGCAAGTGGCTCACCTTGGGCTGTCTGCCAAACCACAGTTCATATGATGTCTTACCAAGGTAAGCTCTAAGAAAGATGCGGTTGGCCAGATAGCAAGCCGTGTTCATGGCTTCATCCCAAAAACGCCTAGGAGTCCTGTGCTCATCGAGCATCGTCCTGGCCATCTCGACTAGCGTGCGGTTCTTTCGTTCCTCAACGCCATTCTGTGGGGGAGTGTAAGGAGAAGAAAACTGATGGTCAAGATCTTGATCACTACAGAAGCTGACGAACTGAGAGTTCTTGAACTCAGAGCCATTGTCGGAGCGAATTGCTCGCATCCGACCATTGTTCTCATTCTTCAGCTTCAAAATCAGGTCATGAACAAACTGAAAAGTTTCATCCTTAGACTCCAAAAAGAGAACCCACGAGAATCGAGAAAAGTCATCAACAATGACAAGTGCATACCACTTCCCACCGACTGAACGTACCCGAGCTGGACCGACAGTGTCCAAGTGTAAAAGTTCGCCCAGATACGAAGTCATCACCTGAGTCATAGGTGAGTGAGAAGCGGCAACCATTTTCCCATGACGACAAGGCTGACAAACTAGATCCTTCTGCATCTTAAGCTTGGGCAATCCTCGGATGAGGTCCATAGAGCTTAACCTGACTAGCAGATCAAACAACGAGAAGGGCCAAAAGAACTAGAGAAGTCAATTCAAAAAACATTGCCAAATGGTAAAATCTGGCAAATCAAAGACCCTCTAGAATCAAACACAGAAGAATTGCCCTTCTTAAAACGCACTTCCAACCCATCCTCAAGAAGTTGCGAAACAAAAATCAAATTAAAGTTCAAATTTTTAACCAAAGCAACGTTCTTTAAAGAAAAATGGTCTGAAATGCGAATTGAGCCAAAGCCACTTACCTTCCCTTGACCACTGTTCCCGAATGTGATGTACTCTTTGGAGCTCGGGGGAGTGAGATTGGAGAACCATCTGCGATGTCCTGTCATGTGGCGGGAACATCCTGAGTCCATGATCCAAATGTCCTCCAGTCCCCGATCCTGCACAATCAGTGGCTGTAAGTGGGAGCAAATGGTCCGGCACCAGGTTTAGCAAAGGAGCTAAACCAGTGTCGAGCCATCTGCTCAAAAGATGGAAAGCGAAAACCATCAAAAGAGTTTGGACCAAAACGCGGCTCAAAGCGCGGTCCTCGGTTCTGCCTAAACCTGCGGCCACGAGGTCCAGAACCGTAGCCAACACGGCCTGGAACTCTGCCGGAATGGACACCACCAACTGGAGCACGAGCAAGAAAGTTGTCTCCTCTACCACCACCTACACGACGCGGCCTGGCCTCCAGCCTCTCCCCGCGTCGAGGAACATGCAGTCTACCACCCTGCTGGTAGAACTGCTCCTAACCACCATAAGCTCTCTCTGCTCTCTCAACCTGCTTCCTCCTGAAGCAAAACTCCACAAGATGCCCGTCTCTCTGACAGTACTCACAATGATAGGTGGGCTTCTTGGGTTGTGGTTGAGGCTTGGGGTTCTTGGGCTTAGTGGTGTTAGGTGTTGTCTTCTTGGGCCGAGAGGGTCCAAGAAGAGAGTCTAGAGGAGTGTGGAGGTGTTTGGGCTTTGGAACCCAGATAGGTTTCTTGTGTGGAGCTTTTGGTGGTTCATTGATCACTCCATCCTTCGGCTGACAAGCCTGGGAGGACTCAGTGGAGTGAGTCTTAGGATATCTCTACTCAGGAGTCATTTTACTCCACTCCACTGCCCGACTAATAGCACTCTCAAAGTCAGCATTGGTGTAGGTGTAACCTACCCCAAACCCATCCTGCCTCTTAAACTGCTGGTTCATCATGCCGAGCTGTGGCTCTCTGGCACTGATCCAACTCAGGATAGACCAGAGGTAAAAGTTCTCATTCTGAGAATCAGCTAGCTCCTCCCTCAAGGAAGCTAGTACCTCCACCTGAGACAAGCAGGTCTCACACTCGCTATCTATCTGGACAGACTTCTCGGCTTTTAGCTTAATCAACTCAAGTCTAATAGACAGACAGTTCTCCCAGACAGTGGGTGGAACTGACAATGTCTCAAGCTCTAGCCTAGTCTGCGCAAGCTCAGCTCTCAACCTCTCCAAATCACCCAAATGCTCATCGCCCTTGGATTTCAGCTCAGCTAGGACAGCTAGATGAGATGGGCAATCAGCACAGGGTGCGACGACAGTGGCTTGAGCATCTTTCAGCTCCAGCTGAGCGCTTTCAAGCTCAGTGGCCAAAGCGTCCCTCTCATCAACCCTTTCTGTGTACATGGACTTTAGAGTCGACAGGTCACACAGAAGCACCTCACACTTCGGGCACTCACTGCTATCACCCAAGCAAGGGGAAGAAGATAGACTCTCAATTCTGCCGTTGGCCACGACAAGCTCACTCTCTAACTCATCTATCCTCTTCTTAGCCCCCCTAAGAAGTTTTTCCCGATATTTCAACTCCTGACGATTGCTCTCAAGTAAATCAACGATTTCACGCTCATAGGATGATACCTTTTCGTTGTCGTCGTCGTCGGAGTCATCGGAGGAGCTCTTTTCTTCCTTATCCCCAAGAGCCATTGAACAGAAGCTCTTGCGGGATCTTCGGCGCTGGTGTGAGCGGCTCTTCGGCTTGTCTCCGAAGGCCATGAAGCAGAGGCCCGCCGGATCGTCCTTGTCCTTCCCCTTCCTGATGGCGATCTCCTCATCGGTTGAGCTCGATGAAGAGGAAGAAGACGTGGACCTCTTGGAGTAGCTCTTCTCCATCTCGGTGAAGAAGGCCTTGTCACGCTTCTTGTTCTCTCACCGGTAGTCCTTCAGGGCCTTCTTGAAGAATCTGGTCTTCAGCTTGCCCTTGTTGAAGGAAGAGCTGTCGTGCTTGCCGGAGTCGTGGAAGCCACCACCGGTGCCCTTCTTGTGTCCATTGCGCTTGGGGAAGTCGGCGATGAAGTGTCCTGGATCACCACACTCAAAGCATCTGGATTTTGTGCCGTGTCTTTTGAACATTCTCTTGTCATAGACACGACGCACCCGGTTGTTAAAAAGACACAAATCATCATCACCCAACAACTCTAGCTGGTCCTTAGTGATAGACATCAAAGAGAACCCAGCACAACTCACATGAATGATCAACAGAAGGTGTAGCAAGGGCCAGAGATTTTGATCCAGAACCAGTGAGATTTGATCTCAGCTGGAGATCAACCTCAGTGGCCTTCAGCTTGCTAAACAACTCAGAAATGGTCAAGGTATCATAAGAAGTACTCTCAATGATAGAAGATACCTTGATCTCCCAGATCTTTGGGTCCAAGGTATGGAGAACCTTGAGCGCCTGCTCATGATCTGAGACTAACTGAGCACCCTCAGCCTTGTTGTCCCGAAGCTTGTTTATGATCGACTGAAAACGACCAAACAAAGCCTCAACAAATTAACCTGGCTTCTGTGTGAAATTTTCATATTCACGTCGGTAGGTCTGATAGAGCCGAGCCTTGACCTGTGTTGTTCCCTCATGGTGTGCCTTGAGGGTAGCCCAGATCTCTCTCGCAGTGGAGAGATGGCTCACACGCTCAAACTCAGTGGGACCTAAACCAGAGAAAAGAATGTTCATAGCCTTACTGTTGCTCAGATGATGAGCAATGATACCAGCAGTACCATGCTCAGCGACTGGCAATATGACAAACGTGGTGTGAACGCAAATGTCCCAAATGTACGAACCTTGGCTCATGAGATAGGCTCGCATACGAGTCTTCCAATATTTATAGCCATAGGCTTCCAAGGACGGGACCTTGCCAGGAGACGTCATGGTCACTACTGGGGTTTAGAACCGGTTAAGGTATGGAAAAACCCTAACCTCGCTCTGATACCACTTGTAGGACCGAAAGTAGCGACCAGAGGGGGGTGAATTGGCGCCTTAAAAATTCTTTCAAATATATGGCCTGTTCCCAATACCCAACGCACCTCAAAAGACTAAGCAGCAGAATATGAACAGATTGCCTAAGTCTAAAGGTATCTATCCTAGAAGCAATTGATTGTTAAACAGAGAACTTATCAAAGCATTGCTACTAGACAGACAAACAAAATATACTAGACAAGGCAGGTCAAAACTTCTTACTGAATGATCTAAGTATATATGAAGTGAGATGAGAAGTTACCTTTCGTAATCTGTCTCCTGTCCGAAACTTGGCGAAGCTTGCTTCGCTGGTGTCGAAGCCTGCTTTGCTGTGTCGAAGCCTGCTTCGGAGGTTGGTGACGAAGCCTGCTTCGGAGGTTAGTTGCGAAGCCTGCCGAAGGCTGTTGTGAGAGTGTCGAAGGTTGGTTGTCTATCCTAGTTCGAGTACCAAAGTGCGAAGTATGCTTCGGAGCGAAGTATGGCAGAGTCGAAGCTAGGTTCGAACAATGTACTTCGAAGGCTAAACTTCGAACAGAGCTTCGAACAGGCTCACAGAAAAGCAACCTTCGAAAGAGTAGCGAAGCCCAACACACGGCAGAAAGATCAAATCGAAGCCTACACTCAAACTTCAAAGCTAGCTTGGTCGAGGTATGTCAACCGAAGTTGAGAACTTCGTTCAGAGGATTAACTTCGAAAGACAAGCTCCGAACACACACATAGTGACCTTCGAAAATGACAGCAAGAAGGAACTCACGTTGAGCGAAGTCTAACAGAAAGACAAGCTTCGAAGCCAACTTCGAAACCTGTCGAAGTATGGACTTCGAAGAGCTCAAGTCGGAGTACCTTCACACAGACGTTCGAAGTATGATACGCTGACAAAAAGTACTTCGAAGCTAGCAATGTAGTACACAAAATGAAGTTCGAAGTTCAAGTGAAGCCCTCGAGGATGTCAAATCAAAGCCTGCCTCACGAAGCTGAGGGACTTCGAACATAGAGAAGGGGCTTCGCCAAAAACAGCCAGAAAAGAGACTTTAGCCCTGTCAACTCGATCAAAAAGCTGTGCAGGAAAAAGCAAGGCTAGAGTACTAGTGTACTGTTGCTACAGAGTAGTAGTACTACTTGCAACAGCAAGAACTAGTACTACTTGCGTGAAGAACACACGCAACAGAAGCACCTTCTTTGGAATAAATTCAATAGCACACACCAAACCGAAGCTTCTGAATCAAAGAAATCAATGCACACACCTCAACACAAACAGCAGATTGAATCTCTGGAACATGTTTAAACGGATGGAATCAAAACCCAAGCCAGTTCCTGGCGGCGCACAAAAACAGGAGAGAGAGGGAGAAAGTGCAAGAGACAAAATGACCCAAAGGAGTATGTATTGATTTCAGCCAAAAGGGTAGTCCAACCCTAGGGATTGGGGCCCTATTTATAGGCTACCCAATGGCCTAGAATATTCCAATAGCCCCTTAGGGTTTTACAGACGCTAAAATAAAGGAAATGACTCTACTTGCCCTTAGGAATTTTTTACAGACACGACTGACTGACTGTGGGCCTAGAGATACAGATGACTTATCCGGAAGCTAAGCTTTCGTAGTGACTACGGCTTCTCTTCTGGACAATCCGATACAGAATCAACGGTTGTCAGTTTTGCGCTGAAACTGACAAAGCCTCCACCGACTTTGCACCAGGTACCCGGATTGGGCCGGCCCGATTCCGCAGCTCTCTCAGCCCGGCAATCACTCATTGCCCGTGTACCTGAGTCAATCCTGGTCAACAGCCCAGTGGGTCTTCTGCTGCTCCTGGCCCATGTACCCGGATTGGGCCAGCCCGACTTCGCAGCCTCCTCTGCCCGACAGTCGCTTGCTTCCCGTGTACCCGAGTCACACGTGGCCCATGAAACAACAGATCTCTTCTTCTTTTATCCTCTTTGACTTTCGTTGACAATGACTCGTCACATCTGGAGCCATGAGGCCCACGCTATTCAGCATGGCTCCTCAAGAGTTTCTCACGTCACAGCCAAAGACCCCGCAAGAGCTTCTATTCAATGGCTCTTGGGGATAAGGAAGACAATGGCTCCTCCGACAACTCCGATGACGACGACGATGAGAAGGTATCTTCCTATGAACAAGAAGTTGTTAATTTACTTGAACAGAACTGTCAGGAGTTGAAGTATCGGGAGAAACTGCTTAGAGGGGCTAAGAAGAGGATAGATGAGCTTGAGAGTGAGCTTGCCATGGCGAATGGAAAGATTGAGAGTCTATCGTGATGGGGGATTGGTCCCGATCTTCCGCTAGGTAAAGGATAACTTGGGTTGGTGGAGAATCTCGACGTTGGCGATCCAAGGCTCCGGTCCGGCGGATCAAAGCCTTGCAATCGTTACACCACTGTCTCCGTTGGTATTTAACCACGCAGGACGCGATTGACCTCGCCACGAAGGCTAATTCCTGCAAGTGAACCCAAGAACACAAGCAAGAACAGGAAGGATACAAATCGAATGCCAAATCACAGACAAACGATGAAAGGTGAGGTTTCACAAACGCCTATGCAGCAGCCAATCGGTCCGGTGCAAGGGGCGGGATCTAAACACAATAGTGTAGATGCAAACAAAGCAAAACCTAACCCTAGAGGCGGCTGGAGAGAATATATAGGGCGTGGGCAGCCTGTGGAAGGCGTACAGACTTGGGCTGTGGGCTAGAAGACGAACAGACTTGGACTATGGGCCAACACGGCCCAGTTCTGTCACGCAGGACTGTTTTATACACACAGGTCGACTCGAGACTCCAAATGAGACGAAACCAACGGCAAACGATCCGTCTTCTCCTCAGCTTTCCAAAAAGTTCAAGAACGCGCCAATCGGACTTTGTATGAGGAAGTTAGGACCATTTTGGTGCAAGGTGGTCGATGTAGTCCGAACCAGCGAATTCTTGACTTCAAGTCATCCGTGCGACTCCGTCTTCAACTCCAACTCTTCTATTCCATCTCCCATATTCCTATGCAACAAAATATCACTAGTATTCAGTAGCATCCCGTCCAAACAAATATTAACATAGTTGCTAAGGAAAGAATTAACCTCATGGTTCAAGCGACGGGCACGGGCGCATGTGATTGGTCCTTGTAGTTGAATTGTAGGTGGAGGCTTCATGTGTGTATCATGTGAAGTGATGTCCTCATCATATCGTCTTCCCCTTGCTTGGGTGATAATAGTGAGTGCCCTAACTGTGAGGTGTTGTTGTGTGACCTGATGACTCTTAAGTCCAGGTACACAGAGAGAGTAGATGAGAGAGACGCTATGGCCACTGAGCTTGAAAGCGCTCAGCTAGAGCTGAAAAATGCTCATGCCACTATCGTCATATCTTGTGTAGACTGCACATCCCATTTAGCTAGTATAACTGAGCTGAGAGCCAGGAGTGATGAGCAGTTGAGCGAGTTAGCTGGAGTGAGAGCTGAGTTAGAGTAGACTAAGCTAGAGCTTGAGACCTTGTCAGTTCCACCAACTGTTTGTGAGAACTGCTTGTCCATGAGAATGGAGTTGATCAAGATAAAAGCTGAGAAGTCTGTCTAAGTTGATAAAGAGTATGAGATCTGCTTGTCTCAGGTGGAGGTGTTAGCTTCCTTGAGAGAGGAGCTAGCTGATGTTCAGAACGAGAACTTTTACCTCCGTCAGATCCTGAGTTGGATTAGTGCTAGAGAGCCACAGCTCGGCATGATGATCCAACAGTTCAAGAGACAGGATGGGTTTAGGGTAGGTTACACCTATACCAAAGCTGATTTTGAGAGTGCCATTAGCCGAGCAGTGTAGTGGAGTAAGATGACTCCTGAATAAAGATATCCCAAGACTCACTCCATTGAGTCCTTTAAGGACAGTCAGCCCAAGGATGGAGTGTTCCAAGAACAACCTAAAGCTCGACCTACGAAGCAAATCTGGGTTCCAAAGCCTAAACCTCTCCACACTTCTCTTGATTCTTTACTTGGACCCTCTCACACCAATGATGCTACACCCAACACCACCAAGCCTAAGAATCCCAAACCTCAACCACATCCCAAGAAGTCTACCTATCACTGTGAGTTTTGTCAAAGAGACGGGCATCTTGAGGAGTTTTGCTTCAGGAGGAAGCGGGTTGAGCGAGCAGAGAGAGCTCGAGGTGGGCAGGAGTAGTTCTACCAGTAGGGTGGTAGACAGAGAGTTCCTCGACATAGAGAGAGGCTAGAGGCCAGGCCACATCGTGTAGGTGGTGGTAGAGGAGACGGTTTTTATGACCATGCTCCAGAGGGTGGTTTCCATTCCGGCAGAGTTCCAGATCGGTATGGATACGATTTTGGACCTTGTGGCCGTGATTTTAGGCAGAACAGAGGACCACGCTTTGAGCCGCATTTTGGGCCAGACTTATATGATTCCTTCTGTTTTCCTACATACGAGCAGATGGCTCGACACTGGTTTAACACCTTTGCTAAACCTGGCATTGGACCATTTGCTCCCGCTCATGATCATTGATCTTGTTCATATTGATACTCATCAGCAGTTGGCTGATATTTTTACCAAACCCCTAGATCAGTCTATTTTTTAGCGTTTGCGAGGGGATTTTTTCCTTCTTCTTTACTTTTTTATTGAGTCTTTTGTGTGTGTTCATATTATGCATAATCATCAATCACATTTTGAGCTTGCTTCTGTTATATGATTAATCTGCTTTACTTTCTCTAGCTAGTATATGTTTTTGATTTCTTGTTGATGATCATGTTCTGTTTCAGTTCACATGATATATCTGATATTTGTCATATGCATGGCTTTTATGCTTTAAAATTGAAAAATGATCACCATTGCTTCTAGTAACTAGCATGTGTAGGTTGAATGCTTTCGCTATATTTTACATGCCTGGTAGCTAGATCCTTACTTAGATGCAGATATGCAACTTGGACATCTATATGCTTTAAATATGAAAAATGTGCTATAAAAATGATAAAAATTCAGAAAAATGAAAATTTATGCATTTTTATGATTATTAGAAAAGATCCAGGTGGGTTTGCTTTGTCGCATTGCATTGTTCTGGACTGCCTACCATAGCACTTTGGTATGAACTAGGACGGTGTAATGTATGCCAAGACCAATGTCTTAAGCTTCTGATGGTCCAGTTCTGGCCTAGGCTTGACTTGGTCGGTTAGCATAAGGTTTGACATGCAAATAACCCCTGGAAGAAATGAAAAATAAAAGGGGAAAATAAAAAGTCTGAAAAATTTAAAAAGATGACAAGTTTGCTGAAGCACTTTGCTATGGACAATGCTTATCTTGGTATATATCAGTTAGCTTTTGCATCTCATGCTTTACTTTGCTTGTCAACTAGAAAATATGGTGATGCTTTTGTTTGCAAAAATCGAAAAATGCGTGCTAATGACTCTCTTTAGATATCATCGGTTGCTCTGATCATGTCATGTATCTTAGACAATATATCTTTTGCTATACCTGTTAGATGTTGAAATTTCAGTTAATTATATCTAAGAAGCATGCTTTTTACTCTCCACCTGCACCCCATTTGCATTCATGGTATATTTTGAGGGGGAGCTACATTTCAGGGGGAGTTTGTGTCTATGTCTCTTTAGAGTGCATTTAGTCTCACTTGATGAGTCCAATTGTCAACAAGGGGGAGAAATTTTTGAGTTTAGGGGACAATTTTGGCTTTCTCTGGGATTTATTTTAGGGGGGAGTATTTCAGTCTTTTGCCTTTACTCTTTATATCCTTGTTGATAGTTCTGAGATTGCACTTGTTTTGAGTCTTTATTTTTGGTTAACCATAATGACCATTTTTCTTGCTTCTGTTTGGCTTTTGGTCATTATGGTTAAACTTTTATTTTCTTCCTTCTATTTTCTTTTGTCCTTGTTTTCCTGTTTCCACATGTTTTTGCAGGTTCTGAAGAAGTGCTGAAGAGGGTGTTGACAATGCACTCATCAAGGGGAAGATTGAGAAACCATGTTGAAGAACATGGGTTTGATACTCTAGATGCGATGAGTGATTGTCAACGGAAGTCAAAGAAAGAGACATGAAGATCTGCCGTGTCTGAGGCGCGTGTGACTCAGGTACATGGGCAGCGAGCGACATCCGGGCAAATGAGCCGCAGAGTTAGGCTGGCCCAATTTGGGTACATGGGCTAGGAGCGGCAGAGGATCCACTGGTCTGTTCACTGGGTTTTACTCAGGTACACGGGCGGCGAGCGATTGCCGGGCTGAGGAAGCTGCGGGGTCGGGTCGGCCCAATCCGGGTACCCGGTGCGAAGACGGTGGACGCTTTGTCAGTTTCGGCGCAAAACTGACAACCTATGATTATTTTGTTTTTAGGATATTAAAATTTAGTTTTTAAGTCCAGAATATTGTTATTTGTGTCAGTTGATTTTTCCAAGGGTATTTTAGTAATTTTGGAATTTATTTTAGAGTCAGTGTAATTTATCCTAGGGGTAAATTAGTCTTTTTCATGTATTAGGAGTCGCCTATAAATAGGCCCCTACCCTCCTAGGGATATGGTGACTATTATTTTACAAGATCAATCTACAGTCCACTTTTTGTTTCGGCCGCAAGTTTTTCATCTTTGTCGCCGACGTGCTAAGCCTTTTCAATCTGAAATCGTCGCCAGCGATTACTGTTTTCTTCTTCCGTTGATTTTTCCAGGCGCAACAGCTTCTCATCTGTTCGAGGTGCATCACGAGTGAACGTCTCTTGCACTGCGTCAGGCGTGCGGCAGGGAGCAGCAGCCAGTGCGGCGCGTCGACCCCACGGCGGCAGCCTTTCAGCTGGCGCAGCTCTCCATGTAGGAGGAAACATATTGGCCAAAAAGCAGCGGTAGCACTAGGCGGGACCCACTGTGCATGTGGCAGGGCACTGCGCATTCATAGCCGGCTGCTACATTGCGCGTGGGGCCTCTGATTGAACAAGAAGCACTAAGTATGGAGAGTATTGTTTATTATTTTTTCTTGTTCAGCCGAGCTGCAGTTATTGCTTTTCTGTGTGTGGGTATTTTTCTCTGCACCAGGCATAGTTTGTAGCAGGCACACAAATCGGCGCAGAAGGCAGCAGCCGAGAAGCCGGATCCTCTGCGGCAAGGAAACGACGACACAACCGAGGCTCACAACACTGCGGTAGTTAACGGCGAGATGCAAGTTTGTTTTTTATCTCCTAATTTTTAGTTAGATTAAATCTGTTAGTTATCTTTTTAATTATCCTGAAAATAATAAATTTCGTAGTTAATTGTTAATCTGTTAACTTTTTATTAGTTATCTCGTATTATTTATTTAAGTGTCTTTTATCTGCTCATATAAATAGAAAAAATTATTAGTCGCAGTAATATTTTTATTCTAGTTTTTACGTGCAATATTTTGTTTATTTCTGAATTAATCTTTAATGATCCATGTTCTATTCATTTGATTAGTATTTTATTTCTAGACTGAAATATAAATATTTCGTGATTTATCTAGGTGTTTTTATTTACTGCAGTATTTTTTATTTAGTTTATCTTTAATATCATTTCAATTAAGACACCAATCATTTTTAGGCTAGACAACTTTAATTCCTGTAATTTGCTTTGCTAATATTATTTGTCTGGTTAAGTTTGTTTGGGTGTTGGGATTAGGATATAGTTTAGCAAGAAATTTTTAGGCGCCCATTCACCCCCCTCTGGTCGCTACTTTCGGTCCTACACACCGACGTCGTGCCATTCAAGATGTCCCTGGCTCGGATGTCGGGGATCGGGCTATCCTTCATAGCGTTCATGCCATTTGTCTACGAGCGATCGAGGCCATTTGTCATGCTCTTGCTTAGAATTTGCGTAGGATCTTTGACCTATAACAAACATTATGCTCTTACAATATATTGTCATTGATCCATTGATTTTGTCTTGAGTTTTTGTGTCTAAGGGCGATGCTTCAGCATCGGCTGTCTTAAGGCGATACCATCGGTATCGGTTAATTTGTGTGTAGATCTCTTAGGCATTTATCCAAACGCTCGAAAGATATTTCTTCAAGTACTTCCCATTCAAAGCTTTTTTGAACACTTCTCCATCTAATCCTTCTAGTAGACAAGCATTGCCATGCACCACTTAATATATTCGAAATGGTCCTTCCCAATTAAGCGACCACTTACCAAACCAATAGGATAAGTTTCCATACTAGTTCTCCTTGCTCAAATTACTTGGGTAGCACTTTCCTGTTATAGAAGAAAATTATAGTGGTCTAGGCCATAGAGTAGGATAACATCGGACCTATGCCAGATCGTCTAGGACATTCATCATTAAATTATAATAATCATCGGTTGTGAGTTAGTCCTGTAGTGTTATTTTCCCACAGTAGTACTGCTTCATGGCCATAGACTACCTGATATGGTGGTACTTGACTGGATCCATGTTGCGCCATCTGATATGCCTTGAGTTCTTCTAATAGAGACCGATGCTAACTCTTTGGTTGCTCGTTGATCATGCACTTTATTAAGTTGATCAAGGTCTTGTTGGACGCTTCGTCCTGGCCATTAGCCTGTGCATAATATGGCGACGAATTTAAGAGCCTGATTCCCATACTGGCAGCGAATTCCTAGAACTCCTCCGATATGAAAATTGTCCCCTGATATGTGGTGATGGTCTGTGGGACGCCGAACTGATATATTATATGTTATATTATAAATTCAATGGCATCGGTAGAAGTAACCCTTTTAAGTGGAATAGCATCTACCCATTTCGTGAAATAATCAGTAGCTGCCAATATTAACTTATGTCCTTTACTTGATGCTGGGTAGATTTGGTCGATCATATCGATGCCCCACCCCCTGAAGGTCCAAGGTTTAATTATCAGGTTCATAGCTGATGCAGGCGTACTCTAAATGGTTCCAAACTTCTGACATTATTGGCACTCCTTATAATATTTTATGCAGTTCTCCACCATAGTTGGCCAAAAGTAACGTGCTCTCCAAAGAAACCATTTCATTTTCTAGGCCGATGGTGTGTCCTGCATATGCCATCGTGTACCTCACACATCACCACCTTGGTTTCTTCAATGCTTATGCATTTAAGGAGAATTCCATCACTCATCCGATGGTACAAGTCTTCTCCGAGCAGAACATATCTTGTTGTTTGATATTTGAGTTTTCTTGGTGCCGATGTCGAAGGATTTTTCAAGTAATGAATGATATCGTACCTCCAGTCATCGGCCTCTATCTCCGCGATCTCCACCTCGATTGACCTAGCCATTGGCTTATATCCTGATGCTGTCTGGGCCAAGTCGTTTGCTTCTGAGTTTTTCTCCCTTGTGATATAAGTAAGAGTTATGCTTCAGAAGTTTGACATTATGGATTGACACTGATCGTGATATTCTCACAACTGCATCATCACTAGTAGAGAGTATTCCAAAATTTCTATTGTATCGGCACCCACTTCTTCCAATAGTTGTAACCATTTCAATACTGCTTCACATTCGACTTGATTGTTGCTGGAGAAAGGTCTGATGGTATATGCGAACT
Source organism: Zizania palustris (assembly GCA_019279435.1). Taxonomy (NCBI): domain Eukaryota; kingdom Viridiplantae; phylum Streptophyta; class Magnoliopsida; order Poales; family Poaceae; genus Zizania; species Zizania palustris. Next base: position 14,045,792 of record JAAALK010000079.1, read on the forward strand.
CAAATGATGCCCTTAGAGGGGAAATAATCACTAGCCTTATACTACATCCATGCATACACATTGATCCATTGAAGAATAAGGTCCATGGTGTCGGCTCAACATGAATCACTACCTCATCTCTGTGTTGGACTATGAAAATGGCTCGCTTGTCCATTTACTGCCTTAGCCATTTCATGTCTAAGGTAAAATTCAGTGAGAGTGAGGACCCACTTGCCTATACGTCCTTTCAACACTAGGGCCGATAGCATATACTTAATGACATCGGCCTTACATATCACATTGCATTCTGATGATAACAAGTAGTGTCTCAGTTTGGTGCACAAGAAGTTTAGGCATAGACAAAGCTTTTCCACTGCGGGGTATCGGGTCTCGGGGTCCAGTAGTCTTCTACTGAGATAGAAAATTACCCCTTTCATCAATTTTTGCACCAGGTCCGATATGATGGCTTCATCATCGGTTGAAAAGTATAACTTGAATGGAATCCCTTTCTGTGGTGGCATTAGCACTAGCGGTGAGGCCAACTATTCTTTAATCTTGTCAAACACCTTTTGCGGCTTTTCTCCCCATATGAATTCCTAGTTAGGCTTCAACTTCAATAACGGAGTAAATGACTCTATTTTTCTTGAATGATCAGCTATGAATCTCTTAAGAAAATTTATCTACCCGATCAGTGACTACAACTTGATTTTATCAGTAGGGGGTTGGGTGTTCTTAATTTCTTCAATATTGCGTTGTCTTATTTCAATACCTCTTTCATGTACAATAAAGCCAAGAAACATCCCCACCCATACACCAAAGACACACTTCTCAGGATTCATTTTAGCTCGTATTTCCTAACTCTTGCTAGAACTTGACGTAGATCGGCCACATGCCACTTAATATATTCGAAATGGTCCTTCCCAATTAGGTGACCACTTACCAAACCAATTGTCCTTAGACCATATCAGTAGGATAAGTTTCCATACTAGTTCTCCTTGCTCAAATTACTTGGGCAGCACTTTCCTGTTATAGAAGAAAATTATAGTGGTCTAGGCCATAGAGTAGGATAACATCGAACCTATGCCAGATCGTCTAGGACATTCATCATTAAATTATAATAATCATTGGTTGTGAGTTGGTCCTGTAATGTAATCCTTCTTGAGCTGATGTTATTTTCCCACAGTAGTACTGCTTCATGGCCATAGACTACCTGATATGGTGGTACTTGAGTGGATCAATGTTGCGCCATCTGATACGCCCTGAGTTCTTCTAATAGAGACCGATGCTAACTCTTTGGTTCCTCGTTGATCATGCACTTTATTAAGTTGACCGCACACGGCTTCGACACACCTTTCATTTTCTTTCTTCTCAATGCCTTGCATCCTTCGCTCTCTTCTCCTCATTACCAGCTTTGCGCGGAGCCCACCTCACAATATTTAGCACCTTTCGTTCGGAAGCTCCACAAAAATGCCGAAGAAAGTTGCTTCGAAGGCTTTGGCCTTGGGCCTGAGCTCGAGCTCCGCCCAAGCGCAGGCAGCGGCTGCAGCTGCAGCGAAGCCTGCAGCGAGGCGGTTGGGGCCGAAGGATCTTCGGTCACCATCAGATAAGTTCGAGCAAACTTTGGAGATCAGGGCCTCGATCTCGACAGAGGAGTCTGTCCGAAGGGCCTGCGCGGGGAAGATCTTGCCGAAGATCCAACTTCGGGTGCCGGAGAAGTCGGAGGCCATACCGAGGCCTCGGGTTGACGAAGTGGTGTTGTTCGAGGCCTTCTTCGAAGCCAGCCTCGGATTGCCAGCCGTGGGGATGCTGAGCGAAGTCTTGAAAGCTTATAACCTCGAACTTCCTCAATTGTCGCACAACGCCGTGGTGAGGCTAGTGGTGTTTGAATGGGCCATGAGGGCCGAAGGCTGTGAGGGCCGCGCCGATGTCTTCATAGCCCTTCATAACGCCAACTGCCAGCCGAAGCCGAGGGAGGGTGCAAACCACATCAAGAGGGCTTTGGCCTTCAGAAGCTCTAACTTCCAGCTTCGGAGAGAGTATCAGGATGCCTTCCCAGCGAGGGCCACCAACAACAAATGGTACTCGAGGTGGGATCAAGAGTGGTTCTATGCCTCTCTCGGTGCGAACTCTCCCCTTCGGAGTACCAAGGCGCTCATCTCTTACCGGCACGAAGGCGTGGTGAAGACGAGCCCCGACACCCTTCGCTCGAGGATCCTGCTCCTTCGGAAGGTGGCTGCGAAGATGAGCATGAGGGACCTCGTGGAGGAGTTTATCACTCTCCGGCTCAGCCCCCTTGCGCGTTCTTGGCCGGAGGGCCTCTTTCAACCTTCGGGCCGAGGGGGCCTAAATGAGGTGGCAACAGAATGCCTTGGTAAGACTTCGAAGCATTTCCACTTTCATACTTCGCCAAAAAACTTTACTCTGACTTGGAATCTTGATGAAGCCGCTCTTGAAGTGAGGACTCCGGAGGAGGCCATCATGGCGGCGGAGGGTGTTGTCGGGGCCCCGACACCTGAGGAGCAGGCCCAATGGCGTGCTCTGGTGGGGCCTGGGAGCACTAGAACAGAGTGTGGACCCTGCTCGGCGTCGAGGGGGTCCAGGCTCTACTAGACTTCTCCCACCTTCTACCTTCGGCAACCAGCTCCAAGAGGAAAAGGGACGACGATGAGCCCAAAGCTTCGAAGGTTCGGTCAGAGGTCCCAACGACCGAAGCCCCTAGAGGCGGCAATGGTCGTGAACCCTGAAATAGAAGCAAAGCCAGCAGAGGCTCCGGCAGCAGCTACCGAGGTGGTAGCGAAGACCTCGACAGCGATGACTTCGGGTGCGGAGGTTGAAGCGCCATCTTCGCAGCAAAAGGATTGGGGGGCACACATCGACCCCTCTACCTTCAAAGACATCTCCGACGAGGGTAAACACTTTAAACATACTTCTCTTTTCATACGTGGACATTGACTTGAACTTTTTTGCAGAAGAGGATGTCGGTGTGAGGCCCACCGCGCCGAAGCCAGCGGAGGCCTCCGGCAGCAGTAGCAGCAGTAGCTCGGAGTCCGACAATTCCTCGTCTGAAGAAGACGAAGGCAACGGTCGCGACGAAGGGGACCCTCGAGATGATGAGGACGTTGAGGTAGTGGCCTGGAGCCCGGCTCCATCGAAGCCCGTGCGGGAGGTTGAGGTGTAGGAAATTGTCTGGCCTCTGTAGCCGAAGGGGGCTGTGATGGAGGCGGTCATCCATGACTTCCTTGACGGTTGCGCGGACGCAGAGGCAGGAGGCTTGGTGGCTCAACTCAGCCACTCGAGCCCCATGAACCTTTTCATCAATGCAAACGAAGCCCTCATCTAGGTGAGTGAAGTCCTATGCTGCCTTCGAGTCATGCTTTGTTATTCGATCAACCTCTGCACTGAACTCTTTCAGGCCTTCGCACTGAACGCTGCAGCGTCAACCTCTGCGGACAGGCGGATGATGCGCTTGGTGGAGGAGAGGGATGCCCTCCGACGCAAAGTCTCGGTGGAAGCCGAGAAGCAAAGGTGGGCAGAAGCCTCAGCCGAGGCTGCGAGGTCCGAGGACGACAAGGCAAGGGAAGCCTTGGCCTCGGAGACCGACAAGCTCCGAGCGGAGCTTTGACCTGTGAAGGATGCCAGAGATCAGCTAGCAGAGGAGAACTCCAAGCTTCGCCAAGCCGGCCACTGTCTTCAAGACTTCATCGTTGCTAATGTCGACGAAGCCACTCTGAGCCTGACCAAGATCCTTGAACAAATAGGGACTGAGTGTCGGGCTCCAGACTTCGGCAGTCAGTACCCAATTGGAGACCGCGATGACTTCTTGAAGGTGGTGGCTGCGACGGTGGAGCAATCTCTGAAGGGCTTCGCCTTGATAGCCGGCCGAGTGGCGGGTCAAGGAGTGTTGCAAATGCTTCACGACTCGGGGTGCAACCACCTTGAAGCAGTGACCTCGGCGACTCTGGTGGCCTTCGGAGGCCAACACTTGGTGACACCTCCGGCAGTGTCCGCGGAGCTTGGCGCCGCCTTCAAGAGCCTTGGAAAGCCCAAGGCTGCGAAGTAGTCCTCGAACTCTAGAAGGCCATCCTCCTTCGCCGAGCTAGGGCACATGCCTTTCCAGCTCAGCCTTCAATGTCGGCACCTCAGCCTCTGAATGTGTAGATCTCCTTAGGCTCCTTGTAATTCTTAGATGTAGGCTTGTAAAAACTTATCAGTTTATTAATATAAATGCTGGGGTACTTTATACCTACCTAGGCTAATCCTTCAAATGTTGACCTCGAAGTACTTGAGGACTCTGAAGAACTTCGCCAATTATGGGTGGTCCTCGAGGTAGCTATGTCCGAAGGCCCCCCTCGGTTCAAGCTTCCGAGGGGGCCTAACGGCGAAGCCGTCCCCGAAGTAGCCCAAGAGCTGCTGGCTACCGTGAAGATGGAGCCCCATCGGAGTTCTTCCTCATCACCCGACTTAAGCTGCTTCGCAGTAGACTCAGGTAGCAAGGGGGTACAACCTTCGTGAACAGCCTTGGCAGGCGATGAAGCCTTAGACTTTTCTGCCTTCAACACGACACCGCCTACCTCGCAGACTTGGATAAACATGTAAAATGGAAGACGAGGTCTGTGGGCTTCAAGGCGTGGACGAACCAGACGTGGGAGAGCAGGCTCCGACAAAGCTTCGTCCAGCCGAGGGGGCCTTGGCTGAAATAAGGGCAAGCGAGGGTAGGGGCCTCGAGCTCGCTTTTTCTTAGGCTTAGACACAAACTACTAATAATTTTGTTTTCGAAGTGTATTTGTAACATACTTCTCAATTATCATTCAATGAATGAGATTTGTTGCATTTGCATACTTCGTCTGCATGCTTCACATGGTTTGATGGCTTCGAACGTTTTAGCTTGTCATGCTCGTACTACGCATTACATTTGCACACTTCGCATACATACTTCCCCCCTTACTCGTGGCAGTTAGGGACTTAGTCGTTGCTGGTGCGGGCAATTAAAAATGCGAAGGGGTGCGCCTTTTGGCGGCTTTGGACGCTTATATCCCATCGAGCGAAGGCCTCTTTTAGGCTTCAAATGCATTAATTTGGAGTGAAGCAAGGCTTCAGCATAGCCAAATTAAGCGAAGCATGCTTCAGCATGCTTGAATTTGGATGTTATGCGTGAGCGAAGCTCCGAAACACACTTAAATTTTAAGCGAAGCATGACTTCAAGATGTTTAATTTTTAGATTAGATCACGTCACGTGAAGCGAGGTCTCGGTGCGTGTTCAGATAGCGAAGAAAGGCTTCTTGAGCTTGATCCTGTAGTGAAAAGGATATTTGGTGTGGATTCTCCGAGCCTGTGATTGTGAGCTGCCTTCGCTCTGAGCCACCTTCGACTCTGAATATAGAGAACAAATCTCGGGATTTTGGGATACGTTAAGCCGGTGGCCTTCGTATCCCACACGCATCAGGTCGATGACCTGGAGTCCTTGGATTCATCGGGCCAGTGGCCCGGAGTCCTTTAGCCCACTACTACGAGCCTGGAGGCGTTGTGTAGCTTTCGGAGAGGTACTCCGGATTTTGTAAAGTGAAGCAAGGCTTCGATTTTAAGGCAAAGCAGGGCTTCGATTTCATACTAAAATAATTGCAAATTTGTACATCGGAGTGGTACTTCGGACTGTGTACATACCTCGCAAAGTGGGTGAAAACTTGCCTCGTAGCCCCTAGGGCTTTGACGGCCTTCGACACGCGACGCGGAGCCCCTTACCGGAGGGTGAGCTCCGAAGCGCGAAGGATGGAGGAAGGCGAAGAAGGCCTTCGGACTGCACCCGAAGCCCCTTGCCGGAGGGTGCGCGAAGCAAGAAAGCTTCGAAGCTCCCCCCTCAAGCGCACTTCGAATTGCAGACAGTGGAAAAAGAGCTTAGCTTTTAGGACTAAGGTCCCAACGGATGGCGCCAACTGTTGTAGCAATTGTGTTAGCTATAGCACAGGTTTTGTATGTGTGTATAGTGTGTGAAATGAACCTTGAAGGGTTCTCTGAGAAGGAGAAAAGATTTATACTGGTTCAGACCTCCCCCAAGGGATAATGGCCCTACGTCCAGTTTGTGTTGGATTTGGCATAATTTCAGACTTTTTTAAGTTTCAGAGTATAGTTTTTTTCTAAAAAATGGGCACAAAAACATGAATATGATTTTTCTATATATTTGGTGCATAGTTGGAGGTACTTGCAGTTCAAATTTGACATATTTCAATTTAAATATTAGGAACACAACTAATGTGTTCAAAATAGCAAATTAAATGGATCTAGAAATTTGCAAACATTTATATGGAATGAGATAAGTTGTACTTTGATTATAAAAAAATAAAGTTGAAATGAATGTTTAACCATAAATTTTCTTTCGACCCGAACCTATTCCTTTTGAAAACTGTAATTCAATTCCTCCCATGAGAAGGTCGAGTTTCTTAACATCCTATGTCACAACTTCATTGAAACATTTTCAAATTTTTATCATAGAATGTACGTATAATATAATAGCACCATGACAAATCTCGTATTTTTCAGACTTTATTTGATTTTCTTAGAATTTAAGAAACCTTAACCTCCACATTACCGATCGAGTTTCAGATATAGTTTTTGGGAAAACTACGAATTTAGTGTATGGGAACAAAAAATTGGGCCCAAAAGTATGAATATGATTTTTGTCTAAATTTTGGTACATAGTCGGAGGTACTTGCAGTTCAAATTTGACATATTTCGATTTAAATCCTAGGAACACGACTAATGTGTTCAAAATAGCAAATTAAATGGATCTAGAAAATTAAAAACATTTTATATGGAATGAGATAAGTTGTACTTTGATTATAAAAAAAGTAAAGTTGAAATGAATGTTGAAACATAAATTTGCTTTCGACCCGAACCTATTCCTTTTGAAAACTGTAATTCAATTCCTCTCATGAGAAGGTCGAGTTTCTTAACATCCTATGTCACAACTTCGTTGAAACATTTTCAATTTTTTATCATAGAATGTACGTATAATATAATACCACCATGACAAATCTAGTATTTTTTAGACTTTATTTGATTTTCTTAGAATTTAAGAACCCTTCACCTCCGCATTACCGATCGAGTTTCAGAACATAGTTTTTCAGAAACTACGAATTTAGTGTATGGGAACAAAAAATTGGGCCCAAAAGCATGAATATGATTTTTGTGTAAATTTTGGTAGTTGGTACATAGTTTGAGGTACTTGCAGTTCAAATTTGACATATTTCGATTTAAATCCTAGGAACAAGACTAATGTGTTCAAAATAGCAAATTAAATGGATCTTGAAAATTACAAACATTTTATATGGAATAAGATAAGTTGTACTTTGATTATAAAAAAATTAAAGTTGAAATGATTGTTTAATCATAAATTTGCTTTCGACTAATATAATAGAATGTACGTAAATTTTGGTACAGGACTAATGGGTTAAAAATACCATTCCACCAGATTTTGATATTCTAAATTTGTATTTGCACCAGAAAAGTTGGTATTTTGTATTCTGAAGATAGTGGCTGCTTTCTGGTCAAATTAACTGAAGATAGCAGCATATATAACATGACAACGATTTTTCCCAAATTTGCATTTCACCAGATTTTGATATTGTACCCAGAACATTTCTAATTTTGCATTTGCACCAGAAAAGTTTGAATTTTCCTCAGATTAACTGAAGATAACAGCATGACATAAGCATACAATCTGATCAGTCAAATTAACTAAAGATACCACATGCAGTCAATTAGATGTGCCATTAGTAATTCCTACATATATGATCCAGCCATCAGTCATTAGTTCATCCAGCCATCAACACGAACATCAACCACCAACTTAACAAAAGGTACCAGCAATCCATCGATAACAACATCCATCATTAAGTAACAAAAATATATGATCGATCATCAACAACAACAACCACACCGAACTAAACAAAAGATGACAACATCCACCAGCACTAACTAACTATCACATCATCGTCCATGTCATTTAGAACACATCTTGTCGATCACTATGTCAAGATTGTCCATCAATACGTCCAGCTTCTCGATCACACAGTCTAGCTGTACAATCATTAGGTCTAGATAGTCCTACATGATTGCAAGAACAGAGAAACATTGAAACTCAGATAAGTAATTCATAAAAAACATTAAATATACTATGAATGCACACTGATCTAGCAATGTAAAATAACTAAAGTATCAGAAGTTCTTGCCTCAACACTCATCTTGCTGCCACTTTCCTCTGCAGTTTTACCCTTGGCACCACTTTCCTCTAGAGTTTTTCCTTTGCCATGACTTCCCTCTGGAGTTTTCCCTTTTGCATGACTTGCCTCTACAGTTTTTCTTTTGCCACCAATTCTGTCTACAGTTTTTCCTTTGGCATGACTTGCCTCTACAGTTTGCCCTTTGGCATGACTTGCCTCTATAGTTTGCCCTTTACCACGACATGCTCTAACTTGATGCGGCATGTCATCATCTGAGTCCGAGTCCAACTGAAGAACCACATGCTTCCTTTTGGAGGTTGGCGCGCAATCACAAGGGCGGCCTTCGACCTTAACCTTACCACACTCGCAGACCTCACAGACCCTGCTTGATGTAGTAGATGACCCATTGTCTGTTCAATCTTCGGAACCACGTACTTTTTTTTGACTTTTGTATGACGCCGGAACCTCCCCAATTTGTTCCTCTTCAACTCTTTGTTAGGAGGACCCATCACTAGAAAAATGCACACATTAAACTACCATAAGATAGTCAAGCTAAGAAAACCAAGAAAATACATAAGGACATGTTCACTGATTGAATTTATAACCCAACTGAAAACTGATACTTCATACTAATACTCACAAGAAACATAAAAATTAGAAGGATATATCTTCAAGACTTCAAATAAGTTCACAGTACTCATTCAACAGGTAAAAGTTCAGTTTCAAAAAGAAAGAACAATGGATGTACCGAATTGACAAAATTTAGAACCACTCAGTACTGTTTCAGAGAAGCAACCTCAAATATTACTCCAATTTGGTTAGTTTCAATAGATCCTGGGAGTTCTAAAGTTTTCAGAGAATTTAACTCCATGAGACTGAACAATTAGAGCTGAATCAGAAAATGATTCTAGCAAAACCAGAGAGAAATTACTTGAACTGAATAGCTATCTTTTGAGCAGGTAATATTGAACCAAATTACTCAATCTAAAATGCAATTTTGTTCAGTGCATAAATATATTTTTCTGCATCTGTGATGATATAACTAGCAGCCTTTCAAGCATAAGCATTGTTCTTCAATCAACAAAAGAGATAAGGTCAATGATAAAGTGGAGGCGCACCTCGAGGTCTGGCAAGTGGCCACGAACGGCCACAACCCCCAAGTCGCAGCGGCGCAGGGAGCCCCCAAGGGCGAAGGGTACGACGCGTGACGAAAGGGGATTGGGGAATATTGGGGAGAAGAGGAGGCGTCACGGGCGGCAAAGGGTTAAATACCAGAAATACTAAATAAAAGTTGAAAATAAAAACTCTGCTTGCACAATACTTTCAAGAAAGCATCGATAGTCTAATGGTAGAGGACAGGCTATTTGAAGCACATATCTGGCATTCGAACTTCAGCCACAACAGGGTTTTTGAATTTTTTAACATACCTCCATTCAGTTAAAAATTCATGTTCAAATTTTTTTCAACTAAAACTGGAGCTGTTGATAAATTGAGAGTATTGAATTTTCCTTTGATTGAAAACAAAGTTTACATTGTAAAATATGAATCTGGAGCATTGACAATACTTTCTACAAATTCTATCCACAATCATGGATGACAAATATCACTTTGAAAAAAACTAAATCTAGAGTTGTTCACATGTTGAGAGTATTACACTTTTTTTGATTGAAAACAATGTTTACATTGTAAAATCTAAATCTGGAGCATTGACAACTTTCTACCAATTATATCCCAAATCATGGCTTACAAAAATGACCTTGAAATCTCTGTTTGAAGAAAACATGGATTAAAAACTGAACTTTTACACTATGCAATCAACATTTCAGAACTTAACATCGACAGAATACCAAGCCAGCAGCATCAATAGAATTGCCATTCAACTATGCAATCTAATCTATTTCCTCTGCCAACAATTCAGCACCCATGTCAAAATTATCACATGGTATAACTTTCACCATGGCGTGCCATGATTCAGCTCTTGGATCTTGGACATAAAAGACTTGTTGCACTTGTGAAGAGAAGACAAAAGGATCATGCTCTAATTTTTGTCCTGTGTGTATCGTTCGAGAAAAATTCACACGGGTGAATCCAAACTCATGTTTTCTTAACCCAGCCTAATGATGAACATCATACCATTTACCTTTTAAAAGCACTATCTTGTACTCTGCATATGACAATTCAATTATATCTGACAATCTACCATAATAATGCACACCATCATGTGCGATGTTCACTATACCACTATTCTGTGTCAAGCGTGCAGCCTCACGGCTCATAGTGTGGAACCTAAAACCATTAATAGTAAATCCACTGCATCTCACACCATATCTGCTTGGTTTAGCAGCCAATGCTCTAACATTTGCCGTTATGCTTTTTCCATCTCCTAGGATAACCTGTTTGTACAAATGCATTTAATTATATCCATTTCAGTTATTAATTAATGGTGTGTACATAAAATGCACCAATTTAAGATGTACACACCTTTTGCTCTAACCAATTAGGAAAGTGTTCATCGGTCAACTTCTCAATCACTACTACAAAGCGACACTGTAGCGGCGGGAAAAAATGACCTGTAGTGGCCGGCATCCAGTCCGCCACTGCTCTAACGCCACTGCTAACCCTGGTTAGCAGTGGTGGGCAGAGTGCCCGCCACCGCTGTGTCAACAGCAGTGGTAGGCTCGCTGACATCATCTGCCAGCCACTGCTATTGCTAACAGCAATGGGGGGCAGATGATGTCAGCGAGCCCGCCACCACTATGTCAACAGCAGTAATGGGCGCGCTGACCTCATCTGCCCGCCACTACTGTTAGCAATAGCAGTGGCGGGCAGATGATGTCAGTGCGCCGACCACCACTATGTCAATAGCAGTAACGGCCGCGCTAACATCATCTGCCCACCACTGATGTGTATACCCCATTACATAGAATGTTGTAAACCTTAATTCACACAGTCCCACAAACCAAAACACAGAAATTATATGCTTCACACAGCCAGCCACATACACAGCAGCAAAACATCCACATATCCACATACACATCCACAACAGCAACACATCAACACAACAACAACCCATCTCATCAATTTACAATTTTACAAAGTTTACATTATATGCTTCACACATCCATCTACATACACAGCAACAAAACATCCACATATCCACATACACATCCACAACAGCAACACATCAACACAACAACAACCCATCTCATCAATTTACAAATTTATAAAGTTTACATTTCATCACACATCAAGTTTAAAAAGTTTACATCTATCAAAATTTCAAAATTAACCATTGTTTCACAAATAAATGCTCATGCGGTTTATGTTTTCTTGGAAGGCCAACTCATATCTTGAGCATCTTTTTTTTGCTTCTCAGTTTCAAAATTCTTATCGATTTGTTGTGCTTGCCTTTTCATTTTTCCGGCCCAATCATACAGAGTTGGATGCTTGGCCACTTCACCCTCAGGATCGAACAATACTCCACGCTCATAAAGAACCTCATGCATCGTGAAGTGGCACATCCTTGATACGATTTCGTACATTTGTGATTCTGAGAGTTGGCTCTTCTGGGCAACGGTTGATGGACCTGACGCCTGTATACGTAACATATAAGTACATACGCTGCATGTTATATTAGATTAACACACAAGAAATCAACTTACTTCTTTAGTATCCCCAGATACTGTCTGCGCAAACTTTCCTAAGTTATTGCTCATGAAATCACAAGTATAATAGCCGCAATGCACCGAACTAGGAGATTGTTTGTGACACTTCAAAATAGACAAAGTTAGAATGATATATAGTTTGGCTTTATCAATTGAATTAAGAAATTTAAAAATATAATATTACCGGATAGTTGGTTCTGATAAGCATATCTTTCGGCCTCTGTGGATCATGTGGGCCACCAAACTTTTCCTCGTAGTATTTGTATGCACTCTGAATAACATTTAATATATCTTGATATTCTTTTTGGGTTTGTCGAGAGAGTCGACTACATAAACCCTTGAGTACTTCGGGTATATCATAAGTGCAATCCAATGATCACTATCGAAAGAAGTAATATATGATTATGTTAGTTTCATAATCGATAAAATGTGATTAAGTGGATATAGTGGGTATACTTACTTAAAGTTATATGCCCCACTTATCATTTCTCTATCATTCCATTGATCCATGCACCGCGCAATATACAACGTGGCACAATTCCTTTTATTCTTCTTAAGTGTGTCTTGGTCTTTATTGAACATCTTCCTTTGAAATTTTTTCTGACCCGCAGTCCAGTATTTGCCATCATTCCGGTTTAGTGCCAGGTTCAGTGCACTTTACTTATGAATGACAGGTTCAAGTACCCATACATATTAGACGCGTCACAACATGAATTCAAACTGCATATGTTATGAAACAATAGTCAATATAAGACATTATTGATTTTTCTTTGTATTGACAAAGTGTAAAGTACTTACATGCACCAGAGCATCATGCTTGTGATGTCGGTTCACTGCAGACGAAACATCCGATGGAAGTCATCAAAAAATAGTGCAAGCTTAAACTCTAGGAAGTTGAATATTTCTTTTGGAATCTTCAGTTCTATTTGTGTAACTCCTAACGAAGAGGCTTCGAGGTTTAGTCATGAAATGTTCTCATCCGCCAACACATACTCTTAAGTACTCGTTGGGGTAATAATGGTTTGCCTAGTTCATATTTGATATAATCCTCGTCTCTGTAGGTCCATTTATCAACAGATCCTTTATGGGAGCTGCTTCGGGCGTAGAACGTGTTTGCCCCAAAGTAGTAAAAAATTTAAGCATCTCAGATTTCGGCGCAGAACAGTGCCCAGCTTGAACAATTATCTTGTGGATTGCTGGCTTTTGACGTGCATCTTGTTTTTCAGGCTCGGCCACTAGCACTAGCACTTTTGTTATGGGCTCGGTCACTGGCACTTGAGGCTCGACCAGAACTGGCACTGGCATTTGATCAGGCTCTGGCACTTTTGTGTTGGGCTCATTAGTGGGCTCAAGCACTGGCACTGGCTCTGTCACTTGATCAGGCTTAGTCACTTTCGATTCTGTCACTTCTCCCACCTTATCGGGCACTTGCTCTTTCTCTGCCTCTTCCTCTATCTCACGCTCATCAACAGGTGATAAAGATCCTATATTTTGCACATCCTGAGATGAAAGATATGTGGGGGATTGTGATGAGACAATAGGCGATTTACTCTGAGAACATGTCTATAGTAATTTGATATCTCGGCTTGCCCATAGGACAAAGTTATTCAGCGCATCTCCGATTGTCTCAATCCCCTCATCAGGCATTGGAAGATCCAAGGGGTCATTAATAAATTTGTCGTTGGTGATCTCATTGACCTGAACCTTGGTATACTCAGCAGGAATAGGCCGATTGTGAAATAAATCCCTAGGCATATCATTGCCTCATGTAGCCTCTTGGGAATGCCCTTTGCGCCCTATCGGTACATGAAGGCTACATGGTGTGTTCTCTTTAATATAATTTACAGGAAATTTTTCTTGTACTGCGCCAACACTGCTTGGTGAGGGGGGTTGCTTTGGTGCCATGCGGTTCAAGGTTCGGACCTTACCGCCGGCAGGCGGTTTGAGGTTTGAACCTTGCTGTTGGCATCCAAATTTTTTTCCATTTCTGTTCTAATTTTCATCACTTTTTTATTGATGTTTAAATTCTAGTTTGAACTTGATTTTTTAACAATAAAAATACATCATAACTTATCAAATTTAAAAAATTGGTATTTTTCTGCCTCACTTTACTTTTTTTATTTCATTAAGAAACCTGAAATTCTCCGGGGATGAATTAGTGTTTAGAGATGAAATGACTGAGGTTTGAAAGCAAAACCTATAGTTGATTCTTCCTTTGAACTTGAAACATTTTGTACAATAAAAATACAACACCAATATTCTAATTGCAAAAATTGGTATTTTTCTTCCTTAGTTTACTGTTTTTATTTCATTAAGTGTGTTTTTTGATCAAAGTCAAAAATAAGTTCAATTTGAACTACAAGACATGAAATAATTAACCAAAATTTATAGAAAAACCATATTCATGTTTTTGACTCTAGTATTAGTTATTATCCAATAAATTTAAAACCATCATAAAAAATGTAGGTTTCCACAACACTCGATCGACAACTTGTATTTTTATAGTTTTTTAATCCTCAAAAAATAAAATAAAGTCTAAAAAGATGAGACTTGTCATGTTGTTATGATATGATCGATCCATAGATGTTGTCATAAAAAATAAAATTGTTTCGAGAAAATAATCATGTAGGGCGTTAAGAAACTTGAGATTCTCCGGGAATGAATTAGGGTTTAGAGATGAAATGACTCATGTTTGAAAGCAAAACCTATAGTTGATTCTTCGTTTGAACTTGAAACTTTTTGTACAATAAAAATACAACACCAATATTGTAATTGCAAAAATTGGTATTTTTCATTAACAGAAATTGGTATTTAAATGCAAATAAGTCGAGTTAGAGGTAGGGATTATCTAGCATACACTGCCCACATTGCCGAGAAAGACTTTGTAGCGCAGTGGTGCCGGGGGGTTTCTTTGGTGCCATTCGGTTCGAGGTTCGAACCTTGCTGCTGGCAGGCGGTTTGAGGTTCGAACCTTGCTGCTGGCGCCAAAACAACATTTCTTTTCTGTTTTGTACTTTTTAAAATTTTTAGCACTTTTTTATTGATGTTTAAATCATCGTTTGAACTTGAATTTTTTTTAACAATAAAAATACATCATAACTTATCAAATTTAAAAAATTGGTATTTTTCTGCCTCAGTTTACGTCACTCGACTTAGTGGTGGCAGGCCGATGACATCATGCGACCGCCACTACTAAAAGGATTAGCAGTGGTGGGCTGGTGACGTTAGCATGCCCGCCACTGGTTACATGTGCCCACCACTACTAATATGGGTAGTAGGGATTATCTAGCATACGCTGCCTACAATGTCGAGAAACACTTGGTAGCGTAGTGGTGCGGGGGCTCACTTGGGGCCATGCGGTTTGAGGTTCGAACCTTGCTGCCGGCTGGCGGTTTGAGGTTTGAACCTTGCTGCTGTCTTCCAAACATTTTTTTCATTTCTGTTCTAATTCTCAGCACGTTTTTTTGATGTTTGAATCCTCATTTGAACTTGAATTTTTTTAACAATAAAAATACATCATAACTTATAAATTTTTTAAAAATTGGCATTTTCTGCCTTGGTTTACGTTAGATATGTATTAAAAAAATTGGTATTTTTATTTCTCAGTTTACTGTTTTTTATTTAACTAAGTGTTTTTTTATGATCAAAGTCAAAATAAGTTAAATTTGAACTACAAGACATGAAATAATTAACCAAAATTTATAGAAAAACCATATTGATGTTTTTGACTCTATTATTAGTTATTATCCAATAAATTTAAAATCATCATAAAAATGTAGGTTGCCAAAACACTCGATCGACAACATGTATCTTTATAGTTTTTGAATCCTCAAAAAATCAAATAAAGTCTAAAAAAGACAAGACTTGTCATGCATGTTGTTACGATATGATCGAGAATTTGTAGCGCAGTGGTGCGGGGTCTTGCTTGACACATCACGTTTATTTGAAAGCAAGTAAACAAACACAAGTCTAGGCTAGATAAACCAGCTTACACATCGAAACACACTACTAGTCAAAACCAAATGAAAGATATGGTTTGGAGCTTCTTATTCTTCCTCGGCGCAAACCCAACCTATTTCTGGTTAAACAGATGAAAAGCCTCAACTTGCCAATCCTCAACCAACTCGGCATCATCAGGCAGTCTGAACTGCTCTCCATGTTCCTTAACAAGAAAATACACACGGCGGGGATAGTGAGAACAACTTATCAATGATTGAATTGGATGATAAAAATATAAAATTTGCATAAAAGAGGATCTTGCCTCCTACCTCCTCTTGCTGTCGCATTGCTCTGCATGCTTCCCTTTTCCACCGCTAGCCTCGGCATGTTTCCCTCTGCCACCGGTTGTCTCATCATTCTTCTGTCTGCCAACACTTACCCTATCTGGTTGCGGCGATCGTGAGTCGTCCTCCGAGTCGGAGTCCATTGTGAGAATCACTTTCTTCGCCAAACAACTGCAAACTATACCATGTACCTTAAGTTTATCGCATTTGCAAACCTCACACACGCCACTTGATGTAAAGTCTTAGGATCCACTGTTTGGTTCAATCTTAGGAGGAGCCATCGTGAACCGGTGAGGAGGGCGCTGTCGTCGAGGTTGGGGGTTGTAGGACCGAAAGTAGCGACCAGAGGGGGGTGAATGGGCGCCTAAAAAATTCTTTCAAATCAATGGCCTGCTCCCAACACTCAACGCTCCTCAAAGGACTTTGTTGGGGGAAAATATTCCATCCTCAGGGTTATTGCAGTAACAGCAAAAAGGCAGATAATGAATTCGAAGGTTTCCTAAACATGCATCTTCGGAGATGTCCTGAGTCAAGCTCGAAGCATGAAGATGGACCTTAGTTCGGAGTATATCTTCGAACTAAGGCTCTTTGAGATCTTTTCTGCCAGCTAAGATGGAAGACTTATCTTTTTTCTTATTAGATTAGCCTTTTACCATTTTAGCCCTATCAAGGGTACCGAATAGTTTCCACTATGTCGGTTGTAATAGAGGGGTAAATAGGTCTTTTCCTTAATGTTTGGGCCTATAAATACCCCCCATTTCACTCCGTAATAGGGACCGAATACAAGTTATTCAATACACACATTCGAACTATTCTAAGTTATTATCCTTTCGGAGGCTTAGAACTGTTCACTTCGCAAACACTTCGTTTGCTAGTTTCTAATCTACAGAAACCTGTTGCGTAATCTTTTGCGCCAACAGTTGGCGCCGTCCGTGGGGAACCTAGTCCAAGAAACTTCGTTCTCTACCAACTTCTTACATCATGCCTCCTAAGCGGAGCACAACTCGTAACCCTGTTCGGAGGTCCTCTCGGATCTCCGAAGAGGCACCATCCGACACTGTTGAGGTCGGAGGGCCTTTGTCGTGCCCCGATTTAATAAATCAGGACTTTATTGAAATTCCATAGAAAATCAATAAAACAAGATGTTCATCATGCGACCGCGTACAAATACGAGCAATCATTCACGGTTCGTAGACCGCATTAATACAAAAGTGAATAAAGGTGAAGAGAAACTAATAAAATAAGGGTCCGAGATGAACGCCTCCTTCCAGTCTCGCCTTGACTGGGTCGCTACTCTAGACCTTCATCCTCCTCATAGTAGATGGGCTCTGATGGTGTAAGTCAACGGGGTGAGTACAGATTTACTCAGCAAGCCACCGAATACAAATATAATGCAAGGTAATAACAAGGGAGATAGTGGCTAGTTTTGCGGAAGAAGCATAATTGTAAAGCATTAAATGTGATCAATTTATTAGTACTGAAAAGTAAACATGTGTATGCATCATCATCTTCCAACTCGAGGGGTACGGTCAGCCCCACCTCGCTCAAAAGTCCTTACATGCCATGATTAACTCAACCATTCATACAATTGTAAACTAACTGTGAGTAGTCACACAACCCGCCCTTGACCGTGGGCTCGGCTTTTCGAAAAGATTAAATTACTCTGATCAGAGGTGTACCACTGTACCCACAAGGCACGCACTCATCACTTACACCAAAGTGTAACGAGATGACCCATTTCATGGGAACTCGTGCCAAAACCTTCCATATGGTTCCCTCCGACTCCACAACACCCTCTTATGGGTTTCGTATCGTGTCTCGACGTGTCGAGTGCTCACCATACCCCCCCTTGAGCCATCGTCGGTACAAGTCGCCCGTAGGCTTGCCCCTTGTACCCCTCCACTATGGTGCATAGAGCCGGAGTGTTCCACACTTCCAGTTAGGACTTACCCATTAGACTTGTGGTTGGTACGGAAGTGCTTTGCAACAGATCCCGCAGACCGGTCCTTATAGTGCCCCGGGTGCGACCAACCAGTTTCTGAGCTTGCACCCGGAACCCACCATACTTATAACTTAGCCAACTCCAACAGAGTCCAGAGACGAGAATAACGGGGAATTTCATATATCAGAATCTAGCTATATACGACTCATTCTTTATATCCTATAGCTGTTGTGCCGGTACATTTGGGCACTAGCTAATATAATATTTGTAGAGTGACAAGGAGTTAAGGCTCAATAAGCATGGCTTGGGTTTGCACACAAGGACGGAGATCTAATAAATATAAGTGTAGGGCTTGGTCTTTGACTAATGCAATATTAACCTATGAGTTATAGCGATAATTTATTAAAACATGGGCTCAGTAATGATCAACTGTTTCCACAGAGGTGGTCGATGACTTGCCTTGCTCAGCAAAGGGTGAAGGAGGAACCTCGGGATAGAACTCTGGATCTTCGTCGACGTCGTAGTCTTCTCGATACGGAAAAGTAAACACAACATTCAATAAACAGTCCAAAACAATCAACCATACTAACATACACGTTTATGTTGGATTAAGTAAAGGAAATAGAGTCTTAACTTTTAGGGATTTGTTACTTAAACATTTAAGATTAATTTTTAATGAGATTCCTTAATTTTATAACTTGATATAATTATTTGTCCTAAGAGGGTTTTTATTTTTCCCTTTTTAAAGTTGAAGTAAAAAGGTATTGAATAACCTTATTATTATTTTAATTGTAGTAAAATACTGGACTTAAGTTATTAGGTTCCTGAGGTTGTTATATAAATTTTTAGGATATTTCCATAAAGGGTTGACTATTTCCTAAATGCATTAATTAAATGTCCTAAAAGGGCCTTTACAATATCTTTTAATGGAATAAAGTGGACAAAATGAATATTCTATTTTTTTATTGTATTACAAACAGTGGAATTAACTCCTCTGAGTTTATTATGATATTTTTGTAAAGTGTTGCATTGTTATTAATCATTTATCTTAAAGGGCCTTGGAAATGTTTGTTTAATAAATTAAAATGAGCAAAATGAATTATATATTTTTATTGGCTTATAAAGAGTGTACTGGAGTTAATTTATCATCTAAAATTAATATATAAATTTTTGAGAGTTTTTATGAATGAAATAATAATTAAATCCTAAAAGGGGTCTTAGAAATGTTATTTAATAAAATCTCATGGACAAAATGGTCATTCCATTTTTATTGTATTAACAACAGTGAAATGGAGCCATTATATCTTCTGAAATTAATTTATAAATTTTTAAGGGTTTATGTGAATTATTTAATTAAAGGATTAATTAAACCCTAAAGGGAAATTCTCTTCATTATTTAATAAGATTATTATATGCCAAGTAAACATATTGTTTTTATTGTATAAAAGTGTAGAGGATAAAAAGACAAATTTTCCAGAATTAAAATGGTGAAATTTGGAGTTAATCTGAGCAAGATATGAATTTTTAAAGTTTTTAACCAATTTCTGTATTTTATTTAAATCAGAAAACAGGCGTGGGTCCATGGTGAGCCAGGTCCACCATGGACCCGCGCACTGTGCGCGTGGGCCGATCGCATCTGGACTGTTGGATCTGGATCCAACGGGCGGGTGCGATGCTGAGGCTTTTAAATCGAAACTGATGGCTCAGATGAGCCCGTACCGGTTCGATTAGAACTGAGGGCCCAGATTAAATCCTGTGGTGTTTTAATCTGCGCCGCTCGATCCATATCGCACGGCTAGGGTTTCATCCGGCACGCTCGCGGCACGGGGGAGACTGAGACCTTCGTCTCCGACTCCGGCAGAGCGGCGGCGAGCGATCCCCGGCGGCGGAGAGGGCTTCCGGCAGGGCTAGGGCCAAAAATGGAATCAGAAGAGCAAGGGGGCTTCAGGCGTATCGGCGGCGACGACGTCGAGGTAGTGGCGACGATCGGCGGCAAGAAGAGGCGGGAGAAACCTTCGGGTCGACGGTGGCGACGGTGATCCGGCGGCGGGGAACGCGAACGGAGGCTAGGCCGAGGGAGTAGTGGCAACGGCGGTCCCGGTGGTGGCCTCGGTGAGGGCGGTGGTGGACCGGAGCACCGGCGAGGGGCTACCGGAGAGAGAGCAGAGGGAAAACCGAAAAGGAGGGCGGTGGCCTTCGGGATTGCGCCAACTAGGGCTCGGGTGGTGTGCTCGAGTTGCGGCGAGGCGGGGTGCTCTTATAGGGTCATCGGCGGCATGAAAATGGTAGGCAATCCGAGGGAATCCGAGGGATTCCAAAATGCTCCGGCGAGCCTTTCCATCCACGCGAAAAAGCTTCTATTGGGGTGAAACCGTGTCGGCTAAGGGCGGAAGGGGATCATGGGCGATACGGGAATGCGATCCGGGGCTTGATTTGGCAAGATGGCGACGGCCGGCGGCTGAAATCGGAAGGAGGCCGTCGGGATGGAAGGGGAGGGATCCCCTTCCATTTGGAGAAGACGGAACTGAGGTGGGGGCCACCTGTCAGTCGGCGGGCGCGAGGAGAGGAGAGGGTGACAGGCGGGCCAGGGATGGCAGCGACAGATGAGAGGCGCTCGGTGGCTGACGGGTGGGACCGACCAGGCGCGAGCGGGCGGGGAACGAGGGAGGGCGTGCCGACAGGTGGGTCCCGCCTATCGGTGGGCACGGCCGGAATGGGCTGGGCTGAAAGGCCTTCGGAGGGGAAAACGGGGTTGCGGCCCAATTTAATTTAAAATTCATTTTCCAATTAAAATAATTCCAGAAAATTAATTATTTGATTAAGGCTTGTAGTACTGTTGCTAAAAATTTGTAAAAATTCACAAAAATATTTATTGGCCTCTGTTTGGCTTTAGTAGGGCTCTTTTAGGATTTTCTTTAATAACAATATTCAGAAATTTATTTAATATCATTTTTCATTTATTTTATTCCCTTTTTAATTTTTGGGGCTATTACAGCCTTCGACATTCCCTCCACCTCAAACTCCGGAAGGAGTTTCCATCCCTCGAACATACGGAGTCCCTCCGCCCACCCCATCTATACTCCGACCACCCGGAGTCCCTCTTTCACCTCAAATCCCACTTCAAACTGATCCTCTCAGTTCTCAAGACCCGGAAGACCCTTCCGGAGGAGATGAAGACAATCTTGGTGATACGGCCGCTCAAATGGCCAGTCTCCAAGCCGAAGTAGCGAGATGGCGGCAAGAAGCTTCGAATAGGCTTCGTTCTCAAGCCATCCCGGTTATTCCAGAAGTGCCTGAAGACGACGAACCCATCTACCCCGAAGGCCCGGAGAATGCCTCCTTTGATACTGAATCTCCGCTGCATCCTGAGCTGCAAAAAGTTCGCTTTGACCCAAAGTTTAAGACTTCGAAGCTCTGTAAGTATGCCGGAGATGAAGATCCTGGAGAATTTGTCCGTTCTTATGCCCTAGCAATTGAAGCTAGTGGAGGAGTTCGAGATACCATGGCAAAGTGCTTCCCCTTAGCTCTTCAAGGAGTGGCATTAAGGTGGTTCTGGTCTTTGAAGCCAGGATCAATTAATTCATGGGGGCAGCTGAAGAAGAAGTTCGTAAGCAATTTTCAAGGCACCTTCATGCCTCCAATGTTGACGGGAAGTCTTTTCCAGGTGAAGCAACTCACTGGAGAGACATTGAGGCAATATTTTAAGCGCTTCGCTCATACGAAGTCGCAGATCCGAGGGTTGTCTACATCTTCGGTAGTTGATGCAGCTCGGGAAGGTGTCACTCATCAAGGCCTCCTGGATAAGCTTCATTGGAAAATCATATCCTCTGTTTCTCAGTTGATGTCATACTTGGAAGAGTATGCAAGGTCGGAAGAAGGTTGGCTTTGAAGAACTGCAGCTACTCCATCCATATTGTAGGAAGTAAAAGTAGAAGTAAAAACTTCGGCACAGCCGCAAGAACCAGTCTTCGAAGTTCAGCATGATCAGAGAAGGTGGCAAAAGCATCCCCGTTCTGAAGTCCTGAACATTGCACCCCCGCAAAAATTCACACAGAGAGCTCCACAACCTTCGGGAAACAAGGTCAGCGGCTGGAGGCCGCCAGGGAAAACGGTTGGTAAAGGCCAGACCCTTTTCTGCTGTATTCATGGTGAAAACCGAAGCCATGCAACTGATACTTGCAAGGCTATACTCACTCTGAGAGGAGAATATCTAGAAAGAACTTCGGGTCGAGGTACTACTGACCGAGTTCCAGCTGCAGCGCGCCCGGAGCCTGTCCAAGCGGTGGCGCGGATAGAAAACTTCGAAGCTGCAAGACGCCCTCCGGTGGCCAATGTTATGCCACCTCCGAAGCAAGAAGAAGGGCAAGACCGAGGAAAAAGAGTAGTCCTCCCCATATCCGGAGGAGGTACCCTCGGAAGCATGTCAAAAAGGCAGAGAAGAGACTATGTCAGAGAGGTGGGCCACATTGGGACTTCATCATCTGCAGCTGCTATGCCGGAATGGTCTCATGTACCAATATCTTTTTCTGCGGAGGATGCAGCTGGCATTAAATTTCCACATGCCGACCCACTTGTTATTACTGCTGATATTGCGGGCACTGAGGTTCGAAGAGTGTTGATTGACGGAGGCAGTTCGGCAGACATTATTTTTGTTCAAGCCTTCGATCAATTGTGCATCTCCAGAAAGCACCTTCTTCCAGCATCTCGTCCTTTGCAAGGCTTCGCAGGACCTCCGCTTGATGCACTTGGCCAAATAGGCCTAGAAGTTACCTTCGGAGAAGGACTGTCAGCCACGATAGAGGAAGTAATCTTTGATGTTGTAGATGCCCCATATGCCAACAACGTCATCTTCGGAAGAGGCATGCTAAACCAATTCGGAGCTGTGGCACATCACAATTATTTGTGTATGAAGATGCCCACGCAAGCAGGAGTCCTTACTATCTTCAGAGATCAAGCTATTGCCCGAAGAGCGGAATATGGCCACGACCCCCCTCTTGATTCAAGGCAAGTGAACAATGTGCATGATAATCAAGAAATTTTTTCAGCTCCTTCCGAAGCTTCGAAGAAATCCTTCCCAAGACCAAGTCCTGAAGGAGAGATTGCAGCGAAGGTTATTGTTAAAGATGGTAAAGAATATACATTTCAATTTGGTAAAGATTTACCTCCAGAAGTTGCAACCTCCTTGGAAAAGGTGGTGGAAGAGAATTTAGATGTCTTCGCTTGGTCTGACGAAGATATCACCGGAGTCGATCGGGATATCATTGAACATAGTTTGCTTGTAAACCCGAAGGCCCGACCTGTTCGGCAAGGACTCCAAAAAATGTCTGCAGAAAGAGCTGTTTTGGCGAAGGACGAAGTTGAAAAATTATTGAAGGCTGGGATTATCAGAGAAGTGGCTCACACAGAATGGTTAGCCAACCCAGTCTTCGTCAAAAAGAAATCTTCCGGGAAGTGGCGCATGTGCATTGATTTCACATCCTTGAATAAAGCATGCCCTCGTGACACCTACCCCATGCCCCGAATTGATCAATTGGTCGACTCCACCGCAGGTTCGGAGTTATTAAGCTTCCTTGACGTGTATTTTGGTTATCATCAAATATGGTTGAAGCGCGAAGATGAGATCAAGAAAAGCTTCGTAACTCCCTCGGGAGTCTTTTGTTATGTAAGAATGCCTTTTGGCTTGAGAAATGCCGGGGCTACTTTTTCGAGGTTAGTTGCTAAGGCTTTAGGTCATCAATTAGGTCGCAATGTGGAGGCCTATATGGATGATATTGTAATAAAGAGTGCTTTAAAGCACCAACATAGCCTAGACCTAGCAGAAACATTTAATAGCCTTCGGGCATGTGGGATCCGTCTTAACCTCAAAAAATGTATCTTCGGGGCTAAGGCTGGAAAGTTGTTAGGGTATTTAGTTTCAAGCAGGGGGATTGAAGCTAGCCCTACTCAAATAACTGCGCTACAAAAGATGGCTCCTCCAGAAAATTTAAAGCATGTGCAAAAACTGACTAGACGTCTGGCAGCACTTAGCAGGTTTTTATCAAGGTCTCCGGAGAGAAGCTTGCCTATATTTAAAGCATTGAAAGGGTCCGAAGATTTTGCATGGACACCGGAGTGTCAAAAAAGCTTCGAAGATATTAAAGAGTATCTCAGTATTCTCGCTACACTCACGGTGCCTTCTGCGGATGAAACCCTACTCCTTTACCTTGCAGCTACAGGTTCTGCTGTCAGTGCAGTCCTTGTCAGAGAAATGGATTTCAATGGGAAGTTGGTGCAAAATCCTGTTCGTTTATGCTCTGATAATGGCTTCGAGGAAATTAAGACATTATTTTTTGACTCACAATGTAATTGTACCAACTTCGTATCCTTTGGGAGATATGCTCCGAAGTAAGGATTCCACTGGAAGGATTGGGAAGTCGGCAGTTGAGCTAGCACCCTTCGGCATATCTTTTCTAGCAAGAACAGCAATTAAATCGCAAGTCTTAGCAGATTTTGTAGCAGAATGGACTCCACCCGCAACTTTGGTTTCGGAGAAATCAAGTGACGGAGTATGGACTGTTTATTCCGATGGAGCTTTCCAAGCATCCAGAGCAGGCATTGGAGCAGTGTTGATTTCACCTTCAGGGCAAAGAGCAATGTACTCCGCAAGACTCAACTTTAAGTCTACCAATAATATAGCGGAGTATGAAGGGATTTTACTTGGACTCCGAAAAGCACGTGCTCTAGGGGCTACAAGAGTTGTTATAAAGACAGATTCTCAAATAGTAGCAGGGCACGTGGATAAAAGTTTTCAAGTTCGACATCCACAGCTTGCAAAGTACTTAGAAGAAATTCGTAAGATCGAAGCACACTTCAAGGGTATTTCCATTCAGAGTATACCAAGAGCAGAAAATGTGCAAGCGGATATCTTAGCAAAAGCTGCAGCCGAAGCTATGGATGTACCAGAAGAAGCATTCTATGAGGAGCTTAGTACACCTTCGGTGCTACAAATTCTCTCTATAAAGATTCTTTGCATTCCAAGTACAGATTGGAAAAATTCAATCATGGAACTTTTACAAGGAGGAACAAATTTGCCTGAAGAGCCACAACTTTCAAGATTAAAACTCAGGGCTAGAAATTATCAAATAATCAACGGTATTTTATACAAGGCCGGAGTATGTTCCCCTCTACTCCGATGTATATCTCAAGCCGAAGGTCAAGAAATTCTTCGAGAAATTCATGAAGGCCTTTGCGGTAGCCATTTAGCCCCTCGAGCTTTGGCAGGAAAAACACTTCGCCAGGGGCTTTATTGGCCTACAATAACAGCTGATGCGGAGAGCTTAGTCCGCACTTGTCAAGGATGTCAGTGGATGGGTCGACGAAGTCATCGCCCACCAACATCTCTTCAAGTTATTGCTCTGGTATGGCCTATGGCCAGATGGGGTATGGATTTAATTGGTCTCTTTCCAGTAGCCAAGGGAAATCTAAAGTTTGCAGTGGTAGCTATTGAATATTTTTCTAAGTGGGTAGAAGTAGAGCCCTTAACAGCTATCACTTCGAACAATGTACATAAATTCTTTTGGAAAAACATCATTTGCCAGTTCAGAGTGCCTAGACAACTTACAGTTGATAATGGAACACAATTCGATGCAGAACCTTTCAGGAAGTTTTGCGAAGATCTAGGCATCCAATTATGTTTTGCTGCAGTGAGGCATCCTCAATCTAATGGAGTTGTAGAAAGAGCCAATGGAAATATTTTGTCAGGGCTAAATCGAAGGATAGTAGGATTAGCAAAAGGACTGTGGACCGAAGAACTTCCGAAGATTTTGTGGTCCATTCGGACTACGCCAAGGTCCACAGGTTTTACTCCATTCAGATTACTATTCGGGGATGAAGCTATGACTCCAACGGAGCTCAAAGGAGGATCACTTCGCAGCACCGAACTGGAGATTGAAGAAGAAAGACAAGCTTGGCTAGATTTATCAGAAGAAACAAGACTTCGAGTTGTGGCTAATTTATTAAAATATCACCAACAGACGAAGGCTTGGTATGACCCGAAGGTTAAGATCAATGAGCTTAGGACGGGTCATCTTGTTCTGCGAAGCATTATAGCACCAGGGAAATTAGGAAATAAATGGGAAGGTCCATATTTAATTGTTCGTTCAGGACGCCCTGGCTCTTTTAAGTTAGCTAATTTAGAAGGTGAAGAGTTAGCACATACTTGGCATGCGGAGCACCTAAAGCGATACTTTGCATAAGGTCTCCTTGTAAATCACTTGTAATCATCTTCTGAATTAATAAAGCATATGGTTCAGATAGTGCCTTCCCCTCATAAACTTCTAGCTTCCGAGTGGACGCACTGGAACCGCGGGGTTGACCGAGAGGGAAGTTTCATAAAGCTGAATCATATTTTTGGACTTGGAATCATTGGTTCGAAGTTTCCGACGTGGGGGCTGACATAATCCGGAGTCCAAGCCACCGGCTTGTAGGCATCCGTAAAAGAGCCCAAAACCACATCATGCGGAGTCCAAGCCATTGGCTGGTAGACATCCATAAAAAGAGCCGAAGGTGGCCAAAATATGCGGAGTCCAAGCCATTGGCTGGTAGACATCCGTAAAAAGAGCCGAAGGTGGCCAAAATATGCGGAGTCCAAGCCATTGGCTGGTAGACATCCGTAAAAAGAGTCCAAAGAGACCATTGCAAACTCCGAACCACTGATTTGACAGAGTTCGCAAAAAAGAGCCGAAGGTGGCCAAAGCAAAACAGAGTTTGAGCCATGAGCTTCGAATGTCTGTTAACATAGTCCAAAGTGACAAATTATCTAAGACACTAAGGTGTCCTAAAAGTTATCTCAAGTGATTTCTTTCAAAAAACAAAGGGTACAAAGTTGCCATTCTTCAGACTATAAATAGTCGAAGACATTTTATAAGATTTTAAAAGTTCTTTACATTACAGAGGGGCTCCAAACCCCAAAAAATTGTACTCCGAAGTTTTTCTTTGCGCATAACCATCTTTGAATACAGTTCGAAGTTGCTTATACCCAAAGAGGGGCTAGTAAATAGGGAGACAATTTTAAATCGATATTCATTATTCGAACAAATATGTTTACAGATTACATCATGAAAAATTGGTATCTATACCAAGAAGGAATCGAAGACCTCTTCGATCTCTAGAGCTAGGGTTGGAACGACTAGTTCCAGTGCTGGGAGTTCTGACAACTTTACGTTTAACTCTCTTGCCTCCCTTCAAAGCTCTAAAGTCCTTTTGTTCTTGCTGAAGCTCGGCCCAAGTTCGAAGCCGTCCGGGGCTCCTTTCCCAGCTTCCAAGTTCTTCAGGCTTTTTACTTCGAGCTTCATCTTCGTCTTCGGACCATATAACGTCTTCAGAAGACGAAGTGTCCAAGTTAACCTCTTTTTCTTCCTCTTTAATATAAGATAGTATATCTTTGCTTACTTCGGGCGTAATTACACCGAAGCTATCTCGAGGAACTAAAAATCGAGGGCGCTTATAAGCTCTTAGAAGATCGAAGGTAGCCCATAATGAGCGAAGTTCGTCGTTAATGTCTAACACTTCGATATCTTCCGTATGAGGCAAAGCCTAAAAATATGATAAAGAAATTTTCATTGATAAATGTACATAAGCACAAAGCTTTACATAGTCAAAAATACTAAGATATATCTAAACCTGCGGGTTCGGAGGAGGCTGACTGCTTGAAGCTTGGGTCCGAGCTTGCTTCTGGCGTTGTCCTTCGTCGATCCAGGCCTTGATCGTAGAGCGACCTTTGGCTCTCCATGAAGTTTGGAAGGCTCGCCAGGCAGCAGCCACACCTTCGGAAGGAGTCAGAAGCTGCTCGTCGTCAAAGGTAATTGGGTCCTCTCCTGCGCTCGGAGTTATCGATCGGCCCAGATTCTCGTAGTAACGAAGTAGGCCAACAGCAGCCACTTGTCCGGAGAGTTCTCCATAGCGAATGCCTTCTATCTTCATCTTCTTCGCTACTCCTTGAATCCTTTTCAACCGGCGCAGAAGAGAAATGTTATCATCAGAAGGAAGTGTCCCGGTAGTACCGAAGTACTCCAGAACACCTAGCAGTTGATTCATAACTTCCGCAGCTACCTTCTCGGACTTCAGCTTATCTTCGATTAGCACATCCTTCGCCGAAGTTACTTCTTCCAGAACTCCGGAAAGTCTAGCAGCCTCTGTAGTCAAGGAATTCTTTTGGTTCAAAAGCTGGCTAGTTTCCTCTTGGAGTCTGACAAGCTCGGTCCCCGCAGTAGCGTGCTCCGCCCGCATTCTTTCAATTTCTGCTCAAAGCACAATTCTTTCTGCTTCAAGCTCCTTGTTCGCAGCCTCCAAAGCTTGTCTGGCCCTGCGCTCCGTTGACACTATACTATCCATCTGAACCACTCGGACTTCGGAGATAGTGAGATTCCATTGAAGGGTGTCATTTTCCTCTCGAAGACGAGCGATTTCTTGTTCATTTGATATATTTGCAGCTCGAGCCAAGACTGTTTGCTGCGAAAAGAAAAAACCAAGGTAAAAATTTATTTGTAAGTGAATTCGATGTTATTTCATAGATGCTTCGTACCTGGTAGGCTGCGCGTTCCATAGCAGCGTTAAGTTCCGAGCTCTTCGCCTCGCTCAGAATGGCCACCAAGTTCGTCTCCCCAATGGCGCGACTAGCTCGATCCAAAGGCTCGAGCAAAGTCCGAAGACCAGTTCTTTGCTCTAAGAAAGGAGCTAGAAGAGGGAGCATACTTATCGCTTGTTGGTCATCTTCGTTTGACGAAGGGCCAGAGTGTTGGCCTGTAGTCTTCGGAGCCTCCGGAGACTGGCCCCCCTCGGTAGATTGACTCTCGTCTGTTGAATCAGACGGAGTTGATCCGGAGCTCGCAGCAGGGAGGGAGTCTATATTTCTTTTGCCTCTTCCAGGCCCCGTTTGAGTGGCTCTTGGGATTGGCTCCGAAGTCGTCGAAGGTCCAGGGATTGTATCTTCCTGACGGACCTCTACAACAGAAGTGGACTCTATAAAAACAAAAGTATTATACATCGTATAAATATGTAAAATAAACATAAAAGAATTATTCGAAGTTTACCTTCGACATTCTGGCGACGGGTAATCATTGGACTATTTGGCGAATCGAAGGCGAGATCTTCGTCCGAATCAGCCGTCAAATCTTCGACTGCAGGAACATTTTCCTGGACAGTCCTTGTTGCCTCGTCAGGAATCGAAGCCATGGTGACTTCGACTCCACTCTCATCCACAGGAACTTCGTCCTGAGGTAAATCCTCTTGAACTGCCGAAGTCCTTGGTTGCTCAAGGTTCTCTTGAGACTCCGGCACGTTCATAGGTACTTCGGCTTGTGCAGTCCTTTGAGATGCATCTTCGTCAATCAGCTGCACAAGCAACCTCCCTTCGTCCTCTTGGGAGTCAGAGACTGAAGCCCTTGGGCTCGAAGGTGCAGGGTTCTTTGGCTTCCGAGCCACCTTCTTGACCGGAGTCTTGGCGGAGCTCGAAGTCCTAGCTTCAGCTTTCCTCTTTTTGGGTCCTTTCTCCGAAGGCACCAAATCCATCAAAGGGGGCGGAGTGATTTCCAGCATTCCCCACACTCTGTTAAATCTTTCTCAACTCCCGACCAACTTGATTCTCCATTCCTTTTCGGTCGGAGTTGGAGCACCCAAAATATTCTCCGAAGCCCGTATGATTTGCTCCGAAGTTATAGGGGCTGAAGAAGCTAAAAATGAATTAAGTTAGTTACTCTTTCGAATGAATATGCATAATATATGTTGTTTTCGAAGTTACCTGCAGGGCTCGAAGTCGAAGTAATTTTTCGGAGACCGCCTTCCGAATCCTCTTCGAAGATGATAGGCCAGTTGGCCATCAACGGAGGAATTTGGAGCCCGAGAAATTCTTCGTCTAAGTCTCGCATGCTTAACCTTCGACTGATCTTTTGAAGTAAGCTGAGGCGAGCTTCGAGCTGACCCTGGTCTGGATGCACAAGGGCTTCTTTTCGGAAGTTGATGGCCTTGGAAGGAAACTGAAGGGCGTATTCATCCCGAAGCCTGAAGTTAATACTTCCGAAGGCTACTACCACTTTTTCACCTCTGGGGCCTACGAAGGTTTTTGGATGGCACAAAACCCTATGCAGCGCAGCGAAGATCTCTGCCCTCCCCTCACAACCTTCAGCTCTCAACGCCCATTCGAAGATAGCTAAATGAGCTACTGCGTTCGGAGAAAGTTGGGGGAGAGTGACATGAAACAGATCCAGTACCTCGGCCAAGAAATCCACTGCCGGAAGACCTAAGCCAGCTTCGAAAAAACCTTCGAAGACGACCACTTCTCTGGGTCTTGGTGACGGGATAACCTCCTTTCCAGGTTTGCGAATCATAACTCCCACACTAATCTTCCCCTCTACTGCGACCGCCAGTGATTCTCTTTTGCAGGTCGAAGGTCCTAGATGGAAGGATTGATCCAGGTATTTTGTTGATGGCGGGCAGAGACCTTGATCACCAACATTTTGGGGATTTCTTCCTCCCACCGCCATAGATGTCGTTGCAGGTGTTGGAGGTGCCGTCGCCAATGCCGCAGCCGCTGCTGCCGCAGCCGCCTGCTGTCGAGCCAAGGCTGAAGGTGCTCCAGATCCTTTGGTTTTCGCCATTGAAGTTACTGAGTTGCTTGGGGAGAAGAATGGAGGCTAGGGCTCAAAGTGTGTTTTGTTTGCAAGAGAGCGGTGGAAAGGTACTTAGGAAAGTTCTAGGCCCTCTATTTATAGCCTAGACTTTACATTTTTTACTGTTAGTCCATGCCGTTTCGCATTCCTGCCGTTACT
The DNA here is from genome assembly GCA_019279435.1 of Zizania palustris. Lineage (NCBI taxonomy): Eukaryota > Viridiplantae > Streptophyta > Magnoliopsida > Poales > Poaceae > Zizania > Zizania palustris. The sequence continues at coordinate 14,076,680 of JAAALK010000079.1, forward strand.
TTTCTCCGAAATTAACGCACTCTGTAACTTCCGTTAGAAGAAAGAAGCCAACGGCTATTTCTTCTAAGTCTAAAAGGCTTTCGAGCTTCCTGAGTCAGTTCTAAGATAATTCGAAAGTAATTGTCTTAAAACTGATTCGAAGTTTTATATCTCCATACATTTCGGAGATAAATTAAAATCTAATAACCCCTACGCCTGGTTATTTTTTCTTCCGTATACTGCTCTCCTAACATTACAGGTTTAACGGAGAAGCGTATTCGAGGGGCTACTGTTGGGGGAAAATATTCCATCCTCAGGGTTATTGCAGTAACAACACAAAGGCAGATAATGGATTCGAAGGTTTCCTAAACATGCATCTTCGGAGATGTCCTGAGTCAAGCTCGAAGCATGAAGATGGACCTTAGTTCGGAGTATATCTTCGAACTAAGGCTCTTTGAGATCTTTTGTACCAGCTAAGATGGAAGACTTATCTTTTTTCTTATTAGATTAGTCTTTTACCATTTTAGCCCTATCAAGGGTACCGAATAGTTTCCACTATGTCGGTTGTAATAGAGGGGTAAATAGGTCTTTTTCTTAATGTTTGGGCCTATAAATACCCCCCATTTCACTATGTAATAGGGACCGAATACAAGTTATTCAATACACACATTCGAACTATTCTAAGTTATTATCCTTTCGGAGGCTTAGAATAGTTCACTTCGCAAACACTTCGTTTGCTAGTTTCTAATCTACAGAAACCTGTTAGCGTAATCTTTTGCGCCAACAGACTTAGTAGCAAAACGTAAACAGATCGCCAAAGCCTAAAAGTATCTAGCCTAGAAACGACCGGTGTCCTAGACAAAGAAACACCAATACAGTGCTAAAAGGCAGATTAACAGATCATTCAAAAAATGGAAGATCAAACTTCTCAGAAACAAATCATCACATCAATTGATCTAAGTACACGTAAAACGAGATGAGAAGTTACTATTCAAAGTTGTCTCCAGTAAGGTACTTGACGAAGCCTGTTGTGTCGAAGCCTGCAGTGTCGAAGCCTGTAGTGTCGAAGGTTGTAGTTGCCGAAGCCTGCAGATGTCGAAGCTGGCTTCGGAGAACACAGTGTCGAAGCCTGCTTCGAGGTATGTAGTGACAAAGCCTGCTTCAAAGTTGTCTGTCCTGAAGTATGCCTCGGGTTCATCACACTTCTGAGCAACGAAGCCATGTTCAGGAAAAATACAAATTCGAATCCAACAAACATCGAAGCATGGAAAACATTACTCGAAGTCTGCATCGAAGATAGCTGTGAAGTCTATACTTCGCACAAAACTTTGAACTGTACACAAGAGAAACTTCGAAGGACTTGACCCGTTCAAAGCTACAACATGTGTACTCTGAAACCAGACCAAACTAGACTTCGCTGGACAGTGCGAAGTCCCTGTATTGGCTTCGATTCTGCTGAAAAACAATTGAAGCTAGCACTACAAGGATGTGGGCCCACAGCCTGTACTTCGAATGTAAAACACTATTAAAGCGATGAAACACAAGCGAAGTACTCGAGCAAAAACTCAGAAGACCGTATAACTTTTCCTTTGCGTAGTGAATGTTGCTTCGAAGAAAAGTGCGCAGAAATCGATAGCGAAGCTATACACAGATAGCTATCGGACCCTCACAGAAACACACGGAACCATATGCAAAGGCTAAGAGCAAAAGTCTAAGAGCTTAGGCTGTTGAGCCTTGTCAGGCTATGTCCAAAAAACTACAAGGCTTCACATCTAGTTGCCAGGCTATTATCAAGACATTGAAGCACACATACTCTGTTCGGGTAAAACAAACACTAAAATAGCTGGTAGGACTAGAGACTCTAGGCAAGCAAATTGAAAAGTACTACTCTGATCATACTGTATCCACCGCTGCAATCAAGAAAGGCTAAGGATTAAAAAATAGTCCTAGACTGCAGCTAGTGCTCGAACAGTACAAGCTATCAAGTGAATAAAATCTACGACAGGAGAAATATTGAAGGCTTCGAGAGAAAAACTTTCTGGAGCAGATCGAATCAAAAAATCCAGTGATACACGCAAAACAAGGAGCTCAAAGAAAAAACAGAGAAAACAAAACGGCAGAGTTGTTTTGCTAACGAAGAACAGTGGTGGCGCGCACTGGGAGAAGTAGGAAAACGATGAACAAAAAGTGACCCAATTGATTAGTAAAGTGATTTCATAAGGGTGACCTAACCCTAGGGATTGGGGCCCTATTTATAGGCAGCCCAATTAGCCTAGAATATTCTACCAGACCCTTAGGGTTTTTTACAGACGCTGAAATAAAAGGAAAAGACCCAACTGCCCTTACGATATTTTTACAGACTCGACTGACTGAATGTGGGCCTAAGGACAAAATAGTAAACTCCTATTTACAAATATCTTATCCGGAAGCTAAGCTTTCGTAGCGACTACGGCTTCACTTCTGGACAGTCCGATGCGAGATCAGCGGTCGTCAGTTTTGCGCCGAAACTAACAAAGCGTCCACCGACTTTGCACAAGGTACTCAGATTGGGCCGGCCCGATTCCACAGCTCTCTCAGCCCGGCAACCGCTCGCCGCCCGTGTACCTGAGTCAATCCTGGTCAACAGCCCAGTGGATCCTCTGCTGCTCCTAGCCCATGTACTCGGATTGGGCCAGCCCAACTTCGCGGCCCCTCTGCCCGACAGTCGCTTGATGCCCATGTACCTGAGTCACACGCGGCCCAGACGCAGCATGTCTTCACTTTTCAGTCCTCTTTGACTACCATTGACAATGACTCATCACATCTGGAGCCATGAGGCCCACGCTCTTCAGCATGGCTCCTCAATCTCCCCCTTGATGAGTGCATTGTCAACACTTCACTTCTTCAGCTCTTCAGTACCTACGAACACATGTGGAAATACGAAAACAAAACACAAGAAAACAGAGAAGAAGAAAATAAAGTAAAAGTTTAAACCTAATGACCAAAAGTTAAATAAAAGCAAGAAACGGTCATTATGGTTAACCATAGGTAAAAACTCAAGACGGGTGCAATCTCAGAATCATCAACAAGGAAATCAAAAGAGTAAGGACAAACGGGACAAAAAATCCCCCTGAAACAAATCCCAGAGAAAGCTAAAACTCCCCCTTAAACTCTTCTCCCAAAATTTCTCCCCCTTGTTGACAAGTGAACTCATCAAGCGAGACTAAATGCACCCTAAAGAGACACCGACTCCCCCTGAAAAGCAACTCCCCCTCAAAATATGCAATGAATGTAACTGGGGTGCAGATGGAGTGAAGAAAGCATGCTTCTCAGATATGATTGACTGCAATTACAACATCTAACAAGTATAGCAAAAGACATATTGTCTAAGACACATGACATGATCAGTGCAACAGATGATATCTAAAGAAAATCATTAGCACGCATTTTTCAGTTTTTGCAAACAAAAGCATCACCACATTTTCCAATTGACACGCAAGGTAAACATGAGATGCAGAAGCTAACTGATATCTACCAAGCTAAGCATTGTCCAAAACAAAGTGCTTCAGAAAACTTGTTGTCTTTTTATTTTTCAGGCTTTTTCATTATCCTTTTTCATTTGTGCCAAGGGTTATTTGCATGTCAAACCTTATGCTAACCGACCAAGACAAGCCTAGGCCAGAACTGGACCATCGGAAGCTTAAGACATTGGTCTTGTCATACACTACACTGTCCTAGTTCATACCAAAGTGCTATGGTAAGCAGTCCAGAACAATGCAATGCGACAAAGAAAACCCACTTGGATCTTTTCAACTCAAGCATAAAAAGGTATGGAATTTTCATTCATTTTGGATTTTGATCATTTTTATAGCATATTTTCCATGTTAAAGCATAAAAGATGTCCAAGTTGCATATTTGCATCTATGTGAGGAACTAGCTACAAGGCATGTAACAGATAGCAAAAGCACTCAGCCTACACATGCTAGTTACCAGAAGCAATGGTGATCATTTTTCAAGTTTAAAGCATAAAAGCCATGCATATGACATATATCAGACATATCAAGTGAACTGAATCAAAACATGATCATTGACAAGTAATCAAAAGCATGTACCAGCTAGAATAAGTAAAGCAGTTCAATCATATAACAGAAGCAGGCTCAAAGTGTGATATGTGAATATGCAAGATATGAACACACACAAAAAGACTCAAGAAAAGAGTAAAGAAGAAAGAAAACTGACGCAAAAATATCCTAGAAAGGATACACAACACCCAAATCCCCTCGTAAACGCTCAAAGGTAGACTGATCTAGGGGTTTGGTGAAGATATCAGCCAACTGATGATGGGTATCAACATGAACAAGGTCAATGACACCTTTCTCATATTGATCCCGCAAAAAGTGAAAGCACACATCAATGTGTTTGGTTTTTGAATGGAGACAAGGGTTTTTCCCTACACTAATAGCACTAGTGCTGTCGCAAAACAAGGGAACCCTGGTAGGAAAGAACAACCCAAAATCTCGCAAATTGGAAATCATCCAAACCAACTGTGAGCAGCAGCTAGCAGCAGCTACATACTCAGCCTCAGTGGTCAAAAGAGCAACTCTAGATTGCTTTCGAGAAGACCAAGAAACAAGAGACGAACCAAGAAACTGGCAAGTACCGGAAGTCGACTTGCGATCCAACCGGCACCCACCAAAGTCAGCGTCTGAAAAGCCAGATAAATCAAGAGATGATGATGCTGAATAGTAAAGACCAAGATCAAGCGCATAGGTAAGATACCTGAAGATGCGCTTGACAGCCTGCCGATGATATGCGCGTGGTGAAGACTGGAAGAGCATGCACAATCCCACGGCGAACTGTATATCTGGCCTCGTCGGCGTCAAGTACAACAGCGAACCGATCATCCCTCGAAACTCTCTCTCGTTGACCTTGACGTTGTTCTCGTCCTTGTCCAGGCCCCCAGATGTGCCCATTGGGGTCATCTGAGGCTTCAGCTCTCCACCAAAGTCGAATTTCTTCAACATGTCCCGAGTGTACTTACCCTGTTGGATGAAGGTGTCGTCCTTGGTCTGCTTGATCTGGAGCCCTAAGAAGTACTTGAGCTCACCCATGAGGCTCATCTCAAACTCACTGTGCATCTGCTCAGAAAACTTGGACACAAGATCATTAGTAGTACCGCTAAAGATAATATCGTCCACGTAAATCTGAGCGACTAAGATATCTGAAGCATCTCTGAGCAAGAAGAGAGTTTTATCCACAGAACTCATCACAAAGCCCTTCCCCAACAAAAACTGCTTCAACCGTCATACCAAGCCCTAGGGGCTTGCTTCAACCCGTATAAAGCTTTTTGCAACTTAAAAACATGTCGAGGAAACTTGGGGTTCTCAAAACCGGGGGGCTACCTAACATACACTTCCTCCTCTATATACCCGTTCAGAAAAGCACTCTTGACGTCCATTTGAAAAAGCTTAAAACCCTTCGAAGCGGCAAAAGCTAAGAGAATGTGAATGAACTCAAGATGGGCAACAGGGGTGAAAGTTTCTTCAAAATCAATACCTTGCTTCTGGCAAAAACCCTGGGCAACTAGTCGAGCTTTGTTGCGCACGACAATCCCATCTTCACCTTGCTTGTTCTTGAACACCCAATTGGTGCCTATGGGGTTGCATCCGGGTGGCAGCTCAACAAGTGTCCAAACCCGATTGCGGACAAAATTCTCAAGCTCTTCTTGCATGGCATTAATCCAATTAGAGTCAAAAAGAGCATGAGAAATGTCTCTGGGCTCAAAAGATGCAACAAAAGCAGATTCAACAAACACAGCAAGAGAGTCAATAGACGAACGCAAAGTTCTCTCAGTCAAATCACCAATGATGAGCTTTGAGGGGTGATCACGCTGAACTTCTTGGGATCCCTGGTGATCAGAAGTCACTTCACTGGAGTCAGCAGCTGGCACCTCTGGACTTGACTGAGGGGGCTCGATCGAAGTGGAAGAAGTGATCAGAGGTCCGCCCTCGTCCTAAGTCGAAGTATCAGAAGGTGTGGGTTTTGCAAGCTGTGCAGAAGGCCCACCCTCATCAGCAGCTGGAGTGTCATCATCTTCTTCGAAGATGGACTCTCCGAGCTCACCATCTCCAGAAGGCTCAAAAGAAGGGTTCAAAGAAGGCATGGACTCATCAAAAGAATCCTCGCAAGTCTCGACAAGCTGCTGGGAATCGAGGTTCCAAATACGGAAGCCTCGAGAATGCAAATCATAGCCAAGAAAAACTCTGTCCCAGCAACGAGACTCAAACTTGTCCAAATGCCCTCCCTTCTTGAGCACAAAGCACTTGCAGCCAAACGATCGCAAGTGGCTCACCTTTGGTTGTCTGCCAAACCGCAACTCATATGAAGTCTTACCTAGGTAAGCTCTAAGAAAAATGCGGTTGGCCAGAGAGCAAGCCGTGTTCATGGCTTCAGCCCAAAAACACCTAGGAGTCCTATGCTCATCGACCATCGTCCTGGCCATCTCGACTAGCGTGCAGTTCTTTTGTTCCACAACGTCGTTCTGTGGGGGAGTGTAAGGAGCAGAAAACTGATGGTCAAGACCCTGATCACTACAGAAGCTAACGAACTGAGAGTTCTTGAACTCAAAGCCGTTGTCGGAGCGAATTGCTCGCATTCGACCATTGTTCTCATTCTTCAGCTTCAAAATCAGGTCATGAATAAAATGAAAAATTCTCATCCTTAGACTCCAAAAATAAAACCCACGAGAATCGAGAAAAATCGTGAACAATCACAAGCGCGTACCACTTCCCACCGACTGAGCGTACCCGAGCTGGATCGACAGTGTCCATGTGTAACAGCTTGCCCAGATACGAAGTCATCACCTAAGTCACAGGTGAGTGAGAAGTGACAACCATTTTCCCATGACGATAGGGATGGCAACTTAAATCCTTCTCTATAGAGCTCAACCTGACTAGCCGATCAAAACTCAAATGACCTAACCTCCTATGCCACTTCCAGAGCTCAAAGGAGGATCCAGCAATCAAACAGCGAGAAGGGCCAAAAGAACTAGAGAAGTCAATCCGAAAAACCTTACCGAATGGTAAGATCTGGCAAATCCAAGACCCTCTACAAGCAATCACAGAAGAACTGCCATTCTTAAAACGAACCTCCAACCCATCCTCAAGAAGTTGTGAAACAGAAATCAAATTGAAGTTCAAATTTCCAACCAAAGCAACGTTCTTCAAAGAGAAATGGTCAGAGATGCGAATTGAGCCAATGTCGTGTACCTTCCCGAATGTGATGTACTCTTTGGAGCTCGGGGAGTGAGACTGGAGAACCATCTGCGATGTCCCATCATGTGGCGAGAGCATCCTGAGTCCATGATCCAAACGTCCTCCAGTCCATGATCGTGCACAATCAGTGGTTGTAAGGGGGAGCAAATGGTCCGGCACCAGGTTTAGCAAAAGAACTAAACCAGTATCGAGCCATCTGCTCAAAAGACGGAAAGCAAAAACCATCAGAAGAGTTTGGACCAAAACGCAGCTCAAAGCGCGGTCCTCGGTTCTGCCTAAAGCCTCGGCCACGAGGTCCAGGACCATAGCCAAAACGGCCTGGAGCTCTGCCGGAACGAACACCACCATCTACAGCACGTGCATGAATGCCCTCTCCTCTACCACCACCTACATGACGCGGCCTGGCCTCCAGCCTCTCCTCGCATCGAGGAACTCTCAGTCTACCACCCTGCTGGTAGAACTGCTCCTCACCACCACGAGCTCTCTCTGCTCTCTCAACCCGCTTCCTCCTGAAGCAAAACTCCTCAAGATGCCAATCTCTCTGACAGTACTCACAATGATAGGTGGGCTTCTTGGGATGTGGTTGAGGCTTGGGGTTCTTAGGCTTAATGGTGTTTGGTGTAGTCTTCTTGGGTTGAGATGGTCCAGGAAGAGAGTCAAGAGAAGTGTGGAGGTGTTTGGGCTTTGGAACCCAGATGGGCTTCTTGGGTGGTGCTTTGGGCTGTTCTTGGATCACTCCATCCTTGGGCTGACTAGCCTAGAAAGACTCAGTGGAGTGAGTCTTAGGGTATCTCTGCTCAGGAGTCATTTTACTCCACTCCACTGCCCGGCTAATGGCACTCTCAAAGTCAGCCTTGGTGTAGGTGTAGCCTACCCCAAAGCCATCCTGCCTCTTAAACTGCTGGATCATCATGCCGAGCTGTGGCTCTCTAGCACTGATCGAACTCAGGATAGAACGGAGGTAAAAGTTTTCATTCTGGGAATCAGTTAGCTCCTCTCTCAAGGAAGCTAGAACCTCCACCTGAGACAAGTAGGTCTCACAGTCTCTATCTACTTGGACAGACTTCTCGGCTTTCAGCTTAATCAACTCCAGTCTAAGAGACAAGCAGTTCTCACAGAGAGTGGGTGAAACTGACAATGTCTCAAGCTCTAGCCTAGTCTGCGCCAGCTCAGCTCTCACTCTCTCCAAATCACCCAAATGCTTATCGCCCTTGGCTTTCAGCTCAGCTAAACTAGCTAGATGAGATGGGCAATCAGCACAGGGCACGACGACAGTGGCTTGAGCATCTTTCAGCTCCAGCTGAGCGCTTTCAAGCTCAGTGGCCAAAGCGTCCCTCTCATCAACCATTTCTGTGTACCTGGACTTCAGAGTCGATAGGTCACACAGAAGCAGCTCACACTTTGGGCACTCACTACTATCACCAAAGCAAGGGGAAGAAGATAGACTCTCAATTCTGCCGTTGGCCATGACAAGCTCACTCTCTAATTCATCTATCCTCTTCTTAGCCCCCCTAAGCAGTTTTTCACGATATTTTAACTCCTGGCGATTGCTTTCATGTAAATCAATGATTTCACGTTCATAAGATGATACCTTTTCGTTGTCGTCGTCGTCGGAGTCATCGGAGGAGCCCTTCTCTTCCTTATCCCCAAGAGCCATTGAGCAGAAGCTCTTGTGGGATCTTCGGCGCTGATGTGAGCGGCTCTTCGGTCTGTCCCCGAAGGCCATGAAGCAAAGGCCCACCGGATCATCCTTGTCCTTCCCCTTCCTGATGACGATCTCCTCATCGTTTGAGCTCGATGAAGAGGAAGAAGACGTGGAACGTTTGGAGTAGCTCTTCTCCATCTCGGCGAAGAAGGCCTTGTCCCACTTCTTGTTCTCTCGCCGGTAGTCCTTCAGGGCCTTTCTGATGAATATGGTCTTTGGCTTGCCCTTGTTGAAGGAGGAGCTGTCGTGCTTGCCGGAGTCATGGAAGCCACCACCGGTGCCCTTCTTGTGGCCATTGCTCTTAGGGCAGTCGGCAATGAAGTGTCCTGGGTCACCACACTCAAAGCACCCGGATTTTGGAACGTGTCTTTTGAACATTCTTTTGTCATAAACACGACGCACCCGGTTGTTAAAAAGACACAAATCATCATCTCCTAATGACTCGAGCTGGTCCTCAGTGATAGACATCAAAGAGAACTCAGCACAGCTCACAGAAGAGGGATCAACAGAAGGTGTAGCAAGGGCCAAAGACTTTGATCCAGAGCCAATGAGATTTGATCTCAACTGGGTATCAACCTCGGTGGCCTTCAACTTGCTAAACAACTCAGAAATGGGAAAGGTATCATAAGATGTGCTCTCAATGATAGAGGATACCTTGATCTCCCAGATCTTAGGGTCCAATGTATGGAGAACCTTGAGCACCTGCTCATGATCTGAGACTAATTGAACACCCTCGGCCTTGTTGGCCCGAATCTTGTTGATGATCGACTGAAAGCGACCAAAAAAGGCTTCAACAGATTCACCCGGCTTTTGTGTGAAGTTCTCATATTCACGCCGGTAGGTCTGATAGAGCCGAGCCTTGACCTGAGTTGTCCTCTCATGGTGTGCCTGAAGGGTAGCCCAGATCTCTCTCACAGTGGTGAGATGGCTTACACGCTCAAATTCAGTGGGACCTAAACCAGAAAACAAAATGTTCACAACTTTGTTATTGTTAAGATGCTGGGCGATGATACCGGGAGAATCACGCTCAACAACTGGCAATATGACAAACATAGTGTGAACACAAATGTCCCAGATGTTCGAGCTTTGGCTCATGAGATAGGCTCGCATGTGAGTCTTCCAATAATTATAGCCATAAGCTTCCAAGGACGGGACCTTTCCAGGAGATGTCATGATCACTACTGGGGTTTAGAACCGGTTAAGGTATGGAAAAACCCTAACTAGGCTCTAATACCACTTGTAGGACCGAAAGTAGCGACGAGAGGGGGGTGAATGGGCGCCTAAAAAATTCTTTCGAATCAATGGCCTGGTCCCAACACCCAACGCACCTCAAAGGACTTAGCAGCAAAACGTAAACAGATCGCCAAAGCCTAAAAGTATCTAGCCTAGAAACGACCGGTGTCCTAGACAAAGAAACACCAATGCAGTGCTAAAAGGCAGATTAACAGATCATTCAAAACATGGCAGATCAAACTTCTCAGAAACAAATCATCACATCAATTGATCTAAGTACACGTAAAATGAGATGAGAAGTTATTGTTCAAAGTTGTCTCCAGTAAGGTACTTGACGAAGCCTGCTGTGTCGAAGCCTGTAGTGTCGAAGCCTGCAGTGTCGAAGGTTGTAGTTGCCGAAGCCTACAGATGTCGAAGCTGGCTTCGGAGAACACAGTGTTGAAGCCTGCTTCGAGGTATGCAGTGACAAAGCCTGCTTCAATGTTGTCTGTCCTGAACTATGCCTCGGGTTCATCACACTTCTGAGCAACGAAGCCTAGTTCAGGAAAAATACAGATTCGAATCCAACAAACATCGAAGCCCGGAAAACAATACTCGAAGTCTGCATCGAAGATAGCTGCGAAGTCTGTACTTCGCACAAAACATTGTACTGTACACAAGAGAAACTTCGAAGGACTTGACTCATTCGAAGCGACAGTATGTGTACTCCGAAACTAGACCAAACTATACTTCGCTGGAGAGTGCGAAGTCCCTGTATTGGCTTCGATTCTGCTGAAAAACAATAGAAGCTAGCAATACAAGGATGAGGGCCCCACGGCCTGTACTTCGAACGTAAAACACTATTAAAGCGATGAAGCACAAGCGAAGTACTCGAGCAAAAACTCAGAAGACCGTATAACGTTTCCTTTGCAGAGTGAATGTTGCTTCGAAGAAAAGTGTGCATAAATCGATAGCGAAGCTATAAACTGATAGCTATCGGACCCTCACCGAAACACACGGAACCAGGATAAAAGGCTAAGAGCAAAAGTCTAGGAGCTTAGGCTGTTGAGCCTTGTTAGGCTATGCCCAAAAAACTGCAAGGCTGCACATCTAGCTGCGAGGCTACTATCAAGACATTGAAGCACGCATACTCTGTTCGGGTAAAACAAACACTAAAATAGCTGGCAGGACTAGAGACTCAAGGCAAGCAAATTGAAATGTACTACTCTGATCGTACTTTTGCCACCCCTGCAATCAAGAAAGGCTAAGGATTAAAAAATAGTACTAGACTGCAGCTAGTGCTCGAACAGTACAAGCTATCAAGTGAATAAAATCTGCGGTAGGAGAAATGTCGAAGGCTTCGAGAGAAAAACTTTCTGGAGAAGATCGAATCAAACAATCCAGTGATACACGCAAAACAAGGAGATCAAAGAAAAAACGGAGAAAACAAAACGGCAAAGTTGTTTTGCTCATGAAGAACAGTGGCGGCGCGCACTGGGAGAAGCGGGAAAATGATGAACAAAAATTGACCCAATTTATTAGTAAAGTGATTTCAGAAGGGTGACCTAACCCTAGGGATTGGGGCCCTATTTATAGGCAGCCCAATCAGCCTAGAATATTCTACCAGACCCTTATGGTTTTTACAAACGCTGAAATAAAAGGAAAAGACTCAACTGCCCTTAAGATATTTTTACAGACTTGACTGACTGATTGTGGGCCTAATGACAAAATAGTAAACTCCTATTTACAGATGTCTTATCTGGAAGCTAAGCTTTCGTAGCGACTACGACTTCACTTCTGGACAGTCCGATGCGAGATCAACGGTCGTCAATTTTGCGCCGAAACTGACAAAGCGTCCACCGACTTTGCACCAGGTACCCGGATTGGGCCGACCCGATTCCGCAGCTCTCTCAGCCCGGCAACCGCTCGCCGCCCGTGTACCTGAGTCAATCCTGGTCAACAGCCGAGTGGATCCTCTGCTGCTCCTAGCCCATGTACTCGGATTGGGCCAGCCCGACTTCGCGGCCCCTCTTCCCGATAGTCACTTGCTGCCCGTGTACCTGAGTCACATGCGGCCCAGACGCAACGGGTCTTCTCCTCTTTTCAGTCCTCTTTGACTACCATTGACAATGACTCATCACATCTGGAGCCATTAGGCCCACGCTCTTCAGCATGGCTCCTCAGGGGTCGGGAATGGCTAGTGGGAAATTTGTGGGAAAAATATATACTTTGGTTAATTAATCTCGTGAATATATGGCAACATATATGCATAAATTAATATAACAATCAGAAATCATTTTAACCCTAAGCTCGGATAAAATAAGACCAAAGCTAGGTTAATAATCTTTTGCTGACTGGCAGCGACGGGCAGCGAGGATGGGCTCTTGGGGCGGCGCCGACGGGCTCCAAGGACGGCGGCGACGGGCGGAGGGGGGCAACACGGGAGTTTAGGGTTTAGAAAATGAAACTAGGTTTTCGGACGGCGGGAATGGAAAGTATATATAGGTGTATTAGCAGTGGAGGGCATGCTGACGTCATCCTGCCTGCTACTGCTATTTTCTCTTAGTAGTGGCGGGCGATGATGTCACCAGCCCGCCACTACTAATCCGACCGCCACTACTAATAGAGGTAGGGATTATATATCTAGCATATAATACACTTCCTACAATGTCGAGAAACACTTGGTAGCGTAGTGGTGCGGGGGGCTCATTTGGGGCCATTCGGTTCGAGGTTCGAACCTTGCTGCCGGCATGCGGTTTGAGGTTTGAACCTTGCTGTTGGCCCCAAACAGTAAAAATTTTCAAAAATTTTCTATTGATGTTTAATTATATCCTTGTTTTATCTTGAACATGTTTTAACAATAAAAATACATATATTAACTATAATTAAATAATAACCTATATTACCAATATCTTAAACAAAATGACATAATTGATTTTACAAATACGCACGCTAAACATAAGGGATCTAGCCTTGCACTAATTTTCCATCGCCATCGGTGCGTAGATAAGGAATCACACTGCCAAATGATAGTTTTGCTTCAACCACATTGATCCTTGATATGTCAACGAAAAACGGCACCTCATCAAACTGATTGTATTCTTCTTCGTATTCGACTCCATCAACTCCAACAATTTTTTGTTTTCCTGGAGCAACGATGTATTTTTTTCTCATATTTAGGATCAAGTATGTAAAATACTTGTGCCACGGATTGAGCGAGTATCCAAGGGTCATCTTTATAAGCCACCTTACAATGGTCAACTATCGTAAACCCGTAATCATCCACCTCTGCACCTTCTAGATGTCTGACCCACTGGCACTTAAATACTGGGATTTCTATAGAGTTCTCGTAGTTAAGTTCCCACATTTCTTTGATGTATCCATAGTAAGCATTCTTTTGTCTAGTGCTATCTTCTGCATCTGCTCTGACACCACTATTTTGGCGCTGACTCTTTTGATCCTTTGCTTTGGTATAGAATGTGAAACCATTGATGTCATACGCTTGCCATGTATTAACCATGCTCAATGGACCGTAAGACAATTTATTTATCATCATCTCTTCGTCGGTTTCTCCAATCTAAATGTTTAGATCCCTCGGCCATGATGTGAAATGAATTTTGTGTTCTTTCATAATCCATTGTTCATCGTGATCTTCATTCTTTTCATGAAGCTCTTGCAGGTGTTGTTCAACATATGGTCTCATAATCGCCAACTGATGCATTACACTATAATGTGATTCTCTTATTATTTGGTAGCTATTGTCTCGTATGATTTTCCTGCCTTTAGTTCCTTTACCGGTGAGTCTTCCATGGTGCCGGGACACGGGAACTCCTATTGGTCTTCCATCTCTTATGTAATCTGCGTAGCACTCAATGACTTCCTCAGTCATGTAGCCCTCTATCATGGAACCCTCTAGATAAGCACGATTTCATATGTAACCCTTGAAGATAACCATTAGACGCTTGTACGCATACATATTGTGCAGGTACGTTGGACCGAGAACAAAGATTTGGTCTGCTATATGTATCATATAGTGCTCCATAATATCAAAATATGAAGGAGGAAAGCACATCTCAAGCTGACACATAGTCTCCCTCATTTGTTTAAGTAATGCATTTAACTCTTCAGTGTTGATCACCTTCTTTGATATGACGTTGAAGAAGTGACACATGCGTGTTATCACCATCTTCAAAAATGAATGTTTGATTCCTCTTACTGCGATGGGGAGGAATAGCCCAAGCATAACATGACAATCATGAGTGTTGTAGCCGCTCATCTTCAAATCTGCTACAGAGACAATATTCTTTATATTCGTTAAGAATCCTGTTGGAACTCTAATTCCATGTAGACACCTACAGATTGATCTTTTCTCGTCAATTGTGAGGTTATAGCTAGCAGCCGGAAGGAAAAATTTTCCATTTGCCCTTTCCTGTGGGTGAAGCTCGGGTCTAATTCCGAGAGTTTGAAGGTCCCTTCGTACTTTGAGTCCATCTTTTGATTTGCCTGATATGTCTAACAAAATACTGATGGTGCTTTCGAAGACATTCTTCTCAACGTGCATTGTATCGATAGCATGACCAATCTCCAACTCCTTCCAATAGGGAAAATATCTAAAGAAGATTGACTGCTTTTTAAATGGAGCGTCCTTTGAATTTTTTCAGATTTCTTCCTCTTCTTTCCGAAAACAACTTTGATATTCTTTACCATTTCAAATAGAAATTTGCCATCTCGATGTCGTGGAGGCTTTCCAAGATCGATTGTACCATTGAAATGGTTCTTATTTCTTCGATATTAGTGGTTTTTTGGTAAAAATCTGCGGTGTCACATATATATCGTCTTAACGAATGATGGAAGATGCATAGATTCTGTCTGGTCCACACACACTACACATGTTGTCTTTCCTTTAACCTGTCCTGTTAGGGACATACGTCCTGGGTTGTCAGCTATGGTGCAAAAGATCATGGCTCTTAGATTGAAGTGCTCTTTCTTGTGCTCATCCCACACACAGACACCATGTTCCCATAGACATTTCATATCCTCCATCAAAGTTTCTAGAAAGATATCAATGTCATTGCCAGGTTGTTTTGGACCGGAAATTAGAGTAGTGAGCATAAGGTATTTTCTTTTATGGCACAACCATGATGGAATGTTGAACAAGCATAGAAAGACCTGCCACATACTGTGTGGGTTCCTCATCTCACCGAAGGGATTCATTCCATCCATGCTAAGTCCCATCCTAATATTTCTAGGATCATCTGAGAAATCTGGATGGGCCAGGTCAAATGATTTCCACTGCCTAGCATCATCCACAAGGTGCCGAAGTTTTCTGTCCTTCTTTCGCCCAGCAAAATGCCAGATTAATAGTTCAACATCTCTAGGATTATAGAACATACATTTCAAGCGAACAATCACCGGTAGGTACCACATTACTAAGGCTGTAACTTTCCTCTCTGTGTTTTTTCCAGGATGGTCTGCAATAACATTTTTATTTCTCTTTTGCAACTTCTTATTCTTCTTCTGGTGGTCATTCTTGTCCTCCACACAGTCATTTGGACGTTTGTATCGACTTGCGTTGCACTGTGGACATCTCTCTAACAATCCATACTCCTTTCGATATAGGATACAGTGGTTTAGGCATGCATGAATCTTCTGAACACCCAAAGTTAACGGACAAATCATCTTCTTTGCTTGGTACGTATCAGATGGTAGACCATTGGGTTTTGGGAAAACCTTTTTAGGAGTTTTAAAAGATCTGAAAAACTAGTGTCAGACCATCCATTGCTGGCCTTCAGTTTCATAAGCTCAAGAATTGTGTACAACACAGTATACTGCTTATCGCATTCATGGCGTTCCTCGTAAAGAAGGTTTTTTGATGCTTTGTCAAGTGCTTCAAAGTTACCGTATCCTTTGGTTGTAGTTCTCTGCAACATCACCTCAGGCGCAACATTTCGCATCAGTCCCTCCACATCAAAGACATCATCATCATGTTGATCAACATCATCATGTGTTATGTCGGATGTATGATCACAACCTCTTCTATGTTGATGAGCATCTTGCGGCACATCAGAATCTTCAGGAGGATTTTGGCCCATCTCACCGTGTTTCGTCCATATATAATAGTTCTTCACGAAACCATTTTTCAATAAGTGAAATCGTATGGTTTCACGATCAGAACACGGATACATCGCTTCGTTTTTACAAACTTTACAAGGACAATATATTTCCTCTTCACTCTGACGGGAAGCATATTGTGCGGCAGCTTCAGTAAATTCAGTTACTCTGTTAAAATATGCCACCACATCTCCGTCGTTGGACGAGTACATCCAGGACCTGTGCTCCATCTAAAACATATATTATTTGAAAAAATATTAATTTTAGTAATTTACAAATTGAAAATATATTGATTTATTATCGCTCATAACAACATTAATTAAAAATGCTTTAATTCAAACTATGTATTACGCAGAAAAAAATTATTAAATAAATTAACTACATTGGTTTCTCTCTCTCCAAACAACATAACTCTAGAGCTATAATCATAAATCAAATTAAAAAGAGATTAAAATGACGTAAATTAATATACAAGTGATGAATAATTGTGAGGAGGGTCATTTTTGTTCATTTGGGAGAAGGAAACATTGTAAATGGAAGATTATTTGAAAATTTTTATTCACAAACCCTAAATTAGTAAAACGCTAATAACTCATTATAGACATGATTAAATACAAAAAAATGTGAGATTCGGCATGGATTTACCTCCTAGAATGGAATCCTTCAAAAGAAACAAAAACAAAGCCTCCCCCTCTTTATCTAGATTTTTGTCGCCATTGTACGTACAAAATTAAATGTGAACTCCGGTAGAGCTCGGGGTGGAAGAAGGTGCACATTTATAGCCAGAATAGTAGTGGCAGTCACAAGTGATGTCATCAATACTTTAGTGGCGGACAGTGTAGCAGCGGCGGGCAGCACCAGCGCCTGCCACTGCTATTGGTAAAATAGTGGCGGTCCGGGATGACGTCAGCACCGACGGCCACTACTTTACCAATAGTAGTGGCAGGCGCTGGTGCTGCCGTTAGCACCAGCAATTGTAGTGGCGTGCATCTAATGGTCCGCCACTATAGTGTTTTTGCCCAACGCCACTACAGTGATGGTTTGTAGTAGTGAATGGAACAAGGTGTCAAATTGGTTGATGGCCCCAGCTTGCTTTTCTCCTCTTCCAAGAACTCTCTACAAGAATCGGATCAATGTCATGTCATCAATAAGTTACTACAAAATAACCAAAACATGGAGAAATATAAGAACAGACCTACATAAATCCTCAAGTTCATCGAAATGTCGCAAGACATATCGGTGTGCCTGAACAAGAAAATGCTTATCAACGTTGACCACAATACACTTTCCAATTTGTTCACCAGCACTATCAAACAAGTACAAGCATTTTTTTTTCATGAGAAGATTCAGGATTTCTAGATGGCCTAGTAAGACGAGTAGTTCCTTCTAAAAATCTTGAACAAAAGTCCAAGCATTCCTCCATGAAATATCCTTCAGCAATTGATCCTTCTAGGTGAGCTCTATTCTTAACAAGTGCCTTTAGCCGAACAAAAAACCTATATGCAAATATGCAATTATGAACATGTGTAATTTGTCAAAATGATGTATTGACAACAACAGTGCAAACTAAATGAAGTAAAACATGATGTATTGAAGCTTTCCCTACTCATCAACATCTATCACTTTGGAGCACAACATCTTGAAGAAATTAGATAGTTCAACAACTATCCTCATGACATCTTTGCTAGGGTAACAGGATCGGAGCGCCACCGGTAGAATGTCATGTAGTGAAACATGATTGTCATGACTCTTAAGTCCACTTAATGTAAAGTCTTTCATGTTCAGGGGTCCTAAGGTTTTTAATTACTGAGCAAAGGATCTCCTTTTTCTCTCTAGACATGGTAAAAGGTGCATTAGGAAGCGTCTGTTTTCCATCATTATGTACAACAGGATGAAGATCCTCTCGAATTCTAAGTTCAACTAAATCTAGTCGTACATTAAGGTCATCCTTTGTTTTATGACAAATAGCTAACAAAGTCGAGATAAAGTTGTCGCTCACATTTTTCTCTAAGTGCATTACGTCTAGATTGTGTCTTAATCTATTCTGTTCCCAATATGGTAGATTAAAGAACACTGACCTCTTTTTCAACCAATCTTTAGGATTCTTTACCGCCTTACTAACACTCCCATTTGACTCATTATTTTGTCCTTTTGTTTTACGCTTGCGTTTCTTAGCACTTTCATCTGCCACTTCCTTATTCTTGCTTTTCTTGTTGTCCTTCTTTGCTATACTCACCTTTTTTCCCTAGCACAAACTCTCTCCCTTCTAACATTTTAAGAATAGTGCTCACACTCATTGTTTTAGGTGCAAGTTCAGTCTCTATGGAGCAATCAAACTACATCCTTTGCCTTCGGTATCTGTGATTTTCTGGCAGCCATCGATGATGACCCATATAACACGACTTTTTACCATGCTTAAGGCGAAATGATTTTGTCGCTGGACCACAAGTAGGATAGGCATATGTACCACCTGTGCTCCATCCACTTAGGTAACCTAATGCTGGAAAATCATTTATAGTCCAGAAAATTGCAGCTTTGAGATGGAACTCTTTTTTCGAAGAGGCATCAAATGTTTCAACTCCATCCCACAACAGTAAAAGCTCATCAATTAGGGGCTACAAATATACATCTATATCATTACCAAGAGAATCTGGTCCAGGGATAATCATTGACAACATGAAAGATGTTTGCTTCATGCAGATCCAAGGTGGTAGGTTGTAAGGAACGAGCATTATTGGCCATGTACTGTGCTTCAAATTCTTATTCCCAAAGGGGTTAAATCCATCACTTGCAAGACCAAGGCGTACATTTCGAGCATCTACTGTAAATTCAGGATGCCTATCGTTAATTTCTTTCCAAGCTTCACCATCTGCTAGATGTCGTAGTTTTCCATCTTTTGTTCGGGCCTCATGCCATCGCATATCATCTGAAGTTTTCGTAGTTGAAAATAACCTCAAGATCCTAGGTATCAATGGAAAATACCGTAACACTTTTGTTGGTTTCCTTTTCCCCTTTGGTTTAGCTGATGAGGCATTCTCTTTAACATCTTTCCAACGAGAGCTCCCGCACACATGGCAAACATCGTTTTGGCATGTTCACCTCTAAAAAGCATGCAATCTTTGGGGCAAGCATGGATTTTCACATAATCAAGACCTAGTCCACAGATGATTTTCTTCGCTTCATAATATGTCTTAGGAAGATTTGCTTCATGAAGTAGCACGTCAGATAGTAGGCCCAATAGTGATGCAAATGATTCTTGTGACCAACCATGTAAGCACTTCATGTGATATAAGTGCACCAAAAATGACAACCTTGAGTACTTACAATCAGGGTATAACCTTATGTGTGCATCCTTTAAGAATCTTGCATATATATTATGATCCCTCCTAGAATCATCGCCTTCACTTGAATTCACATTAATATCCTCTGGGAATTATGTTCCATACTTGCAAATCTTGCCTAAAAATCACTTGCTTCACCTTCAAGCATTCATGCAGCCCTACCAAATGCAACATGTAGTAGTTCTTCCATGCTATCCGATCCTCCATCCCGGTGACCTTGTACTATACCCGTGGCAGACAATGTGGTCATATTAGGAACATCATCAAATGCAATTGTTGGTCAGTCATAATTCTCACCATGATGAACCCAATAGGTATAACCTTGAAGAATACCTTCACACCTCAGATGTGTCTTAACTTCATCACGAGTCTGGTTTATTCTATTCATGCACTTTTTACATGGACACAATATCTCGCTGTCAGGTGAAAGGTCCCGATAAGCAAAAGTCAAAAATTCATCAACACCATCTTCATATGCAGTCTCCCGTCTTGATTTTTTCATCCAACTTCTATCCATCACCCTATGTAAGCACATGTGGAATTTAAATCAAACAAATCAGCCTTAATTTAAAAAAATGTTTAGATTATAGCTTATGCTTCAAGAAATCTAACCATGACAACAAATAACAAGGAAGCTCAATCATATCATACATTTACATTACAACATGGTTGTAAACAAATGTAACAACAATTTACCAACTGTGAGCATGGACTGGCCCTTAATTTGAGGATATATTCACTAGCTTTCTTCCCCCAATTAAACCCCTCGGAGATTACACATGGACTTAAAGTCCAATAATCCATCATCTAAATGATGTTGCTCCTTTTTTAAACTTGATTGGATAATTGACGACAGTGCACACATATACTACACTAGTATAGGGAAAAAAGGGGTCTCCATTGTAGAGAGAAGCAAACATCCAAGCAGTTGTATGTGGAGGATCGAGCAACAGGGCCACCGACCTGGTGTATGTTGATGATGACGATGACCTTGGTGACCAACGGATCTCGGTGGCACGTCTCGTGAGCAGAGAGAGCGAGGGGCGGTGCAGCGGAGGGAGGGGTGGCGTGGTGCGGTGACCAGAGGGAGGGGCGGTGCGGCGCAGTACGCGGAGTGAGGGGCGGTGCGACACAATGCGCGGAGGGAGGGAGCGGCGCATTGCATCTCTGGTTGTGGCACGTCTCCGATGGCGGCGCGGGCTGAGGCCGACCAGGAGGCGGTGTGGTGTGGCGCGTTCGAGGGAGGGCACGACAGCGGCTGCGCTAAAATGGGATTGTTGGGGGAAAATATCTCATCTTCGGGGTTATTGCCGAAGCAACATAAAGGCAGTCAGCTGGTTCGAAGGTTCCCCGAAGATCATCTTCGAAGATACCCGGAATCAAGTTCGAAGTACGAAGATAGGCATTGGTTCGGAGTACATCTTCGAATTAAAGCCCTCCAAGATCTTTTCTGCCAGCTAAGATGGAAGACTTATCTTCTTTCTCATTAGATTAGTCTTTTACCATTTTAGCCCTATTAAGGGAACCGAATAGTTTCCACTATGACGGTTGTAATAGAGGGGTAAATAGGTCTTTTCCTTAATGTTTGGGCCTATAAATACCCCCCATTTC
The DNA here is from genome assembly GCA_019279435.1 of Zizania palustris. NCBI lineage: Eukaryota > Viridiplantae > Streptophyta > Magnoliopsida > Poales > Poaceae > Zizania > Zizania palustris. The sequence continues at coordinate 14,097,892 of JAAALK010000079.1, forward strand.
ACCCTGTAATAGGGACCGAATACAAGTTATTCAATACACACATTCGAACTATTCTAAGTTATTATCCTTTCGGAGGCTTAGAACAGTTCTCTTCGCAAACACTTCGTTTGTTAGTTTCTTTTCTACAGAAACCTGTTAGCGTAATCTTTTACGCCAACAGTTGGCGCCGTCCATGGGGAACCTAGTCCGAAAAACTTCGTTCTCTACCAACTTCTTACATCATGCCTCCTAAGCGGAGCGCACCTCGCAATCCTACTCGGAGGTCCTCTCGGATCTCCGGAGAGATACCCTTCGACACAGTTGAAGTCGGAGGGTCTTCGGCTTTCCCTCCGCAAACTCCGGAAGGGGCTTCTATCCCTCGAACATACGAAGCCTCTCCGCCAACCCCTTCCATACTCCGACAGCCCGGAGTCACTTCTCCACCCTCCATCCCGATTCGAACTGATCCTACCAGTTCTCAAGACCCGGAAGGTCCTTCCGGAGGAGATGAAGATAACCTTGGGGATATGGCCACTCAAATGGCCAACCTTCAAGCTGAGGTAGCAAGGTGGCGACAAGAAGCTGCGAACAGGCTTCGCTCTCAAGCCACCCCAACTATTCCAGAAGTGCCCGAAGACGATGATCTTGGTTATCCTGAAGCCCCGGAGAACGCCTCTTACGACAATGAATCTCCATTGCATCCTGAGCTGCAGAAGGTTCGCTTTGATCCAAAGTTTAAAACTTCGAAGCTCTGTAAGTATGCCGGAGATGAAGATCCCGGAGAGTTCGTGCGTTCTTATGCCCTAGCGATTGAGGCTAGCGGCGGAGTTAGAGACACTATGGCGAAGTGCTTCCCGTTAGCTCTTCAAGGAGTGGCATTGAGATGGTTCTGGTCTTTGAAGCCAGGATCAATCAATTCTTGGTCGCAGTTGAAGAGGAAGTTTATAAGTAACTTTCAGGGCACCTTCGTGCCTCCTATGTCAACAGGAAGCCTTTTCCAGGTGAAACAGCTCCCCGGAGAAACATTGAGGCAGTATTTTAAGCGCTTCGCTCATACGAAGTCGCAAATTCGGGGGCTGTCCACATCTTCAGTGGTTGATGCGGCTCGGGAAGGCGTCAGTCATCAAGGCCTTCTAGATAAACTGCATCGGAAGAGCATCTCCTCAGTCTCACAGTTGATGTCATACTTCGAGGAGTGTGCGAGGTCAGAAGAGGGTTGGCTTCGGAGGACTGCTGCTACTTCGTCCATATTGCAAGAAGTCAAAGCAGAAGTGAAAACTTCGGCACAGCCGCAGGAACCAGTCTTCGAAGTGCAACATGATCGGAGAAGAGGGCAAAAGCACCCTCGCTCTGAAGTCTTGAATATTGCACCCCCACAGAAGTTTGCACCAAGAGCTCCACAGTCTACGGGGAACAAGGCCAGCGGCTGGAGGCCGCCAGGGAAAACGGCTGGCAAAGGCTAGACCCTTTTTTGCTGTATTCATGGAGAAAATCGAAGCCATGCAACTGACACTTGCAAGGCTATCCTTACCCTAAGGGGAGAGTACTTGGAGAGAACTTCGGGTCGAGGCAGTACCGACCGAAGTCCAGCAGCAGCGCGCCCAGACCCGGTCCAGGCTGTGGCGCGGATAGAAAATTTTGATGCTGCAAGGCACCCTCCGGTGGCCAATGTTATGCCACCTCCGAAGCAAGAGGAAGGGCAAGATAGAGGAAAAAGAGTAGTTCTCCCTATCTCCGGAGGAGGTACCCTCGGAAGCATGTCCAAGAGACAGCGAAGAGAGTACGTTCGGGAAGTAGGTCATATTGGGACTTCGTCATCTGCAGCTGCAATGCCGAAGTGGTCTCATGTTCCGATATCTTTCTCTGCGGAGGATGCAGCTGGTATTAAGTTCCCGCACGCAGATCCATTGGTTATCACTGCTGATATTGCAGGGACTGAAGTCCGAAGGGTGCTAATTGACGGAGGTAGTTCGGCAGATATCATTTTTGTGCAAGCCTTCGATCAGTTATGCATTTCCAGGAAGCATCTCCTCCCAGCGGCTCGTCCTCTGCAAGGCTTCGCAGGACCTCCGCTTGATGCACTTGGCCAGATAGGCCTGGAAGTTACCTTCGGAGAAGGTTTATTAGCCCGAACTAAAGAAGTTATTTTTGACGTGATAGATGCCCCGTATGCTTATAATGTCATTTTCGGACGGGGCATGTTGAATCAGTTCAGAGCTGTGGCGCATCACAACTACTTGTGCATGAAGATGCCCACACAAGCAGGAGTCCTAACAATCTTCGGAGATCAAGCCATTGCTAGGAGGGTGGAATATGGTCACGGTCCCCCTCTTGATCCGAGGCAAGTAAACAGTGTGCAGGATAATGAAGAAATTTTTTTAGCCTTCTCCGAAGCTTCGAAGAAGTCTTTTCCGAGACCAAGTCCCGAATGAGAGATTGCAATGAAGGTCATTGTTAAAGATGGTAAAGAGTACACTTTTCAATTTGGTAAAGATTTACCTCCTGAAGTTGCGACCTCCTTGGAAAAGGTAGTGGAAGAAAATTTGGATGTCTTCGCTTGGTCTGACGAAGATATCACCGGAGTCGATCGGGATATCATTGAACACAGTTTACTTGTAAACCCGAAGGCCCGGTGATGGGGGATTGGTCCCGATCTTCCGCTAGGTAAGGGATAAACTTGGGTTGGTGGAGAATCTCGACGTTGGCGATCCAAGGCTCCGGTCCGGCGGATCAAAACCTCGCAATCGTTACACCACTGTCTCCGTTGGTTATCAACCACGCAGAACGCGATTGACCTCGCCACGAAGGCTAATTCCTGCAAGCGAACCCAAGAACACAAGCAAGAACAGGAAGGATACAAATCGAATGCCAAATCACAGACAAACGAAGATAAGGTGAGGTTTCACAAACGCCAATGCAGCAGCCAATCGGTCCGGTGCAAGAGGCGGGATCTAAACACAACAGTGTAGATGCAACAAAGCAAAACCTAACCCTAGAGGTGGCTGGCGTGAGAATATATAGGGCGGCGGCCTGTGGAAGGTGAACAGACTTGGGCTGTGGGCTAGAAGACGTACAGACTCAGATTATGGCCAACACGGCCCAGTTCTGTCACGCAGGACTGTTTAAATTACACAGAACGACTCGAGACTCCAAATGAGGTGAAACCAACGGCAAACGATCCGTCTTCTCCTCAGCTTTCCAAAAAGTCAAAGAACGCGCCAATTGGACTTCGTATGAGGAAGTTATGCCCATTTTGGTGAAAGGTGGTCGATGTAGTCCGAACCAGCGAATTCTTGACTTCAAATCATCCGTGCGGCTCCATCTTCAACTCCAACTCTCCTATTCCATCTCCCATGTTCCTAAGCAACAAAATATCACTAGTATTCAGTAGCATCCCATCCAAACAAATATAATCAAAGTTGCTAAGGAACGAATTAACCTCATGGTTCAAGCGACGGGCACGGGCGCGTGTGATTGGTCCTTGTAGTTGAATTGTAGGTGGAGGCTCCATGTGTGTATCATGTGAAGTGATGTCCTCATCACCCGGCTTGTTCGACAAGGACTCCGGAAGATGTCCGCAGAGAGAGCTGCTCTAGCTAAGGACGAAGTTGAAAAACTGTTGAAGGCTGGGATTATCAGAGAAGTGGCTCACACAGAATGGTTAGCCAACCCAGTCTTCGTCAGGAAGAAGTCTTCCGGGAAGTGGCGCATGTGCATTGATTTCACATCCTTGAATAAAGCATGCCCACGTGACCCCTACCCCATGCCCCGAATTGATCAACTGGTTGACTCCATCGCAGGTTCAGAGTTATTAAGCTTCCTTGACGCGTATTCTGGTTATCATCAAATATGGTTGAAGCGCGAAGATGAAATCAAGACAAGCTTTGTAACTCCTTCGGGAGTCTTCTGCTATGTAAGAATGCCCTTCGGCCTAAGAAATGCCGAGGCTACTTTTTCAAGATTAGTTGCTAAGGCTCTAGGTCATCAACTAGGTCGCAATGTAGAGGCCTATATGGATGATATTGTAATAAAGAGTGCCTTAAAGCACCAACATAGCCTAGACTTAGCAGAAACATTCAATAGCCTTCGAGCATGTGGGATCCGTCTTAACCCCGAAAAATGTATATTCGGAGCTAAGGCTGGAAAGTTGTTAGGGTATTTAGTTTCAAGCAGGGGAATTGAAGCTAGCCCTACTTAAATAACTGCGCTGCAGAAGATGGCTCCTCCGGAGAATTTAAAGCAAGTGCAAAAGCTGACTGGACGTCTGGCCGCACTTAGCAGGTTTTTATCAAGGTCTGCGGAGAGGAGCTTGCCAATATTCAAAGCTTTGAAAGGGTCCGAAGATTTTGCATGGACACCAGAGTGTCAGAGAAGCTTCGAAGATATTAAAGATTATCTCAGTAATCTTGCTACACTCACGGTGCCTATTGCGGACGAAACCCTACTCCTGTATCTTGCAGCTACAGGTTCAGCTGTCAGCGCAGTCCTTGTCAGAGAAGTGAATTTCAATGGGAAGTTGGTCCAAAATCCTGTCTATTTTGTATCCGAAGCATTGTCAGGAGCGAAGACAAGATACTCCGAACTTGAGAAGTTCGTTTATGCTCTGATAATGGCTTCGAGGAAGCTAAGGCATTATTTTTTGGCTCACAATGTAATTGTACCAACTTCGTATCCCTTAGGAGATATGCTCCGAAGCAAAGATTCCACTGGAAGAGTTCGATAATAGAACTCTTGCAACGAGGAACAAATTTGCCCGAAGAGCCCCAGTTGTCAAGATTAAAGCTCAGAGCAAGAAACTATCAGTTAATCAACGGTATATTATACAAGGCCGGAGTATGTTCCCCTCTACTCCGATGTATATCTCAAGCCGAAGGCCAAGAAATTCTTCGAGAAATTCACGAAGGCCTTTGTGGAAGCCATTTAGCCCCTAGAGCTCTGGCAGGAAAAACACTTCGCCAGGGGCTTTATTGGCCCACAATAACAGCTGATGCGGAGAGCTTGGTCCGCACTTGTCAAGGATGCCAGTGGATGGGTCGACGGAGTCATCGCCCACCAACAGCTCTTCAAGTCATTGCTCCGGTATGGCCCATGGCCAGATGGGGTATGGATCTAATTGCTCCCTTTCCGTTAGCAAAGGGAAATTTGAAGTTCGCAGTGGTAGCTATTGAATATTTTTCTAAGTGGGTGGAAGCAGAACCCTTAATAGCTATCACTTCGAACAATGTACAGAAATTCTTCGGGAAGAACATTATTTGCTGGTTCGGAGTGCCTAGATATCTCACAGTTGATAATGGAACACAGTTCGACGCAGAACCCTTCAGGAAGTTTTGCGAAGACCTAGGCATTCAGCTTTGTTTTGCTGCAGTGAGGCATCCTCAGTCAAATGGAGCCGTAGAGCGAGCCAACGGAAATATTTTATCAGGGCTAAATCGAAGAATAGTATGATTAGCAAAGGGACTGTGGACCGAAGAGCTTCCGAAGATTCTATGGTCCATTCGGACTACGCAAACAAGGTCCACAGGTTTTACTCCGTTCAGACTACTATTCGGAGATGAAGCTATACTCCAACGGAGCTCAAAGGGGGATCATTTCGCAGCACCGAACCGGACATTGAAGAAGAAAGACAAGCTTCGTTAGATTTGTCAGAAGAAACAAGACTTCGGGCTGTAGCTAATTTATCAAAGTATCATCAGCAAATGAAGACTTGGTATGACCCAAAGGTTAAACTCAACGAGTTAAGGCCGGGTCATCTTGTTCTACGAAGCATTATAGCACCAGGGAAGTTAGGCAATAAATGGGAAGGTCCATATCTAATTGTCCGCTCGGGGCGTCCTGGTTCATTTAAATTAGCTAATTTAGAAGGTGAAGAGTTAGCACATACTTGGCATGTGGAGCACCTAAAGCGATACTTCGCATAAGGGCTCCTTGTAATTCGCTTGTAATCACCTCTAAATTAATAAAGCATATGACCCTGATAGTTGCCTTCCCCTCATAGACTTCCAGCTTCCGAGTGGACGCACTGGAACCGCGGGGTCGACCGAGAGGGAAGTGTCATTAAGCTGGGTTGTATTTTCGGACTTCGAACCCATAAAGTTCGAAGCCTCCGACGTGGGGGCTGACATAATCCGGAGCCCAGGCCACTGGCTTGTAGGCATCCGTAAAAGAGCCCAAAACCACACTCTACGGAGTCCAAGCCATTGGCTGGTAGACTTCCGTAAAAAGAGCCGTAGGTGGCCAAAATCTACGGAGTCCAAGCTGCAGCTTGCAGACTTCCGTAAAAAGAGCCGAAGGTGGCCAAAATCTGCGAAGTCCAAGCCATTGGCTAGTAGACTTCTGCAAAAAAAGCCGAAGGTGGCTAAATTATACGGAGTCCAAGCCATTGGCTAGTAGACATCCGTAAAAAGAGTCCAAAGAGACCATTGCAAACTCCGAACCATTGGTTCGTTAGAGATCGCAAAAAACAAGCCGAAGGTGGCTAAAGCAAAACAGCATTTGAGCCATGAGCTTCGAATGTCTGTTAACATAGTCCAAAGTGACAAATTTCTTAAGACACTAAAGTGTCCTGAAAGTTATCTCAATTGATTTCTTTCGTAAAACAAAGGTACTAAGTTACCATTCTTCTGACTGCAAAAAGTCGAAGACATTTCATAAGATTTCAAAAAGATCTTTAAATGACAGAGGGGCTCCGAACCCCCAAAAAATTGTACTCCAAAGTTTTTTCTTTGCGCATAACCATCTTTGAATACATTTCGAAGTTGCTTATACCCAAAGAGGGGCTAGTAAATATGGAGACAATTTTAAATCGGCATTCATTATTGAAATAAATGTGTTTACAGATTACACTATGAAAAATTGATATCTATACCAAGAAGGAATCGGAGACCTCTTCGGTCCCGAGAGCTAGGGGTGGAACAACTGGTTCCAACGTCGGAAGTCCTAAGAACTTTACGCTTAACTCTCTTCCTCCCCTTCGAAGCTCTAAAATCCTTCTGCTCTTGTTGAAGCTCGGCCCAAGTTCGAAGCCGCTCGGGGCTTCTTTCCCAGCTTCTAAGATCTTCAGATCTTTTATTTCGAGCTTCACTTTCGTCTTCAGACCAATTAGTGTCTTCAGAAGACGAGGTGTTTGCGTCAACTTCTTTATCTTCCTCTTTAATATAAGACAATACGTCTTTGATTACTTCGGGCGCAATTACGCCGGAGTCTTCTCGAGGAATAAGAAATCGAGGACGTTTATAACTCTTTAGAAGTTCGAAGGTTTTCCACAATGAGCGAAGTTCGTTGTTAAGCTCTAACACTTCGATATCTTCCATAAGAGGCAAAGCCTAAAAATATGACAAACAAGACTTTCATTGATAAATGTTTACAAGCATGAGCTTTACATAATCAAAAAATCCTAAATGATTCCTAAACCTGCGGGTTCGGAGGAGGCTGACTGCTTGAAGCTTGGCTCCGAACTTGCTTCTGGCGTTGGCCTTCATCGATCCAAGCCTTGATCGCAGAACGACCTTCGGCTCTCCATGAGGTTTGAAAGGCTCGCCAGGCGGCAGTCACGCCTTCGGAAGGATTCAAAAGCCGCTCGTCGTCGAAGGTAATGGAGCCCTCTGCGCTCGGAGTGATTGTTCGGCCCAAATCCTCGTAGTAACGAAGTAATCCGAGGGCAGACACTTGTCTGAAAAGTTCTCCATAACGCATGCCTGCCGTCTTCATTTGCTTCGCTGCTCCTTGGATCCTCTTTAACCGGCGCAGCAGAGTCACATTGTCATCCGAAGGAAGTGATCCAGTAGTACCGAAGTACTCCAGAACACCTAGCATCTGTTCGATGACCTCCGTAGCCACCTTCTCCGACTTGAGCTTTTCTTCAATTAGTGCATCCTTGCTCGAAGTCGTTTCTGCCAAAACTCCGGAAATCCTAGCATTCTCCGTAATTAAATCTTTCTTTTGGTTTAGGAGTTGGCTAGTTTCCTCTTGGAGCCTTACAAGTTCGGACCCAGCACTAGCATGCTCCAACCACATCTTTTCAATTTCAGCCCGAAGCACAATTCTTTCTGCTTCGAACTCCTTATTAGCAGCCTCCAAGCCCTGTCTGGCCCTGCGCTCCGTTGAAATCATATTATCCATTTGAAGTACTCTAGCTTCGGAGAAAGATAAGTTGCGTTTAAGAGCTTCATTTTCTTCCCGAAGCTGAGCAATTTCATTCTCGCTTGATAAAGTTGCAGCGCGGGCCAAGACTGCTTGCTGAGAAAAGAAAAAACTAAAGTAAGAAATTGTTCATGTTTAATTTGCTGCTGGTTCGAAGATGTATTCCGAACCCAATATAATTTGCTAAAGATATTGGCTCGAAGGTGCTCCGTACCTGGTAGGCCGCTCGTTCCAGGGCAACGTTAAGCTCCGAACTCTTCGCCCTGCTTAATTTTGCTACCAGCTCTGTCTCCCCGACTTCCCGACTCACTCGACCTAAAGGTTTGAGCAAAGTCCGAAGCCCTTTTCTTTGCTCCAAAAAAGGAGTTAAAAGAGGGAGCAGAGCCGAAGCCTCTTGGTCTTCCCTACTTGGCGAAGCTCCGAAGCGTTCTCCTGAGGTCCTTGGAACTTCCGAAGATGGCCCCCCCTCAGTTGATTCACTTTCATCTGTTGACTCAGACGAAGTTGATCCTTGAGTAGGGAGAGGCTCTATGTGTCTTTTACCCCTTCCAGGCCCCTGTTGAGTGACCTCCGGGTGCGGCTCCGAAGTTGTCGAAGGCCTTTGAATTGTGTCTTCGTGATGTACTTCTACAGCAGGGGGCTCTACAAAAGCAAAAATATTATGCATTGTATAATTTTGCAGAAAATAATAAAGAATTATGCGAAATCTACCTTCGACATTCTGGGGGAGATCGAGCACTGGACTGCTCGGAGGATCGAAGGTGAAGTCATCATCTGAATCCACAGTTAAAATTTCTGCCGTTGGAGTATCTCCGTGAGCAGTCCTCCCTTCATCCACAACTGAAGTTGTAGGAACTTCAACTTCATCTTCACCCATAGGGGCTTCGATTTGCTCCTCTTGAGTATCCGGAGCTCTCACTTCTTCAATGTTGGCTTGGGGCTCCGGCATACCTGCAGTATCTTCAATGTGAATATTTTGTTGAGCTGCATCTTCATCAATCAATCTCACTAATAGTATACCTTCATCTTCTTTAGAACCGGAGATTGAGGTTCTTGAGCTCGAAGGCGCAGGATCCGAAGGTGCGATATTTTTTGGCTTCCGAGCCACCTTCTTCACCGGAGTCCTTGCGGAGCTCGACGCTCCAGCTTCAGCTGTCCTCTTCTTGGGTCCTTTCTCCGAAGGTACCCAGTCCATCAGAGGGGGCGGAGTCAACTCCAACATTCCCCATACTCTGTTAAACCTCTCCCAACTCCCGACCAATTTAACTCTCCATTCTTTTTCAGTCGGAGTTGGTGCACCCAAAATCTTCTCCGAAGCCCTTACAATTTGCTCTGAAGTAATAGGGGCTGAAGAAGCTGAAAAATAAATCAAATTAGTCTTTCTTCGAAGTAAATATGTATAATGCATGTTAGTTTCGAAGTTACCTGCAGGGCTCGAAGTTAAGTTGATTTTGCGGAGACCGCCTTCCGAATCATCCTCGAAGACGATAGGCCAGTTGGCCATCAGCGGAGGAATTTGAAGTCCGAGAAATTCTTCGGCTAAGTCCCGCATGCTTAACCTTCGGCTAATCTTTTGAAGCAGGTTAAGACGAGCTTCGAGTTGGCCTTCGTTGGGCTGCACTAAGGCTTCTTTCCGGAATTGAATTTCTTTCAGGGGCCCAGCCAGAGGACTGCTTGCTCCAACTTCGGCATAGAACCATCTCAGAACCCAATCAGTGTACCATCTAGCATTGATGGCCTTGGCAGGAAACTGAAGGGCATATTCATCTCGAAGCCTAAAGTTGATAGAGCCGAAGGATACTACCACTTTCTCACCTCCGGAGCCTACGAAGGTCTTCGGCTGGCAAGTTGCTCTATGAAGTGCAGCGAAGATTTCTGCCCTCCCCTCACAACCTTCGGCTCTCAGCGCCCATTCGAAGATAGCTAACCTAGCTACTGCATTCGGAGATAAATGGGGGAGGGTTACATGAAACAGATCCAATACCTCCGCCAGGAAGTCCACTGCAGGGAGGCCCAAGCCAGCTTCGAAGAAGGCTTCGAATACCACTACTTCTCCGGGTCTTGGTGATGGAATCGATTCTTTGCCCGGCTTCCGAATCATAACTCCATTGCTAATTTTTCCCCCCACTGTGATTGCCAAAGACTCTCTCTTGCAGGTAGAAGGCCCCAACTCAAAAGATTGATCCAAATACTTGGTCGATGGCGGGCACAGACCTTGGTCATCGGCGATTTGGGGATTTCTCCCCCCTGCCGCCATGGATGTCGCCGCCGGCATCGGAGGTGCCGCCGCCAACGCTGCCGCCGCTGCTGCTGCGGCCGCCTGCTGTCGAGCCAAGGCCGACGGAGGTGCAGATCCCTTAGTCTTCACCATCGTGATCGTCGGATTGCTCTGAGGAAATGGAGGCTAGGGCTCAAGAACTCAAAGGGTTAAAAAGTTTTTAGTTGTTAGAATGCGGTGAAAAGGTAATCGGGTAACTTCTAGGCCCTCTATTTATAGCCTAAACTTCACTTTCTTACCGTTAATCCATGTCGTTTCGCATTCCTGCCGTTACTTCTTTTACGAAATTAACGCCTGCTACAGTTTCCGTTGGAAACAGAAACTTAACGGCTATTTTCTCTAAGTCTAAAAGACTTTCGAACTTCTTGAGTCGGTTCTAAGATAGTTCGAAAAGTAATTATCTTAAGACTGATTCGAAGCTCATATCTTCGTACATTTCGGAGATAAAATAAAAACCAATAACCCCTATGTTTGGTTATCTTTTCCTTCCGTATACTGCTCTCCTAACGTTACAGGTCAAACGAAGAAGCGTATTCGAGGGGCTACTGTTGGGGGAAAATATCTCATCTTCAGGGTTATTGCCGAAGCAACATAAAGGCAGTCAGCTGGTTCGAAGGTTCCCCGAAGATCATCTTCGAAGATACCCGGAATCAAGTTCGAAGTACGAAGATAGGCATTGGTTCGGAGTACATCTTCGAATTAAAGCCCTCCAAGATCTTTTCTGCCAGCTAAGATGGAAGACTTATCTTCTTTCTCATTAGATTAGTCTTTTACCATTTTAGCCCTATTAAGGGAACCGAATAGTTTCCACTATGACGGTTGTAATAGAGGGGTAAATAGGTCTTTTCCTTAATGTTTGGGCCTATAAATACCCCCCATTTCACCCTGTAATAGGGACCGAATACAAGTTATTCAATACACACATTCGAACTATTCTAAGTTATTATCCTTTCGGAGGCTTAGAACAGTTCTCTTCGCAAACACTTCGTTTGTTAGTTTCTTTTCTACAGAAACCTGTTAGCGTAATCTTTTACGCCAACAGGGATAAAACAGGATTGCGATTCAGTTTTAATAGTGGCAGATGCTAATAATATGTTTATATGGTTTGTCTTGTGAATAGATCACAAATATGCTCCTAACTCAATGGTAAGGCTGCGTTGCTCTAAAACTCTCAACCTGGGTTCAAATCCAATGAGGCACATTTTTTTAATTTCAGTTGTACACAATTTTTAGTACATGATATTTATGCTTATAAGCATGTAAAACTTTGTATCAATTTGATATGTTTTTCTGATATAGTTATAAAGCATCTATACCTAGCTATAAACAATTTTTCGATACGCTTTAAAATGTGTAAAGAGGATAATGACACCTCAAAGCGCGTCTATGTCCGTGTCAGTTTTTTATGGTTATTTGATACGCTTTACAACTAATCTACATGCTTTTTCGCGTTTGACAGCATGTTATACTTTGTATCAATTCACTACGCTTTTCTAATCAAGTTAGAAAGCATCTATACCTAGCTATAAACAAATGTTTCATACGCTTTACAATGTCCCTATGGGATAATGATGCTTTAAATCATGTCTAACTTCGTGTCCTCTTGAGACGACTTCAATAGCGTGTTAAAAAAATCTTTATATGACTAATAACACTATAAGCGTGTCTAATATCGTAACAATCGGACACATTTTTCAAATTGTGTCAAAAAACATCTTTACATGTCGACGTAGAGATGCTTTTACATGGCGTTACTACTACAACGTATCTACAGTGGGGGTTTTCTAGTAGTGCACATTGATGGCGACAACTCTAGCTAGTAAGCAACCTCTCCCCATTTGCCTTTGATTTTCTAGGATCCGACATATCTCAGTGTCAACATTCATTTTGTTTGAAATCGGTGTAACCCACGAAGTGGAGTAACTCTAAGGTACACATAATCTCCCACTTAAAAAGCCAAATCCCTTCTATGGTTATCCGCATAACTCTTTTGACTAGATTGAGCAGTTTTTAATCTCTCTTGTATGATCCTATCTTTTTTCTCAGCTTCTCTTAGAATGTCTGTTCCAAACACCTAACATTCCCTGGCTTGTTCCCACATTAGTGTGGTTGGACACTTTCACCTATACAACGCTTCAAAGGGAGCCATCTTGAGGCTAGCTTCGTACCTGTTGTTGTACGAAAATGTCGTTTATGGCAAGCATTTGTCCCAACTGGCTACAAAGTCTATGGCACATGTCTGAAGCATATCCTCAAGGATTTGATTTACTCGTTCGGTTTGTCCATCTATCTGGGATCATAGGTAGTGCTAAAGTTTAACATAGTACCTAATTCTTCCTGAAGCTTCTTCCATAATTTGGAGGTGAAATGACTCCCTCGATCTGATAATCTCTTTTTTGGTACTCCATGTAAGCACACTATTCTAGGCATGTACAACTCGGCTAGTTTCCCCTGCCATAGGTGGTCTTGACGGCGATGAAGTGTGACACTTTGGTTAAGTGGTCGATCACGACCTAGATAGAATCATACCCGCCTTGAGTTTGGGGTAAACCAGTGATGAAGTCCATACCAACTTCTTCCCACATCCGTTCAGGAGCCTTCAAAGGTTGAAGCAATCTTGTGGGTCGTTGGTGTCCTGCTTTGACCCTTGACAAACATCACAAGAGCTACATATTTAGCTTTCTCCCGTTTCATACGTACATCTTCATACTCCCTAGATGAATGGAGTATGGTGACTCATGGCCTTCTTATATATAAGATTTTTCAATTCGGGTTGATCTGGAACACAAATGCGTTCCCCAAACCATACGGTACCTCGCTCATATTCTAAAAACCCTTGAGCTTTACCTCTCCTCATATTCTTTTGAATTTCTTTCAAGTTAGTATCATCCTTTTGGGCTTCCCTAATTTTCTCTATTAGGGTGGTTGTTGAGCCATGTTGAAGATCATGGGCCTCATGGCTCCACAAGTGATCAGTGATTGTCAACGAAATTCAAGGAGAGAAGATGAAGAGGAGAAGAGACATGTCTTGTCTTGGGCCGCATGTGACTCAGGTAAACGGGCAGTGAGCGACTGTCGGGCAGAGGGGCCACGGAGTCGAGCCGACCTAATCCGGGTACATGGGCCATGAACGACAGGAGATCCACTAGTCTGTTGACCAGGTTTGACCGAGGTAAATGGGCGGCGAGTGATTGCAGGGCTGAGGGTGCTGCAGAATCAGGCCAGCCCAATCCGGGTACTCGGTGTGAAGATAGCAGACGCTTTGTTGGTTTCGGCGTAAAACTGACGCATCTATCCAAACCGGCCATCGTAGATCTGACGGTCCTGAGGCGAAGTCATAGCTGCTAAGAAAGCTCCGCGTCAGGACAAGCTATCTACAGATAGGATTTTACTATTTTGACCGTTGGGCCCGTAGTTTTATTTTTGCGTCTGTGTGTAATTTACCCTAGGGGTAAATGTGTCTTTTCATCTTTTTTACTACCTATATAAAGACCTTGTATCCCCCTAGGGTTTCCCAACTCATCCAATGCAAAAATCTGAATTAACTTTAACCCATCTTCCTCCTCCACACTAATTTTTCTCTTTTCCTATTTTGGAATCTCTCTCGCCGCCAATAGGGTTTTTCAGTGCCACTGCTGGTTTTTCTTGCTCCAAGACGTATGCCACATTTCCATTTTTCCCACGCGAGATTGTTGTGCTCCTTCGGTTTTCTCTACACTGCTGAGGGAGTCCCGTTGGAGGTCGACACTGTGGCGTGGTGCTAGGAGGTGTCCAAGGCGGTGGCTCGCGCTGGTGGCACCACGCTTGGCTGGAAGAAGCGAGTGGTGCAGCAGGCACCAAGTGTCTTGCATCCTCACTTCTCTTGAAGTTTCCGCAGTGGATGCAAGAGCAATTGCGAAGCAGAAGCAAGTGGTCGAGTTCTTGAGTAGGGCCGACGTGCACAGGTGTATTGAGTGCTAGGAATCTGAGCAGTAGGGTGGGATGTTCCTGTACAACGACGGCAAGCCAATCACAGTAAAATTCTATCTCGAATCTCGTGCACTTGCATTAATTTTCTAGATAGATTTAATTACTGCAAGCACTTTATTTTCAGAGTGCACTACGAATTTTTATTGATGTATCTCTGTTTCCTTAGTGCAGCTTGAATCATCTATGAGCATTTTTATTTATAGCATTTATTTTGTTTGTTTAAATGCTTGTGTACTATTGATGGCTATACATGTTCTGATTGAAATGCCTCTGAGTTAAATGATCTTTTAATCTGCCTTTAAGCACTTTTGTGGTGTCTTTTTGAATAGGACACCAGTCATTTTAGTCCTTATGATATCTCAGATTGTCGCATCACATCATATTTGACTAGAGAGTGATAGCGCTATTTTCTACTATGTTTTTGGTCTAAGTTTTTGGTTATCTCTTGAGGTGTGTTGGGTGTTGGGAGAAGGCCATTGATTAGAAAGAATTTTTGAGGCGCCCATTCACCCCCCCTCTGGTCACTACTCTCGGTCCCACAAGTGGTATTAGAGTCTGGTTAAGGTTTTCGATACCTTAACCGGTTCTAACCCAAGGTAGTGATCATGACTTCTCCTAGCAAGGTTCCATCCCTTGAGGTGTTTGGCTATAACTATTGGAAGACTTGAATGCAAGCCTATCTATTGAGCCAGAGCTTAGGTATATGGGACATGTGTGTTCATGCCACGTTCAATATGCTTACGGATACTGAGCGTACTACCGCTGAGATAGTCGCTCTGCATGACCTGAACAATAAGGCAGTGAACATATTATTTTCTAGTTTAGGTACCAGTGAGTTTGAGCGTGTTAGCCATCTCGACACTGCTCGAGAGATCTGGGCTACCCTCTAGGCACACCATGAGGGGACAACTCATGTCAAGGCTAGGCTCTATCAGACCTACTAGCGTGAGTATGAAAATTTCTCACAGAAGCCGGGAGAGACTGTCGAGGCTTTGATTGGTCGCTTTCAGTCGGTCATTAACAACCTTCGGGCCAACATGGCCGATCATGATCAGCTGGTATCAGATCATGAACAGACACTCAAGATTCCTCATACCTTGGACCTTAAGATCTGGGAGATAAAGGTATCCTCTATTGTTGAGAGCACTTCTTATGATACCTTGACTATCGTAGAGCTTTTTAGCAATCTCAATGCCTTAGAGGTTGATATCTAGTTCATATAAAATCTCAGTAGTTTTGGATCAAAAATTCTGGCCCTTGCGACACATTCTGTTGATCCTGCTCCTCTGAGTTGTGCTTTGTCCTCCTTGATGTCTATCAATGAGGACCAGTTGGATCTGTTAGCAGATAATGACCTGGGTTTGTTCAATAGCCATGTTTGTCATGTCTATGATAAGAGAATGTTCAAACGACATGGCATAAAACATGGTTGCTTTGAGTGTGGTGATCTCGATCATTTCATTGTCGACTATGCCAAGTGGAACACACACAAGAAGGGCACTGGTGGTGGCTCCTATGACTCCAACAAGCAAGATACCTTCACCAAGGGCAAGCCCAAAATGAAGTTCTTTTGAAAGGCCCTGAAGGACTACCGGCGCGAGAACAAGAAGCGAGGCAAGGCATTCATCACCGAGATGGAGAGAAGCTACTCCAAGTGATCATCATCTTCTTCCTCTTCATCAAGCGATGAGGAGATCATGATCAAGAAGGGGAAGGACAAGGATGATCCGGTGGTCCTCTACCACATGGTCTTCGGGGATAAGCCGAAGACTCGCTCGCACCACAGCCGAAGATCCTGCAAGAGCATCTGCTCAATGGCTCTTGGGGATAAACAAGATAAGGGATCCTCTGACAACTCCGACAACGATGAATTATGAGAATGTATCTTCCTAGGAACGTGAAGTCATTGAATTACTTGAACAGAACCATCAGGAGTTGAAATATCGGGAGAAACTGCTTAGAGGGGCTAAGAAGAGGATAGATGAGCTTGAGAGTGAGCTTGCTATGGCCAATAGCAATATTAAGAGTCTATCTTCTTCCCCTTCCTTAGGTGAGAGAAGTGAGTGCCCCAATTTAGAGGTGATGTTGTGTGACCTGACTACTCTGAAGTCTAGGTAAACAGAGAGGGTTGATGAGAGAGACGCTTTGGCCACTGAGCTTGAAAGCGCTCAGTTGGAGTTGAAACACACTCATTCCTCAATCATCATACCCTGTAAGGACTTATCATCCCACTTATCTGAGCTGAGAGCGAAGGGCGATGAGCAGCCGGACAAGTTTGAGAGAGTTAGAACTGAGCTGGAGAAGACTAAGCTTGAGCTTGAGAAATTGTCAGTTCCAGCCACTGTCTTCGAGACCTTCTTGTCTCTGATGTTGGAGGTCATCAAGATGAAAGCTGAAAAGTCTGTTTAAGTTGATGGAGAGTGTGAGATCTGCTTGTCTCAGGTGGAGCTGCTAGCTTCCTTGAGAGAGGAGCTAGCTGATGCTCAGAATGAGAACTCTTACCCCCACGAGATCTTGAGTTGGGTGAGTGCCAGAGAGCCTCAGCTCAGTATGATGATCTAGTAGTTCAAGAGACAGGATGTGTTTGGAGTAGGTTACACCTACACCAAGGCTAACTTTGAGAGTGCCCTTAGTCGTGCAGTGGAGTGGAGTAAGATGACTCTGGAGCAGAGATATCCCAAGACTCACTCCACTAACTCTTTTTAGGCCTATCATCCCAAGGATGGATTATTCAAAGACCAACGTAAAGCTCCACGCAAGAAGCCTATCTGGATCCCGAAGCCCAAGCACATCCACACTTCTCTTGACTCTCTACTTGGACCCTCTCACACCAAAGAGCCTACACCCAACACCACTAATCCCAAGAAACCCAAGCCTCAACCACATCCCAAGAAGCCTACCTATCATTGTGAGTTCTGTCAGAGAGTAGGACATCTTGTGGAGTTTTGCTTCAGGAGGAAGTGGGTTGAGAGAGCAGAGAGAGCTCTAGGTAGGCAGGAGCAGTTCTACCAATAGGGTGGTAGACAGAGAGTCCCTAGACGTAGAGACAGGCTATAGGCCAAGGCGCGTCGTATTGGTGGTGGTAGAGTTGATGCCTTTTGTGCCCATGCTCCGGAGGTGGTTTCCGCCCCGGCGGAGTTCCAGGTCATTCTGGATACGGCTTTGGACCTCGTCGCTATGAGTTGTGACATTAGGCAGAACATAGGACTGAGTTTCGAGCCACGTTTTGGTCCAGACTCTTACGATGCTTTCTGCTTTCTGTCTTTTGAGCAGATAGCTCGACACTGGTTTAGCTCTTTTGATAAACTTGGTGTCGGACCATTTGCTCCCTGTTGACACAAAAATGTGCCCGACACTTGGGCCAGTTTGATGATCCAAAAGTGAGTGGATACATAGGGATAACCCTAGGTGTAACACAACACTGATATAGTGTTCCGACTACAATTAATAGTGGCAAGGGGGTGGAGTCTCCAGGTAATCAGATTACAAAGAAATAATCCAATTACCTGAAATATATAGATAAAATAAGCCAATCGGCCGAACAGAGCCTGATTGTTTTGGACTGTACCGTGCGAAGGGTCACCAAAGGCTCACCGAAGAAGGCCTTTGGCGTCTGGTGTGAAGTGTGGGCCTATGATAACCTTCGCGTTCGGATCAATCCGGTCGAATAAAGGCTCCGAACAGGACTTGAAATCGCCTCCGAACGGCAGGGTTCGGTGCGAAGCCTGTAGCATGACGAAATCCATTGTGAAGAGTTCTGGCATTACGAAGCCCGAAGCAGAGCGTTCTGGTGTGACTCCGGCGTGAAGCAACTCTGATGCGAAGTAGCTCCGGTGATCGGGACTTGACTAGACCGACAACAGCGTGATGGATCCGGGACGGAATGACGAAGCGAAGACTTACCGAAGGGTGCTCCGGTAGCCTCTGAAATTAGCTTCCTAGCTTCGGAAACCTTTGCGAAGGTGGCTCAGAACGTAAATCCTTCAGCAAAGTGAAGATCAAGTTCCAATTCGGCCTAGAAACCGAATTACCAAGTGTAGTCGTAGGAAACCGATAGAACGAAGGGTAGCAATCTATTACGTAGATTAACGAATAGTTCACAAGCGAGCCAACACGGTGATAGCAACCTATTACATACATTAACAGATGATTCACAAGTGAATCAATAAGGCTTACCACAATTACAGTGTGGCCAACGGAGGGCTTCCAGCACAAACCCACGAAGGTCTATGGAGCTAATGTGGAAAGTAATGAAAATAAAGGTACGGTTCAAACTAGGGTTTGAAGAATTGATCTGTGTTGGGGGGGTCCTATTAACTGGCCTCACCCCTGTATTTGTAGGGGATAGTCTACCTATCTCTAACTCTAATCTGATATGATTCAGTCTAATCAAGATAAGACTTCATTAGAGATAAAACAACCTGAATCCTTATCAGATTCACATCCGAAGCCTACCCGAAGTGGGCCTTCAGCAGGCCTGCCGAAGTAGACTCCTTGGGCCGAAGCTTCGACAAAGTAGGCCGCTGAAGGGGCCCTTCAAGCTGAAGCTAACCTGCAAAATGGGCAGCTGAAAGACAACTGAAGCCCCATGCGGATTGGCCTTCGACACTTCAGCGCTTCGGCATGTGCCAGGAATTGCATATTTTTGTCCCAAAATTACCAAAATTGATATTTTGGCAATTTTGACTATTAATGCCATTTTTTTGCTATCAACACATGCCCCTGCCTTTTAGCAAACTAAGTGAGCTAAAAGCACAACGAGTTAAAGACGATATACTCCATATCGGCCTTTCGACACTTCAAGCACTTTGCCACATGCTTGGGAAATACCTTTTCAAATACCTGCCATTCAAAGCTTTTCAAAATCACTCCCCTTGTAGAGAGTCTAATATATATGCATTTCCTGGAGCGATTTCAACTACTTTAAAAGGACCTTCCCAACTGGGCGACCATTTGCCAAATTTAGGGCTTTTAGTGCCTAAGGGCAAAATCGTCTTCCAAACCAAGTCACCAACTTGAAACAATTTTTCTTTGACTCTCTTGTTATAGGCTCTAGCCACTCTCCTCATATCCTTTTCTATAGCCTCTAGAGCTCTTAACCTCTTATCGGTCACTTCTTCCAAATTATCCTTCAAAAGAGTCTCATATTCGTCGACCGATAAGTCATCTTGCTTAAGAAATCTTAATGAGCCAAGATCTACCTCCACTAGTAGAATGACTTCTTGTTCATATAATAACTCATATGGATTAACTTTGGTAGCACCATGCTTTGCAAATATACTAATGGGGGATTGGTCCCGATCTTCCGCTAGGTAAGGATAACTTGGATTGGTGGAGAATCTCGACGTTGACGATCCAAGGCTCCGGTCTGACGGATCAAAACCTTGCAATCGCTACACCACTATCTCCATTGGTTATCAACCACGCAGGGCAAGATTGACCTCGCCACGAAAGCTAGTTCCGGCAAGCGAACCCAAGAACACAAGCAAGAACAGGAAGATACAAGTCGAATGCCAAATCACAGATGAACTATGATAAGGAGAGGTTTCACAAACGTTGATGCAGCAGCCAATCGGTCCGGTGCAGGAGCGGGATCTAAACACAGAAGTGTAGATGCAAACAAAGCAAAACCTAACCCTAATGGCGGTTGGCGTGAGTATATAAGGAGTGGGCAGCCTGTAGGAGGCGCAAACGACTCGGACTATGGGCCAACACGACCCCCAACTCAGTACAAGGTCCAACTCGGCCCAATTCTGTCATGCAGGACTGTTTCAGTTACACAGGACGACTCGAGACTCCAAATGAGGCGAAACCAACGCCAAAAGATCCGTCTTCTACTTAGCTTTCCAAAACGTCTAAGAACGTGCAAATCGGACTTCGTATGTGGAAGTTATGCCCATTTTGGTGCATGGTGGTTGATGTAGTCCGAACCAGCGAATTCTTGACTTCAAATCATCCGTGCGACTCCGTCTTCAACACCAAATCTTCTATTCCATCTCCCATGTTCCTAAGCAACAAAATATCACTAGTATTCAGTAGCATCCCATCCAAACAAATATTAACATAGTTGCTAAGGAAAGAATTAACCTCATGGTTCAAGCGACGGACACGGGCGCGTGTGATTGGTCCCTGTAATTGAATTGTAGGTTGATGGTGCATGTGTGTATCATGGTGGTGCATGTGTGTATCATGTTGGTGCATGTGTGTATCATGGTGGTGCAGGTGTGTATCATGTTGGTGCATGTGTGTATCATGTGAAGTGATGTCCTCATCATCCTCCCCCTCTTGAATTGGAGTCGTCCTCGACTCAAGCTCATCGTCATCTCCCAAATAGGGCTTTAAATCTGAAATGTTAAATATGGGACTAACCCCAAAAGCTGCAGGCAACTCAAGTTTATATGCATTATCATTGATCTTATCAAGCACACGGAAAGGACAATCAGCACGGGGCATCAATTTAGACTTTCTCAAATCAGGAAAACAATCCTTGCGCAAGTGCAACCAAACAAGATCACCCGGTTCAAATGTTATCTCTTTTCTACCCTTACTACCATAAGCACGATATTTCTCATTCATTTTCCCTATGTTTGCTTTAGTAGTTTCATGCATCTTAAGCAATAATTTAGCACGTGTAGTAGCATCAAAATTCAATTTTTCAGATGGTGGCAATGGTAGCAAATCAATAGGAGCACGCGGATTAAAACCATAGACCACATGAAACGGACTTACCTTAGTAGTGGAGTGTACTGACCTATTATATGCAAACTCAATATGAGGTAGACACTCTTCCCATAGCTACAAGTTGGTCTTCAAAATAGCCATCAACATGGTGGACAATGTACGGTTGACGACCTCCGTTTGCCCATCCGTTTGTGGGTGACAAGTAGTAGAAAACAGCAGCTTCGTTCTCAACTTATGCCACAACGTCCTCTAAAATGACTTACGAATTTAGCATCACGGTCTGAAATGATGGTATTGGGAACTCCATGCAAGCGTATGACCTCTCTGAAAAACAAATCAGCAACATTGGTAGCGTCGTCGCTCTTGTGACAAGGTATAAAATGCGCCATTTTAGAGAACCGATCTACCACCACAAATAAAATACTATCCCTCCCCCTCTTAGTTCTAGGTAATCCTAACACAAAATTCATAGAAATATCCTCCCAAGGTACACTAGGAACGGGCAGAGGCATATAAAGACCATGTGGGTTTAGACGGGACTTAGCTTTATTGCAAGTAGTGCATCGTGCGACATAGTGCTCAACATCTCGTCTCATCCTAGGCCAATAGAAGTGTGTGGACAACACATCTTCAGTTTTCTTTGATCCAAAATGACCCATCAAACCACCGCCATGTGCTTCCTGTAATAACAACAAGCGAAGAGAGCTAGCCGGCACACATAACCTGTTAGCACGAAAAAGATATCCATTATTCAGCACATATTTGTTCCAAGCACGGTCATCTGTACAGTTTGCAAAAGAATCTTTGAAGTCCAAATCAATAGCATACATGTCCTTCAATGTTTCTAAACCAAAGATCTTATAATCAAGTTGAGAAAGCAATGTGTAACGTCTAGATAAAGCATCGGCAATCACATTATCTTTACCTCTCTTATGCTTAATGATATATGGAAAAGTCTCAATGAATTCTACCCATTTAGCATGTCGTTTATTTAGATTTGCTTGACTACGTATATGCTTCAATGCTTCATGATCCGAATGAATAATAAACTCCTTAGGCAAAAGGTAATGTTGCCAAGTTTCAAGCACACGCACTAAGACATATAATTCCTTGTCATAGGTAGAATAATTCAACTGTAGAGCATGTAATTTCTCACTAAAATAGGCCACAGGTCTACCTCCCTGTAGCAACACACCTCCTATTCCAAAACCACTAGCATCACATTCTAACTCAAAAGTCTTACTGAAGTCGGGTAGCTGAAGTAGAGGTGCATGTGTAAGGCGATCCTTGAGTGTGGTAAAAGCTTGTTCTTGTGCTGGTTCCCAAGTAAAAGTAACTCCCTTCTTGGTCAACTCATGCAAAGGACCGGCTATGGTGCTGAAATCTTTCACAAAACGCCGGTAGCAGCCTGCAAGACCAAGAAAACTACGTACCTGTGTGATAGTTTGGGGTTGCGGCCAGCTGTTGATTGCTTCTACCTTTGTCGCGTCAACCTCAATACCCTGTGAAGTGACAACATATCCAAAAAACACAACTCGATCCGTGCAAAACATGCACTTCTCAAGATTACCAAACAATCTAGTCTCACGTAGGACAAAAAAAACAGCACGTAGGTGTTCAACATGTTCAGTGGAAGACTTGCTGTAAATCAAGATATCATCAAAGTATACTACCACAAAGCGTCCTATAAAGTGCCGTAGGACTTCATTCATAAAGCGCATGAAGGTACTAGGTGCATTAGTAAGTCCAAAGGCATAACAAGCCACTCATATAATCCAAACTTTGTTTTAAAAGCAGTTTTCCATTCATCACCTAGTTTCATGCGAATTTGGTGGTAGCCACTACGGAGATCGATCTTAGTAAAGATAATGGCACCACTAAGCTCATCAAGCATGTCATCCAATCTAGGAATAGGGTGTCGATATCGAATGGTGATATTATTAATAGCACGACAATCAACACACATGCACCAACTACCATCTTCCTTAGGCACCAAAAGAACGGGTACTGCACAAGGACTAAGGCTTTCACGGACGTACCCACGATCAAGAAGGTCCTGTACTTGGCGCTGAATTTCTTTTGTCTCCTCTGGATTGGTACGGTACACTACACGATTAGGAAGAGACGCTCCCGGAATCAAATCAATTTGGTGGTCGATGCCGCGTATCGGTGGCAGCCCGGGTGGTATCTCAGCAGGAAAAACATCGTTAAACTCCTGCAAAAGGTCAGTGACTGCAACAGGAATAGAGCTAGGAATGTTCGCAAGTGAAAATAGCACGTTCGTGCAAATCAAGCCATGTATCAAGGGAGTATCATCACAAATTTCAGCAAGGTCAGTTTTAGTTGCAAGCATGACACGTCCTTTCAAATTAATAACTTGTGATGAAGAAGGAGAAGCAACTTTATCTTTCTGTTGCCTCAAAAGCGTCTTAGCTACTTGCTGATTTTCAGAAGGTTGTGTGCTCTTTTGTGCGTCCTTAGCATGTTTTTCTTGTTCAAATTTCACAATTTCAGCAGGAGTCATAGGAAGCAATGTAACTTTCTTTCCTTTATACATAAATGTGTACTTATTGCTCCTACCATGGTGTGTAGCATCAGTATCATACTCCCAAGGTCTACCAAGTAACAGAGAACATGCTTGCATTGGTACTACATCAAAATCAGCAACTCCGAAGTATGTACCAATGGAAAATCTGATGTGAGCAGTTTGTGTTACCTTGACCTTACCGCTATTGTTGAACCATTGCACATGGTAAGGGTGTGGATGCGCACGTGTCGAAAGTTGAAGCTTCGTTACCATGTCGAGGCTCACCAAATTGTTGCAACTACCGCTGTCGATGATGACACGTACACGACGGTCATTGACGACGAAGAAGGTCTGAAATAGATTATTCTGTTGTGCCCGATCGTCCTGCTCCATGTGAGTTCTCAAAACACATTGTACAATAAGTGCTTCATGGTCGGCAGAGGCAAAGTCATTAAAATCGGATGGAGGGGTTCCGTTGTTATCTGCCATGTTAGTGAAAAGACAAACAACAAAGAATAATCCTTATGGAACGCAACTAGGTGGAGTGGTGGGTGTGTGGTGGATGCAATCCGTCAAGCGCCTTACCCACGCTTGCAAGTGTTCTTACCACGCCGCAGTGAGGTAACCGGCCTATAGGTGACGAACCAAGTGGAGGGTGATGGGCGATTGCAAGATATGAACCTGTCCTGACCAAGAGAAAGTGTAGCTTGGAAGGCAAAGTAAGTAGCAAGGAATAGCGATAGTAATAACAGTTAAACCAAGTTCAATAAGTGTTCCCTAGTACTCGTCAAAGTTAGTGGCCTAAGTGCTACCAAGGTGAAAATTCAAGCAATAGAGGGAAACTATGTGCCCAAAACTCAAGTGGAGGCAGAACAAGGTAGCAAATGACAGGACCGTTTCTCTTTTGCTTCTCACAATCTCGTTTCTTTTTTTTCTCTTTTTTTTTCTTTTTTTCACTATATATTTTTTTGAACGAGGATGACAAGAGATGCAACCAAAAAAATTGGCACCTGCAACTGAGGTGGGATGTGGTTCACAGAAATTCAACAAGTTCTCTGACGGCGTGCAAAAAAAACTTTGACCAATTTTTTTTTCTTTATCTTCCTGATTTTTCTTGGCAATTCTAATGAAGGCTAACAGGGGGAACCCGTATTAGGGTCGGCTCCAAATTGGGTCAAGAAGATGCTCAAAAATTTCAGATTTTTCTGCCAAACGAGAGAAAAGTTATGTTTGTTTTACCGAAGGGGGGTCACAAGGACTCGATGTGGAAAACTGAGTAGGAAACCAAATTGAAACCGACTAGGGTTGTGGAGGGGGGTTTCGGGTGAGGGGAATTTTTGAGACACAAGATCAACTACTACTCAAACGACACAAAGTGATGACTAAACCAGCAACAAGACTCGACCAAGAACACAAACTCAACAAGGCTAAAACTGAAATTAAAATCGCAAGGCATAAAGGGGTTTTCGGTGGGGATTTTTTTGTGAGGGTTTTCTGGACTCTAGGTAAAAATAAAAGAAGATCGAGATTACCTAACGGGAAATCTGAGCTCTGATACCAACTAATGGGGGATTGGTCCCGATCTTCCGCTAGGTAAGGATAACTTGGATTGGTGGAGAATCTCGACGTTGACGATCCAAGGCTCCGGTCCGGCGGATCAAAACCGTGCAATCGCTACAAGACTATCTCCGTTGGTTATCAACCACGCAGGGCGCGATTGACCTCGCCACGAAGGCTAGTTCCTGCAATCGAACCCAAGAATACAAGCAAGAACATGAAGATACAAGTCGAATGCCAAATCACAGATGAACTATGATGAGGAGAGGTTTCACAAACGCTGATGCAGCAGCCAATCGGTCCGGTGCAGGAGCGGGATCTAAACACACAAGTGTAGATGCAAACAAAGCAAAACCTAACCCTAATGGCAGCTGGCATGAGTATATAAGGCGTGGGCAGCCTGTAGGAGGTGCACACGACTCGGACTATGGGCCAACACGGCCCCCAACTCAGTACAAGGTCCAACTCGGCCCAATTCTATCATGCAGGACTGTTTCAGTCACACAGGACGACTCGAGACTCCAAATGAGACGAAACCAACGCCAAAATATCCGTCTTCTCCTTAGCTTTCCAAAAAGTCCAAGAACGCTCCAATCGGACTTCGTATGAGGATGTTATGCCCATTTTGGTGCATGGTGGTTGATGTAGTCCGAACCAGCGAATTCTTGACTTCAAATCATCCGTGCGACTCCGTCTTCAACCCCAACTCTCCTATTCCATCTCCCATGTTCCTAAGCAACAAAATATCACTAGTATTCAGTAGCATCCCATCCAAACAAATATTAAAATAGTTGCTAAGGAAAGAATTAACCTCATGGTTCAAGCGACGGGCACGGGCGCGTGTGATTGGTCCCTATAATTGAATTGTAGGTTCATGGTGCATGTGTGTATCATGGTGGTGCATGTGTGTACCATGTTGGTGCATGTGTGTACCATGTTGGTGCATGTGTTTATCATGGTGGTGCAGGTGTGTATCATGTTGGTGCATGTGTTTATCATGTGAAGTGATGTCCTCATCATCTACAAGCCCATAATGCCTCAGAAAGCACTTCATACCACCTTTTAGGGAACACTTCAATTTTCGTCTTAATGAGCTTAATTATAGTTTTATTACTAGACTCGGCCTCACCATTGGTCTGAGCATAGTATGGTGAAGAGTTTATTAACTTAATACCATAAAATTCGGCAAAGTTTCTCACTTCTTTAATAATAAATGAAGTACCTTGATCTCTAGTGAGAGTTTGGGCAATACAGAATCTATGTATAATGTGCTTCAAGATGAAATCAGTTACCTCATTATGAGTCATGTTCTTGAGAGGCAAGACCTCGGTCCATTTGGTGAAGTAATTCGTTGCCATCAACACGAACTGATGCCCTTTTGAAGAGGGAGGATGAATTTGGCCGATGAAGTATAAGTCCCAACCTCAGAATGGCCATGGTTTGATAATAGGGTTAAGTAGCGACACAGGAGCCAACTGAATATTACCAAACTTTTGACATGCTTCACACCCTCTATAATACTTAAAACAATTCTCAGTCATAGTCGCCCAATAAAAACCTGCTATTTTTAGCATCGAACTCATTTGATGGGCCGAGTGATGAGTACCACAAAGTCCCTCATGAACTCCATCTGTATCCACCCTAGATTGATCGGAATTCAAGCACTTTAGGAGTACTCCATCAATAGTTCGGCGATACAACACATCGTCAAGCAACAGAAATTTAAATGCTCGTCGTTGAACTTTCTAATCAACCCTTTGACTGGGATCTTTTAAATATTGGACGATTGGGATTCTCCAATCATCCGTATGGATTCCCAAAGGGTTTGCCAATTCCTTTTTCGAAGTGGCATCTAAATTGTAAATTTCAAAGAACCCATCGAGCCCTTCCTGTTCCTACCGAGGCCAATCAGATCGGCTGTGTGGAGCCGATAAGACCTAAGCCCTTCGATAGAGGGGTCCGGCGCGCAAAGGCCCCCGACGCTCAGAAAGCTTCGGCGTGAGGATCCCGGTGCGTAGAGTCCTTTCGCAGATGAAGGGCTCCAGCACGGGGCTCCGGTGCGCAACACCCTTCGATGGGCGAAGGGGTCCGGTCTAGAGGGTCCGGTGGGTATCGTGTCTGCCCGAAGTCTCTGGCTTCAGCACAGAGTTCAAGCATCGGCCTTCTTTGTAAAAAAAATTTCCTTTCCTTACTTGATAACCAGATGTTGGCTGAGCCAAATCATTTGTAATTTAATTGGCTTCTCTAGATACATGAGAAATTTTGAAGTCATCAAAGGTAGCAATTATGTCTAAACATTTGTCCAAATAGCTATTTAGCAGACCATTAAAGCATTGAGCAATTTTAGCTATTTGTTGCACAACTAACAGGTAATCACCATATGTGTGAACATGTTTAATACCCATGGAACCTAGCAATTCAAGCCCTAGCAATAAAGCTTCATATTCGGCTTGATTATTAGTAGAATGAAATTCTAAACGGGCCGAGGTTTCAAAGCGCATACCACTAGGTGATATGATAACTACTCCAATAACATGGTCATTTTTGCAAGCCGAACCATCAAATTAAAGTTTCCATTGCACTACTTCAATTAGAGCAACATTGTTACCCCAATTGACATCTACGTGGTGATCAACTATAAAATTAGCGATGATTTGGCCTTTCATAGATCTCAAAGGCTCATAATACAAATCATATTCAATCAAAGCATAAGCCCACTTTCCGATTCTACCACTTAGAATCGGCCTCTGCAACATGTATTTTATAACATCGGTTTGATAAGTAACAATACATGTGCTAGGGAGAAAATAGTGACGTAATTTGGTACATCCATAATAAAGTGATAAACACAAATGCTCCAAAAATACGTATCTTGTCTCGGCGTCCTTCAAGCAGTGGCTCAAGAATGTGATGATGTACTATTTTCCCTCCACATTTTGAGTTAGCATGGCTCCTATCACGCTATCTTCTGCAGCAATGTATAGCCGAAACAGAATCCCGGCTTTTGGTGCTCTTACCACGGGCGGTGATGACAACCATTCTTTAATCTTCTCAAAGGCGCATTGCTGACTTGCCCCCAAATGAACTCGTCCTTGTTCTTTAGCTAGAGTATGGGGACAAAAGCATCGATCTTGCCAAACAAGTTAGATATAAAGCTTTGCAAATAATTCATCTTGCCTAGCAACTTCTGCACATCTCTCTTGCATGTCGGCGCTTCAAAGTTCCTAATCTCTTCAAGCCTCTCCGGATCAATCTCAATACCTCTTTCATGAATAATGAGTCCTAAGAACTTGCCAACCGACATGACAAACGCACACTTGAGTGGGTTCATTTTTAATCCATACTGATGCATTCTATCAAAAGTTACTCTCAAATCGGCTAAATGGTTGCCTATAGCATCCGATTTGACTACAACATCATATATATAGACCTCTAGCAAAATTCCTAGCAAGTCATGAATGATCAGGTTCATAGCACGTTGATATGTAGTGCCAGCATTCTTTAAACCAAAAGTCATAACGAACCACTCAAACAAGCCGACAAAAACAGGACATCGAAAGGTTTTCTTATAGACGTACTCTTTGGCCATAAAAATTTGATTATAACTAGTGTTGCCATCAAGAAAACTTAGTACCTTGTGTGTTGAATCATCGTTGATTAACATGTCGGCTATCGGCATGGGATACTCATCCTTTAGAGTGGCCTTGTTCAGATCCCTGAAATCAACACAAACTCGTATTTTGCCGCTCCCCTTCTTCTCTAAAGGCATGATGTTAGCAACCCATTCAGCATACCTGCATGGCCTAATAAATTCAGCTTTGAGCAATCGTTCTATCTCCTCTTTAACTTGGTCATATACGGCCGAATTAAAGTGACGAGGGGGATGTTTATAAGGCCTAAACCCGGGTTTGATAGGCAACCGATGCTCTATGAGCTCATGGCTTAGTCCGGGCATCTCGCTATATTCCCATGCGAAACAATCAACATACGACCGAAGCAACTTTATTACTTCGGCCTTTTCACTGGCTTGTAGATCTTTGTTTACAAAAGTCGGACTTGGAATGCTACCATTTCCTATATCATCCTCTTCTAAAGGTTCGGCCGATGAAAACCTTGACCTAACTTTTCTACTTCACTAAATTCTTCAATGGCTTGAGCAACATCGTCTTTAGAAGACCGATATTGCTCCACACAAGACTTCAGCCAATCAAGATTACTCTTACTAGACAAAACGTCCCCCGGACATGCTAACAAAGTAGTAATCCAAAATGTCTCTACCTGATAGACATTCTACCTTATTATGGACTATGTCGATAGACACATCGGCCAATGCCACTTGGGCTGAAGTATCTGCTGGTACAATGTCCACATCATCATCATCCCACTACATTAGTCATTGGTGCAAAGTAGATGGAATACAATAATTTGTGTGAATCCAATCACGCCCAAGTAGCACACTGTAGTTACCTTGCACATCGACGACGAAGAAAGCCATCGGCAACGTCTTGTTGCCCACCATCAAATCCAGGGAGAGTACGCCCATTGCTTCGATGCTATCACCGTTGAAGCCGTTGAGCATTAGGTTGGTTTTTCTCAGATCCTCCTTGCCCCTGCTGAGCTTCTTCAAAAGAGAGTATGGCATTAAATTGATAGTGGTGCCACCGTCAACAAGCATCCTTGAGATCGGCTTCCCGTCAATGTGCCCTTTGATGTAGAGAGGCTTTAGGTTACGAGCCATGTCCTCGGGCTTCTCAAAAATAGCATCTTGTGGGCTGAGGCTCAATTGAGTGACCTTGGCCTCGTCTCGTGGTACTGCGAACTCGGTAGGAAGTATGGCGACATATATGTCCATTGCGTGGGGTGCGGGCCCCTCAAAGATGGGTGTGTAGTCGTTGTCAAGCATGTTGTCGTCGTCATTCAGAATAGGAGCTGGGTTGTTTGCCTCAACCGGCATGGGCCTCCACACTTTCTTCATGACTGGCCGAGGGCGGATTTCCTCAAAGATGGCGTCTCGCTCATCCTCGGCCTTCTTCTCGCGCATATCCTATGACCGTAGACATTGTAGGAACCTCTTCTATGATTTGGACATGCCTGGAGGTGCCCAAGATGGTTGTGGCTTAGTACCAAGCGCTACCAACTTGTTCCTGTGATTCTTGGCCGAATGGGAATTACCTAGGTTGGCCTCGTAATCTTTGCGCTTGGTGAGAACCTTTCCCTGTACCCTGTCAGTCGTACCGGCCTCTCTAGGCCGATCGGACTGGGCCTCGATGATGGCCTCCGCCGTACTAAGGGACTCACCTCCGTCGTGCTTCGACGAGGGGGCCTTCGAGATTGGGACCTCCTGAGACCCTACCATGACTGTGATAGCCTCGGACTTCCTCTCTATTGCCTCTTTGCGCCCATCCTCTTTGGCTTCGTCACGCGTGAGTCGATTCGGAGGTAACACAGACAGCCTGTGGAAAACATCCCCCTTCGCCATGTCCACTTGTCCCTGCCAATCATAATACTCCAAAGGAAAACTGTGGGTATCATTATACTACGAAGGGTACTCCGGCGGCGAGGTGTAGTTCGAAGCCCACAGGGATCCTGCCTAGTAATATAGCGGAGGCATCGGAGGTTCTAGCGGCTTTGCCCAATGAGAGCTGAACCCATTGCCCGGAGGGTGGTTCGGCCATGTCGAAGGCACTTCAGACCATATCAGCAAAGGGTCCCGCTAGGCCGGAGGTATGTTCGGCCATTGTGGGCTGAGTTCTCCCTCTAGGGGGTTTGCCCAGAGAGGAGGTGGGTTCGGCCACTGGTGGGGTTCGAACTCACCCAGTGGAGGGTTCGGCCACTAGGGTCTGAACCCACCGTTCGGAGGGTTCGGCCATTGGGGTCCGAATTCACCCTTCGAAGGGTTTGCCTTCCTTGGCCCCTTTAGCATTTTTGGCCAAGTACCTTTTTTCTCGGCCTTCTTCTGGTGTTTATTCAACAACGTCTAGTATGTTATCTTTGGCTTCTTGCGAGCCCTGGACGAAGAAGACGCATTGATGTTCTTTTTCCACACTCCCACTTCAGCGTTTTTTGGTACGAGCGTGCGTGTGCGTGATTGTCCAATAACGACTGCTTTCCCCTTAGATGGCTCAGCCTGTTCTGGCCGAATCAGCACTTTCTTCTCATCGTGATCGATGGTGTTCACGGGAAAGGGGTATTTTTCTAGCTTCATCTTCGGAGTAGAATCTATTTTCAATTGTCCTTCTTCTATGGCCGATTGAACCTGCCGATGGAAAACATTGCAGTTGTTATTATAATGAGAATGCGAATCATGCCACTTACAGTAGGGGCGCTTCTTTAGTTCATCAGCAGTTGGGATGATCTGGCTCTTGGGCAATCTGAGAAGCTGGTTCTTCAAGAGGAAATCAAATATTCTGTCGCATTTTGTCACATCAAAAGAGTATTTAACTTTGTTGGGTCGACTCTTAGTGGGAGATGGCCGCAACTCTGAACATGTGACAGGTTTGGTCCTAGTGTTCCAGGCCCATTCGACCACATACATATCGGCTGACTCGTCTTCTTCTTCCGACTCTTCCTCACCAGAGTGCTCGATGATGTGAACTTCAGCTCTAGGATTGTTAAACGTTTTAATGAATTTTTTATCCTTGGCTCAGCCTTCTTGGACCAGAGCCTGCTGCAGGACTTGGCTGACCTCTAAAAATTTTTGGTTATCTAGCCTTTCTTTAATTTCAGAACGCAATCCGTCAAAATCTAGATCCACCAAATCCCTTTACGAAATATTGAGACTAAAACATTTGTTTCTGGTGTCTCCAAAGCGTTTGACATACTTAGAGACACCATCACTAGATTTCTGTTTGACCGACGTCAAGTGTGAAAGTCTAAGTTTTGTATCGCCTGTATAAAAATAGTCATGGAACTTCTATTCTAATTGGGCCCATGTTTGGATGGAGTTCGGCTGCAGCGCCAAAAACCAGGTGAAAGCGGTGCCGGATAGCGAAAGAGAAAATAGTCTAAGTTTCAATGCATCCGACCAACTAGCTTCTCCACACTGTGCTATGAATTGGCTGATATGCTCTAGTGTTGTTGGGGGAAAATATTTCATCTTTGACAGTCCAAGGACTTTTAAATTAACACGAGCAAAAGAAACGAAGTCATGAACTCTTTTCTCTGAAGTCCCTAAAGGCAATGAGGCTCCGTCGGTTCGGAGCCTTAAATAATAGAGACCTCCGTCAAAGCTTCGGTGTAACAAAGCCTCCCGAAGCCTCTTCACCTGAAGGGGGGTTCCAGCAAGGATAGAAGATTTATCTTCTCACTAATTAGATTTGGTTTTTACTCTTTTACTCTACGAAGAATACTAAATAGTATCTTCTTAGTCGCTTGTAATTAGAGGGTAACGAAGTCTTCCCCATGTATTTGGTCTATAAATACAACTCTTCACTCTATAAAGGTTATCAGATACTTAGATATTCAATACATACTTCGAACTATCTCAAACTATTATCCATCTCGGAGGCTTGGAATAGTATACTCAAACAAACACTTCTTTTGTCAAACACTTAGTTTCCTAAACCTGTTAGCGTAATCCTATACACAAACAAGTGTGGTCTTGTTACCCTCGCCATCGAATTTAGTGATTTCAGGGACTCTATAGCCGCGAGGGTACGGTATGGTATCGAAGTGATCGGGGTACGACTTTCGGTAAACCCTAGCCTGATACCGAGGCGCGAAGCCGGTGCACTCTCTAAACAGCTCGCGGATCCGCTCCTCAATGTCATCTTGGCCTCCTGCCTATGCGCGTCTCTCATGCGAGGGCGCAACACATGGTTGTAAGTCAGTGTGTCGGCCGCGAGACTCCTCATCTCGTGCTGGCTTGGGGTCTGTGTCATTCTCGGGTCTATGCGTGTGCGCAGGGGCGTGCGGCGCAGGTGGTGGCAGTGCGTAATAAGTATGGTTAGCCTAACCGTAAGTGTAGTGACTTGTCTCGGCCATAGATGTTGAGGCCGAAGAAGTGACAACTTTGCCCGTACTACCTTCAGTTCTTCTATAAATGTGATTTACCGGGGGTACACTAGTGATGGGAGTTGGAGGAACGGCCTCGGTAAAGCCGAACCTTCTAAATATTGCCTCTACCTAAGAGCTAATTGCCGAATCTAGGCGGTTGGCTAGTGAAGCTCTAACGTCTTGATCTACATATGCGGCTATATTTTGCTCAATCTCTACAGAAGATAAAGGAGGCAACACTGGTGTTACCTGAGCCCGGGCAAGGTCAGGGATGTTGACGTCGTGCTTGATGAAGCTCGCGCGTGTCTTGATGTAATTCACTAGCATGAGATCTTGGAGCTCTTTCATCCTCGCCTCGATCTCCGCCCGACCTTCCTCGGGGATATCTGCAAGGGTGGGTGTCATGATGTTACGGTTGTCGATTTCTGTGCCCCCATGGGATCCATCAGTGTTGTAGATGTAGTAGTTGTTGTAGAGGTACTCGTAGCCGATGTAGATGTACTCGTCATGTTGGCATAGTTTTTCCCCACTAGAGTGGCCAAAAAGTGTGTTAACACGAAAACGTGCCCCCACAATTGGGCCGGTTCAACGATCCAAAAGCGAGTGGATACTTAGGGATAAGCCTAAGCGTAACACAACACAGACGTTGCGTTCCGACTACCCTTAATAATGGCAAGGGGGTGGAGTCACCATGTAATCATATTGCAAAGAAATAATCCAATTAGCCGAAATATATAGATAAAATAACCCAATTGGCCGAATGGAGCTTGATTGTTTCGGAGTGTACCGTGCGAAGGGTCACTGAAGGAGGCCTTCGGTGTTTGGTGTAAAGTGTGCACTAAAGGTAATCTTCGGCGTTCAGATCAATCCGGTCGAATAAAGGCACTGAATAGATCATGGCGCGAAATCGCCTCCGAACAACGGGGTTTGGTGTGAAGCCTCAAGCGTGACGAAATCCATGGTGAAGCGTTCTGGCACGGCGAAGCCCGAAGAGGAGCGTTTTGGCGTGATTCCGGCATAAAGAAACTTCGATGCGAAGTAGCTCCGGTGCTCGGGACATGACTAGACCGACAACGACGTGATGGATCTGACATGGATGGACGAAGCGAAGACTTTTCGAAGGGTTCTCCGGCAGCCTCCTAAACCAGCTTCCTAGCTTCAGAAACCTTCGGCGAAGGGGTCTCCTATAACGCCCAGATTTAATAAATCCAGACCTTTATTGAATTTCCATAGAAAATCAATAAATCAAGACGTTCATCACACGACCGCGTACAATACAAGAAGCATTCATGGTTCATAGACAATATTAGTACAAAAGAAACTAATAAAATAAGGGTCCTATATAAACGCCTCATTCCAGTCTCGCCTTGACTGGGTCGCTCCTCCAGACCTTCATCCTCCTCGTAGTACACGGGCTCTGGTGGTGTAAGTCAACGGGGATGAGTACAATCGTACTCAGCAAGCCACTGAATGCAAATATAATGCAGACTAATAACAAGGAAGGTAGTGGCTAATTTTGTGGAAAAGCATAATTTGTAAAGCAATTGAATGTGATCAAGTTATTAATACAGAAATGTAAACATGTGTATACATCATCTTCTAACTCAAGGGGTACAGTCAGCCCACCCTCACTCAACAGTCCTTACATGCCATGAATAACTCAACCATTCAAACAATTGTAAACTAACTGCGAGAAGTCGCACAACCCACCTTGACCATGGGCTCGGCTTTTCGAAAAGATTTAAACTCTGATCATAGGTGTACCAATGTACCCACAAGGCACGCACTCATCCTGTTGGCGTAAAAGATTACACTAACAGGTTTCTGTAGATTAGAAACTAACAAACGAAGTGTTTGCAAAGTGAACTGTTCTAAGCCTCCGAAAGGATAACAACTTAGAATAGTTCGAATGTGTGTATTGAATAACTTGTATTTGATCCTTATTACAGGGTGAAACGGGGGGTATTTATAGGCCCAAACATTAAGGAAAAGACCTATTTACCCCTCTATTACAACCGACATAGTGGAAACTATTCGGTACCCTTAATAGGGCTAAAATGGTAAAAGACTAATCTAATGAGAAAGAAGATAAGTCTACCATCTTAGCTGGCAGAAAAGATCTCAAAGAGCCTTAGTTCGAAGATATACTCCGAACCAAGGTCTATCTTCAAGCTTCGAGCTTGACTCAGGACATCTCCGAAGATGCATGTTTGGAAATCTTCGAATCTATTATCTGCCTTTGTCTCGTTACTGCAATAACCCTGAGGATGAAATATTTTCCCCCAACAGTAGCCCCTCGAATACGCTTCTCCGTTAAATCTGTAATGTTAGGAAAGCAGTATACGGAAGAAAAAATAACCAGACATAGGGGTTATTAGATTTTAACTTATCTCCGAAATGTATGGAGATATTAAACTTCGCATCAGTTTTAAGACAATTACTTTCGAACGATCTTAGAACTGACTCAAGAAACTCGAAAGCCTTTTAGACTTAGAATAAATAGCCATTAGCTTCCTTCTTCTAACGGAAGTTACAGAGTGCGTTAATTTCGGAGAAAAGTAACGGGCAAGAATGCAAAACGGCATGGACTAACGGTAAAAAATGTAAAGTCTAGGCTATAAATAGAGGGCCTAGAACTTTCCTGAGTACCTTTCCACCGCTCTCTTGCAAACAAACACCCTTTGAGCCCTAACCTCCATTCTTCCTCCAAAGCAACCCAGTAGCTTCAATGGCGAAAACCAAGAGTACTGGAGCCCCTTCGGCCTTGGCTCGACAGCAGGCGGCTGCAGCAGCAGCGGCTGCGGCATTGGCGACGACACCTCCAACACCTGCAACGGCATCCATGGCGGCGGGAGGAGGAAATCCCCAAAATTTTGGTGATCAATGTCTCTGCCCGCCATCAACGAAATACTTGGATCAATCCTTCCAATTGGGACCTTCTACCTGCAAAAGAGAATCACTGGCGGTCGTAGTAGAGGGGAAGATTAGTACGGGAGTCATGATCCGCAAACCTGGAAAGGAACTTATCCCGTCACCATGACCCGGAGAAGTGGTTGTCTTCGAAGCCTTCTTCGAAGCTGGCTTAGGCCTTCCAGCAGTGGACTTCTTGGCCGAGGTACTTGATCTATTTCACGTCACTCTCCCTCAACTTTCTCCGAACGCAGTAGCTCGTTTAGCTATCTTCGAATGGGCGTTGAGAGCCGAAGGTTGTGAGGGGAGGGCAGAGATCTTCGCTGCGCTGCACAGAGCTTCGTGCCAGCCAAAAACCTTCGTAGGCCCCGGAGGTGAAAAAGTAGTAGTAGCCTTCGGAAGTATTAACTTCAGGCTTCAGGATGAATACACTCTTCAGTTTCCTGCTAAGGCCATCAATGCTAGATGGTATACCGACTGGTTCATGAGATGGTTCTATGCTGAAGTTGGGGCGAGCAATCCTCTAGCCGGACCTCTGAAAGACATCCATTTCCGGAAGGAAGCCCTAGTACATCCAGACCAAGGTCAGCTCGAAGCTCGCCTCAGCCTACATCAGAAGATCAGTCGAAGGTTAAGCATGCGAGACTTAGCCGAAGAGTTCCTCGAGCTCCAAATTCCTCCGTTGATGGCCAACTGGCCTATCATCTTCGAAGAGGATTCGGAAGGCGGTCTCCGAAAAATTACTTCGACTTCGAGCCCTGCATGTAACTTCGAAAACAACATATATTATGCATATTCATTCGAAGAAGTAACTAACTTTATTAATTATTTAGCTTCTTCAGCTCCTATAACTTCGGAGCAAATCGTACGGGCTTCGGAGAAGATTTTGGGCCCTGCAGGTAACTTCGAAAACAACATATATTATGTATATTCATTCGAAAGAGTAACTAACTTAATTCATTTTTTAGCTTCTTCAGCCCCTATAACTTCGGAGCAAATCATACGGGCTTCGGAGAAGATTTTGGGTGCTCCAACTCCGACCGAAAAGGAATGGAGAATCAAGTTGGTCGGGAGTTGGGAAAGATTTAACAGAGTGTGGGGAATGCTGGAAATCGCTCCGCCCCCTTTGATGGATTGGGTGCCTTCGGAGAAAGGAGCCAAAAAGAGGAAAGCCGAAGCCGGGACTTCGAGCTCCGCCAAGACTCCGGTCAAGAAGGTGGCTCGGAAACCAAAGAACCCTGCACCTTCGAGCCCAAGGGCTTCAGTCTCTGACTCCCAAGAGGACGAAGGGAGGTTGCTTGTGCATCTGATTGACGAAGATGCATCTCAAAGGACTGCACAAGCCAAAGTACCTGCGAACGTGCCGGAGTCTCAAGAGAACCTTGAGCAACCAAGGACTTTGGCAGTTCAAGAGGATTTACTTCAGGACGAAGTTCCTGTGGATGAGAGTGGAGTCGAAGTTACTATGGCTTCGATTCCTGAAGAGGCAACGAGGACTGCCCAGGAAAATGTTCCTGCAGTCGAAGATTTAACGGCTGATTCAGACGAAGATCTCGCCTTCGATCCTCCAAACAGTCCAATGATTACTCCTCGCCAGAATGTCGAAGGTAAACTTCGAATAATTCTTTTATGTTTATTTTGCGTATTTATACGATGTATAATACTTTTGTTTTTACAAAGTTCACTTCTGTGGAAGAGGTCCGTCAGGAAGATACAATCCCTGGACCTTCGACGACTTCGGAGCCAATCCTGAGAGCCACTCAAATGGGGCCTGGAAGAGGTAAAAGAAATATAGATCCCCTCCCTGCTGCAAGCTCCGGATCAACTCCGTCTGAGTCAACAGACGAGAGTCAATCTACCGAGGGGGGCCAATCTCCAGGGGCTCCGAAGACTACAGGCCAACACTCCGGCCCTTCGTTGAACGAAGATGACCAACAAGCGATAAGTATGCTCCCTCTTCTAGCTCCTTTCTTAGAGCAAAGAACTGGTCTTCGGACTTTGCTCGAGCCTTTGGATCGAGCTAGTCGTGACATTGGGGAGACGAACTTGGTGGCCATTCTGAGCGAGGCGAAGAGCATAGAGCTTAACGCTGCTATGGAGCGCGCAACCTACCAGGTACGAAGCATCTGCGAAATAATATTAAGTTTACATACAAATAATTTCTTACCTTGATTTTTTCTTTTCGCAGCAAACAGTCTTGGCCCGAGCTGCGAATATATCGAATGAACGAGAAATCGCTCTCCTTCTAGAGGAAAACAAAACTCTTCAACGGAATCTCACTATCTCCGAAGGCCGAGTGGTTCAGATGGATAGTATAGTGTCAACGGAGGGCAGGGCCAGACAAGGTTTGGAGGCTGTGAATAAGGAGCTCGAAGCAGAAAGAATTGTGCTTTGAGCAGAAATTGAAAGAATGCGGGCGGAGCCAGGTACTGCGGGGACCGAGCTTGTCAGACTTCAAGAGGAAGCTAGCCAGCTTTTGAACCAAAAGAATTCCTTGACTACATAAACTGCTGGACTTTCCGGAATTCTGGAAGAAGTAACTTCGGCGAAGGATGTGCTAATCGAAGATAAGCTAAAGTCCGAGAAGGTAGCTGCGGAAGTTATGAATCAACTGCTAGGTGTTCTGGAGTACTTCGGTACTACCGGGACACTTCCTTCTGATGATAACATTTCTCTTCTGCGCCGGTTGAAAAGGATTCAAGGAGTAGCGAAGCAGATGAAGATAGCAGCCATTCGCTACGGAGAACTCTCCGGACAAGTGGCTGTTGTTGGCCTACTTCGTTATTACGAGAATCTGGGCCGATCGATAACTCCGGCCGCAGGAGAGGGCCCAATTACCTTCGACGACGAGCAACTTCTGACTCCTTCCGAAGGTATGGCTGCTGCCTGGCGAGCCTTCCAAACTTCATGGAGAGCCGAAGGTCGCTCTGTGATCAAGGCCTGGATCGACGAAGGACAACGCCAGAAGCAAGCTCGGACCCAAGCTTCAAGCAGTCAGCCTCCTCCAAACCCGCAGGTTTAGATATGTCTTAGGATTTTTGACTATGTAAAGCTTTGTGCTTATGTACATTTATCAATGAAAATTTGTTTATCATATTTTTAGGCTTTGTCTCATACGGAAGATATCGAAGTGTTAGACATTAACGACGAACTTCGCTCATTATGGGCTACCTTCGATCTTCTAAAAGCTTATAAACGCCCTCGATTTTAGTTCCTCGAGATAGCTCCGGTGCTATTACTGCCGAAGTAAGCAAGGATATTCTATCTTATATTAAAGAGGAAGAAAAAGAGGTTAACTTGGACACTTCGTCTTCTGAAGACATTATATGGTCCGAAGAGGAAGATGAGGCTCAAAATAAAAAACCTGAAGAACTTGGAAGCTGGGAAAGGAGCCCCGAACGACTTCGAACTTGGGCCGAGCTTCAACAAGAACAGAAGGACTTTAGAGCTTCGAAGGGAGGCAAAAGAGTTAAACATAAAGTTGTTAGAACTCACGGCACTGGAACTAGTCGTTCCAACCCTAGCTCTAGAGATCGAAGAGGTCTTCGATTCCTTCTTGGTATAGATACCAATTTTTCATGATGTAATCTGTAAACATATTCGTTCGAATAATGAATACCGATTTAAAATTGTCTCCCTATTTACTAGCCCCTCTTTGGGGATAAGCAACTTCGAACTGTATTCAAAGATGGTTATGCGCAAAAAAAACTTCGGAGTACAATTTTTTGGGGTTCAGAGCCCCTCTGTAATTTAAAGATCTTTTAAAATCTTATAAAATGCCTTCGACTAATTGTAGTCTGAAGAATGGCAACTTAGTACCCTTTGTTTTTTGAAAGAATTCACTTGAGATAACTTTCAGGACACCTTAGTGTCTTAGATAATTTGTCACTTCGGACTATGTTAACAGGCGTTCGAAGCTCACGGCTCAAACTCTATTTTGCTTTGGCCACCTTCGGCTCTTTTTTGCGAACTCTGTCAAACCAGTGGTTTGGAGTTCGCAATGGTCTCTTTGGACTCTTTTTACGGATGTCTACTAGCCAATGGCTTGGACTCCGCATATTTTGGCCACCTTCGGCTCTTTTTACGGATGTCTACCAGCGAATGGCTTGGACTCCGCATATTTTGGCCACCTTCGGCTCTTTTTACGGATGTCTACCAGCCAATGGCTTGGACTCCGCATATTTTGGCCACCTTCGGCTCTTTTTACGGATGTCTACTAGCCAATGGCTTGGACTCCGCATGATGTGGTTTTGGGCTCTTTTACGGATGCCTACAAGCCGGTGGCTTGGACTCCGGATTATGTCAGCCCCCACGTCGGAAACTTCGAACCAATGATTCGAAGTCCGAAAATATGATTCAGCTTTATGACATTTCCCTCTCGGTCAACCCCGCGGTTCCAATGCGTCCACTCGGAAGCTGGAGGTTTATGAGGGGAAGGCACTATCAGGACCATATGCTTTATTAATTCAGAAGATGATTACAAGTGATTTACAAGGAGCCCTTATGCGAAGTATCGCTTTAGGTGCTCCGCATGCCAAGTATGTGCTAACTCTTCACCTTCTAAATTAGCTAATTTAAAAGAGCCAGGACGTCCTGAATGAACAATTAGGTATGGACCTTCCCATTTATTTCCTAACTTCCCTGGCGCTATAATGCTTCGTAGAACAAGATGACCCGGTCTAAGTTCATTGATCTTAACCTTCGGGTCAAACCAAGCCTTCGTCTTCTGGTGATACTTTGATAAATTTGCCACAGCTCGAAGTCTTGTTTCTTCTGATAAATCTAGCGAAGCTTGTCTTTCTTCTTCAACCTCCGGTTCGGTGCTGCGAAGTGAT
Organism: Zizania palustris; assembly: GCA_019279435.1. NCBI lineage: Eukaryota > Viridiplantae > Streptophyta > Magnoliopsida > Poales > Poaceae > Zizania > Zizania palustris. Next base: position 14,138,762 of record JAAALK010000079.1, read on the forward strand.
CCTCCTTTGAGCTCCGTTGGAGTCATAGCTTCATCTCTGAATAGTAATCTGAATGGAGTAAAACATGTGGACCTTGTTTGCGTAGTCCGAATGGACCACAAAATCTTCGGAAGCTCTTCGGTCCACAGTCCTTTTGCTAATCCTACTATCCTTCGATTTAGCACTGACAAAATATTTCCATTGGCTCTTTCTACAGCTCCATTAGACTGAGGATGCCTCACTGCAGCAAAACATAACTGGATGCCTAGATCTTCGCAAAACTTCTTGAAAGGTTCTGCATCGAACTGTGTTCTATTATCAACTGTGAGTTGTCTAGGCACTCCGAACCGACAAATGATATTCTTCCAAAAGAATTTATGTACATTGTTCGAAGTGATAACTGTTGGTGGGTGATGGCTTCGTCGACCCATCCACTGACATCCTTGACAAGTGCGGACCAAGCTCTCCACATCAGCTGTTATTGTAGGCCAATAAAGCCCCTGGCGAAGTGTTTTCCCTGCCAAAGCTCGAGGGGCTAAATGGCTACCGCAAAGTCCTTCATGGATTTCTCGAAGAATTTCTTGACCTTCGGCTTGAGATATACATCGGAGTAGAGGGGAACATACTCCGGCCTTGTATAAAATACCGTTGATTATTTGATAATTTCTAGCCCTAAGCTTCAATCTTGAAAGCTGTGGCTCTTCAGGCAAATTTGTTCCTCCTTGCAAAAGTTTCGTGATTGAATTTTTCCAATCTGCACTTGGAATGCAAAGAATCTCTGCAGAGGGAATTTGTGGCACCGAAGGTGTACTGAGCTCCTCATAGAAAGCTTCTTCTGGTACATCCACAGCTCCGGCTACAGCTTTTGCTAAGATGTCCGCTTGCACATTTTCTGCTCTTGGTATACTCCGAATGGAAATACCCTTGAAGTGTGCTTCTATTTGAGAACTTTGCAAGCTGTGGATGCCGAACTTGAAAACTTTTATCTAAGTGCCCTGCTACTATTTGAGAATCTGTCTTTATAACAACTCTTGTAGCCCCTAGAGCACGTGATTTTCGGAGTCCCAGTAAAATCCCTTCATACTCTGCTATATTATTGATAGACTTAAAGTTGAGTATGGCGGAGTACATTGCTCTTTGCCCTGAAGGCGAAATCAACATTGCTCCAATGCCTGCTCCGGATGCTTGGAAAGCCCCATCAGAATAAACAGTCCAAACTCCGTCACTTGACTTCTCCGGAACCAAAGTTGCAGGTGGAGTCCATTCCGCTACAAAATCTGCTAAGACTTGCGATTTGATTGCTATCCTTGCCAGAAAAGATATGCCGAAGGGTGCTACCTCAACTGTCCACTTCCCAATTCTTCCAGTGGAATCCTTACTTCAGAGCATATCTCCCATTACATTGTGAGCCAAAAAGTAATTTCTTAATTTCCTCGAAGCCATTATCAGAGCATAAACGAACTTTTCGAGTTCGGAGTATCTTGTCTTCGCTCCTGATAATGCTTCGGACACAAAATAAACAGGATTTTGTACCAACTTCCCATTGAAATCCATTTCTCTGACAAGGACTGCACTGATAGCAGAACCTGTAGCTGCAAGGTAAAGAAGTAGGGTTTCGTCCGCAGTAGGCACCGTGAGTGTAGCGAGATTACTGAGATACTCTTTAATATCTTCGAAGCTTTTTTGACACTCCGGTGTCCATGCAAAATCTTCGGACCCTTTCAATGCTTTAAATATAGGCAAGCTTCTCTCCGCAGACCTTGATAAAAACCTGCTAAATGCTGCCAGACGTCCAGTCAGCTTTTGCACATGCTTTAAATTTTCCGGAGGAGCCATCTTTTGTAGCGCAGTTATTTGAGTAGGGCTAGCTTCAATCCCCCTGCTTGAAATTAAATACCCTAACAACTTTCCAGCCTTAGCCCCGAAGATACATTTTTTGAGGTTAAGACAGATCCCACATGCCCGAAGGCTATTAAATGTTTCTGCTAGGTCTAGGCTATGTTGGTGCTTTAAAGCACTCTTTATTACAATATCATCCATATAGGCCTCCACATTGCGACCTAATTGATGACCTAGAGCCTTAGCAACTAACCTCGAAAAAGTAGCCCTGGCATTTCTCAAGCCAAAAGGCATTCTTACATAACAGAAGACTCACGAAGGAGTTACAAAGCTTGTCTTGATCTCATCTTCGCGCTTCAGCCATATTTGATGATAACCAAAATACGCGTCGAGGAAGCTTAATAACTTCGAACCTACGGTGGAGTCGACCAATTGATCAATTCAGGGCATGGGGTAGCGGTCACGAGGGCATGCTTTATTCAAGGATGTGAAATCAATGCACATGTGCCACTTCCCGGAAGATTTCTTTTTGACGAAGACTGGATTGGCTAACCATTCCGTGTGAGCCACTTCTCTGATAATCCCAGCCTTCAACAGTTTTTCAACTTCGTCCTTTGCCAGAACAGCTCTTTCTGCAGACATTTTTTGGAGTCCTTGCCGAACAGGTCGGGCCTTCGGGTTTACAAGCAAACTATGTTCAATGATATCCCGATCGACTCCGGTGATATCTTTGTCAGACCAAGCGAAGACATCTAAATTCTCTTCTACCACCCTTTCCAAAGAGGTTGCAACTTCTGGAGGTAAATCTTTACCAAATTGAAATGTATATTCTTTGTCATCTTTAACAATAACCTTTGCTGCAATCTCTCCTTCAGGACTTGGTTTTGGGAAGGATTTCTTCGAAGCTTCGGAAGGGGCTGAAAAATTTTCTTGATTAACTTGCACATTGTTTACTTGTCTTGGATCAAGAGGGGGGCCATGACCATATTCCGCTCTTCGGGCGATAGCTTGATCTCCGAAGACAGTAAGAACTCCTTCTTGCGTGGGCATCTTCATGCACAAATAATTGTGATGCGCCACAGCTTTGAACTGGTTTAGCATGCCCCTTCCGAAGATGGCGTTGTAGGCATATGGGGCATCTACAACATCGAAGACTACTTCCTCAGTTCTGGCCAACAAACCTTCTCCGAAGGTAACTTCTAGGCCTATTTGGCCGAGTGCATCTAGCGGAGGTCCTGCGAAGCCTTGCAAAGGACGACCGCTGGAAGGAGGTGCTTTCTGGAGTTGCACAATTGATCAAAGGCTTAAACAAAAATAATGTCTACCGAACTGCCTCCGTCAATCAACACTCTTCGAACCTCAGTGCCCGCAATATCAGCAGTAATAACAAGTGGGTCTGCATGTGGAAATTTAATGCCAGCTGCATCCTCCACAGAAAAAGATATTGGTACATGAGACCATTCCGGCATAGCAGCTGCAGATGACGAAGTCCCAATGTGGCCCACTTCCCTAACATAGTCTCTTCTCTTCCTTTTTGACATGCTTCCGAGGGTACCTCCTCCGGAGATGGGGAGGACTACTCTTTTCCCTTGGTCTTGCCCTTCCTCTTGCTTCGGAGGTGGCATAACATTGGCCACTGGAAGGCGTCTTGCAGCTTCGAAGTTTTCTATCCGCGCCACCGCTTGGACAGGCTCAGGGCGCGCTGCAGCTGGAACTCGGTCGGTAGTACCTCGACCCGAAGTTCTTTCTAGATATTCTCCTCTTAGGGTGAGTATAGCCTTGCAAGTATCAGTTGCATGGCTTCGATTTTCACCATGAATGCAGCAGAAAAGGGTCTGGCGTTTGCCAACTGTTTTCCCTGGCGGCCTCCAGCCGCTGACCTTGTTCCCCGAAGGTTGTGGAGCTCTCTGCGTGAATTTTTGCGGGGGTGCAATGTTCAGGACTTCAGAACGGGGATGCTTTTGCCCCCTTCTCCTATCATGTTGAACTTCGAAGACTGGTTCTTGCGGCTGTGCCGAAGTTTTTACTTCTACTTTTACTTCCTGTAGTATGGATGGAGTAGCTGCAGTTCTTCAAAGCCAACCTTCTTCCGACCTTGCATACTCTTCAAAGTATGACATCAACTGAGAAATAGAGGATATGCTTTTCCGATGAAGCTTATCCAAGAGGCCTTGATGAGTGAGACCTTCCCGAGCTGCATCAACTACCGAAGATGTAGACAACCCTCGGATCTGCGACTTCGTATGAGCGAAGCGCTTAAAATATTGCCTCAAGGTCTCTCCAGGGAGCTGCTTCACCTGGAAGAGACTTCCCGTTGACATTGGAGGCACGAAGGTGCCTTGAAAATTGCTTACGAACTTCTTCTTCAGCTGCCCCCATGAATTGATTGATCTTGGCTTCAAAGACCAGAACCACCTTAATGCCACTCCTTGAAGAGCTAAGGGGAAGCACTTTGCCATGGTATCTCGAACTCCTCCACTAGCTTCAATTGCTAGGGCATAAGAACGAACAAACTCTCCAGGATCTTCATCTCCAGCATACTTACAGAGCTTCGAAGTCTTAAACTTCGGGTCGAATCGAACTTTTTGCAGCTCAGGATGCAGCGGAGATTCAGTATCGAAGGAGGCGTTCTCTGGGGCTTCGGGATAGATGGGTTCGTCGTCTTCAGGCACTTCTGGAATAGTTGGGATGGCTTGAGAGCGAAGTCTGTTCGCAGCTTCTTGCCGCCATCTCGCTACTTCGGCTTGGAGACTGGCCATTTGAGCGGCCATATCCCCAAGATTGTCTTCATCTCCTCCGGAAGGATCTTCCGGGTCTTGAGAACTGAGAGGATCAGTTCGAAGTGGGATTGAAGGTGGAAGAGGGACCCCAGGTGGTCGAAGTATAGATGGAGTTGGTGGAGGAACTCCGTATGCTCGAGGAATGGAAACCCCTTTCGGAGTTTGAGGTGGATGGAATGTCGAAGGCCCTCCGACCTCAACTGTGTCGGATGGTGCCTCTCCGGAGATCCGAGAGGACCTCCGAACAGGGTTACGAGTTGTGCTCCGCTTAGGGGGCATGATGTAAGAAGTTGGTAGAGAACGAAGTTTCTTGGACTAGGTTCCCCACGGACGGCGCCAACTGTTGGCATAAAAGATTACGCTAACAGGTTTCTGTAGATTAGAAACTATCAAACGAAGTGTTTGCGAAGTGAACTGTTCTAAGCCTCCGAAAGGATAACAACTTAGAATAGTTCGAATGTGTGTATTGAATAACTTGTATTCGATCCTTATTACAGGGTGAAACGGGGGGTATTTATAGGCCCAAACATTAAGGAAAAGACCTATTTACCCCTCTATTACAACCGACATAGTGGAAACTATTCGGTACCCTTAATAGGGCTAAAATGGTAAAAGACTAATCTAATGAGAAAGAAGATAAGTCTTCCATCTTAGCTGGCAGAAAAGATCTCAAAGAGCCTTAGTTCGAAGATATACTCCGAACCAAGGTCTATCTTCAAGCTTCGAGCTTGACTCAGGACATCTCCGAAGATGCATGTTTGGAAACCTTCGAATCTATTATCTTCCTTTGTCTCGTTACTGCAATAACCCTGAGGATGAAATATTTTCCCCCAACACATCCCATACACCAAAGTGTAACGAGATGACCCATACCACGGGAACTCGTGCCAAAACCTTTCATGTGGAACGCCTCAACCCGATAGCACCCTCTTATGGGTTTCATAAGGTGCCCCAACGCGTCGAGCCAACACCATACCCCCCTTGAGCGACGTCGGTACAAGTCACTCGTAGGTTGCCCCTTGCCCCCTCCACTATGGTGCATCGAGTCAGTTTGTTCCATACTTCCGATTAGCACTTACCCATTAGACGTGTGGTTAGTACGAAAGTGCTTTACAACAGATCCCGTAGACCGGTCCTTATAGTGCCCCGGGTGCGACCAACCAATTCCCTAGCTTGCACCCAGAACCCACAATACTTATAACATAGCCAACTTCAACAAAGTACAGAGACGAGAATAACGGGGAAATACATATAGTAGAATCCATCTATCTATGACTCATTCTTTTATCCTATAGCAGTTGTGTTGGTACATTGGACACTAGCTAATATAATATTGTAGAGTGATAAGGAGATAAGGCTCGATAAGCATGGCTTGGGTTTACACACAAGGACGAGGATCTAATAAATATAATGTAGGGCTTGATATTAGACTAATGCAATATTATCCTATGAGTTATAGCGATAATTTATTAAAACATGGGCTCAATTATGATCAAAATGGGGGTTGTGACTTGCCTTGATTGGTGAATGGAGATGGTGGAAACTAGAGAAAATATTTCGGCTCTTCGACGGCGTCCTAATCTTCTCGGCACACAAAACAAGAATAATAAACAATTAAAATAAATAAAACAAGCAGTACAAACATTTCAATTAGTTCAAGTTGTAGAGAATTAAAAGAGGGAATTTATGGAATTTGAATGGATTGATTTGGAGTTCAAACGGAAAGGATAAGAATTAATTAGAGATAAAACAACATGAATCCTTATCAGATTCACATCCGAAGCCTACCCAAAGTGGGCCTTCGGTAGGCCTGTCGAAGTAGACTCCTCGGGCCTAAGCTTCGGCGAAGCAGGCCACCGAAGGGGCCCTTCAGGCCAAAGCTAACCTGTGAAGCGGGCCGCTGAAAGACAACCGAAGCCCCATGCGGATGAGCCTTTGGCACTTCAGGGCTTTGGCCTATGCCAGGAATTGCATATTTTCGGCCCAAAATTACCAAAATTGATATTTTGACAATTTCGACCATTAATTCCATTTTTTGCTATCAACACTCCCCCTTATGACCATTGATCTTTCAATATCGAGGCTTGGAGGCCATTTGGATCATGGATTCAGGATGCTCTCACCACATGACGGGACATCGCAGATGGATCCTCCTCTGAGCTCTAGAGGTGGCATATGTGGTTAGGTCACTTTAGTTTTGATCTATTAGTTAGATTAAGCTCTATGGACCTCATCTGAGGATTGCCCAAGCTTAAGATGGAGAAGGATCTAGTTTGCCATCCCTATCATCATGGGAAAATTGTTGCCGCTTCTCATGCACCTGTGACTTAGGTGATGACTTCGTAACAAGAGAGCTATTACACATGGACACTGTTGGTCCAGCTCGGATACGATAAGTCGGTGGGAAGTGGTACATGCTTGTGATAGTTCACAACTTTTCTCGATTCTTGTAGGTTTTCTCTTTGGAGTCTAAGGATGATGCTTTTCAATTTTTTCATGATCTGATCCTGAAGCTAAAGAATGAGAACAATGGTTGGATGCGAGCAATTCACTCTAACAATGGTTCAGAGGTCAAGAGTTCTCTGTTCATCAGTTTCTATAGTGATCAGGGTCTTGAGCACCAGTTTTCTGTCGCTTACACTCCCACACAGAACAGCGTTGTGGAACGAAAGAACCTCATGCTAGTCGAGATGGCCAGGACGATGCTCGATGAGAATAGGACTCCTAGGAGCTTTTGATCTGAAGCTATGAACATAACTTGCTATCTAGCCAACCACATTTTTTAGAGCTTAGCTAGGTAAGACATCATTTGAGTTGCGGTTTGGTAGACAACCCAAGGTGAGCCACTTGCGAGCATTTGGCTACAAGTGCTTTGTGCTCAAGAAGGTAGGGTATTTGGACATGTTTGAGTCTTTTTACTGGGATGGAGTCTTTCTTCGTTATGCTTTGCATTCTTGAGGCTTTTGTGTTTGGAACCTCTAGTCCCAATAGCTTGTCGAGATGTGTGAGGTTTCTTTTGATGCGTCCATGCCTTCGCTTACTCCTTCTTTTGAGACTCCATCTTCTAGGAAAATGATGAGACTCCATCTTCTAGGAAAATGATGAGACTCCATCTTCTAGGAAAATGATGAGACTCTTGCTATTGATGAGGGTGGGCCTTCTGCGCAGCCTGTAGACCCCACACCTTCTAAGACTTCGACTAAGGATGAGGGCTGACCCCTGATCACTTCTTCCACTTCGATCAAGCCCTCTTAGTCGAGTCTAGAGGTGCCAACTACTGACTTCAGTGAGGTGATATCTGATCACCAAGGATCCCGAGCAGTTCAGCGTGATCACCCCTAAGAGCTCATCATCGGCGATCTCACTACGAGATCTTTGCGTTCTCAAGCTGGTTCACTCGTTGTCTTTGCTGAGTATTCTTTTATTGCCACCTTGGATCCTAGAGATGCTGCTCACACTTTATCTGATGCAAATTGGATAAATTCCATGCAAGAAGAGCTTGGAAATTTTGTCCGCAATTGTGTTTGGACACTAGTTGAGCTACCACATGGATGCAACACCATAGGCACCAAGTGGGTGTTTAAGAACAATCAAGGTGAAGATGGGGTTGTGGTGCGCAACAAAGCTCGATTAGATTCCCAGGGTTTTGGCCAAAAGGAGGGTATTGATTTTGAGGAGACTTTCGCCCCCGTTGCCCATCTTGAGTCCATTCGCATACTTTTGGCATTCGCTGCTTCTAATGGTTTTAAGATTTTTCAAATGGATGTCAAGAGTGCCTTTCTGAACGGGTACATAGAGGAGGACGTCTATGTTAGGCAGCCCCCCGGTTTTGAAAACCCAAAGTTTCCTCGACATGTGTTTAAGTTGCAGAAAGCTTTATATGGTCTAAAGCAAGCCCCCCGGGCTTGGTATGATTGTTTAAAGCAGTTTTTGTTGGGGCATGGATTTGTGATGGGTTCTGTGGACAAAACTCTTTTCTTGCTCTGAATTGGCTCTAAATTCTTGATTTCTCAGATTTATGTGGATGCCATTATTTTTTGTTGTTCTACTAATGAGCTTGTGTCCAAGTTTTTTGAGCAGATGCATAGCGAGTTTGAGATGAGCCTCATGGGTGAGCTCAAGAACTTCTTAGGGATCTAGACCAAGTAGACCAAGGATGACATCTTCATCCACCAGAGCATGTACACGCGGGACATGCTGAAGAAGTTCGACTTTGGTGGAGAGATAAAGCCTTAGATGACCCCCATGGGCACATCTGGAGGCCTAGACAAGGATGAGAGTGGCATCAAGGTCAATGAAAGAGAGTATTGAGGGATAATTAGATCACTTATGTACCTGACGGTGACAAGAACAAACATTCAGTTCATCGTTGGATTGTTTGTGCGCTTCTAGTCTTCACCACACGCATCTCATTTGCAGACTGTCAAGCGCATTTTCAGGTACCTTACTTATGCGCCTGATCTCGGTCTTTACTATTCAGCATCATCATCTCTTGAGTTATTTGGCATTTCCAACGCTGATTTTGGTTGGTGCCGCTGGATCGCAAGTCGACTTCTGGAACTTGCAAGTTTCTCGATTCTTCGCTTGTTTCTTGGTCTTCGCATAAACCATCTAGAGTTTTGCTTTCTACCACAAAGGATGAGTACATAGTTGCTGCTAGCTGCTGCTCATAGTTGGTTTGGATGATTTCCACTTTCAAAGATTTTGGGTTCTCTTTCCCTGCTAGAGTGCCATTGTTTGTGATAGCATCAACTTGATTAGTGTAGGGAAAAACCCATGTCTTCATTCAAAAACCAAACATATTGATGTGTGCTTTCCCTTCCTGAGGGATCAATATGAGAAAGGTGTCATTGACCTTGTTCATGTTGATGCCCATCATCAGTTGGCTGACATGCTTACCAAACCCCTAGATCAGTCTACGTTTGAGCATTTGCGAGGTGATTTGCGAGTTGTGTATCCTTTTTAGGATAATTTTTGTCTTTTCTTTCTTCTTTACTCTCTTATTGAGTCTTTTTGTGTGAGTTCATATCATACCATACACATTCATATATCACAATTCGAGCTTGCTTCTGTTATATGATTAAACTGCTTTACTTATTCTTGCTAGTATATGTTTTAGAATACATGTCGATGATCATGCCTTGTTTCAGTTCACATGATATATCTGATATCTGTCATATGCATGGCTCTTATGCTTTAAAATTGAAAAATGATCACCATTGCTTTTGGTAACTAGCATGTGTAGGTTGAATGCTTTTGCTATATTTTACATGCCTAGTAGCTAAGTCCTTCACTTAGATGCAGATATGCAACTTGGACATCTATAAGCTTTAACATGGAAAATATGTTGTAAAATGATAAAAATCATAAAAATGATAAATCCATGCCTTTTATGCTTAAGTGAAAAGATCCAGGTGGGTTTGTTGTGTCGCATTGCATTGTTCTGGACTTCTTACCATATCACTTTGGTATGAACTAGGACATTGTAATGTATGCCAAGACTAATATCTTAAGTTTCTGATGGTCCTGTTCTGGCTTAGGCTTGACTTGGTCTGTTAGAATAAGGTTGACATGAAAATAACCCCTAGCAAAAATGAAAAAGGAAAAGAAAATGCCTGAAATTAAAAATATAACAAGTTTGTTGAAGCTCTTAAGTTTTGGATCATGCCTATCTTGCTAGATATTAGCTAGCTTCTGCACTTCATGATTTACCTTACCTGTTAACTAGAAAATTTGGTGATGCTTTTATTTGCTAAAATCTGAAAACACATGCTAATGACTTTCTTTGGATATCTTCTATTGCACTAATCATGCCATGTGTCTAAGACAATATTTTGTGCTATACTTGCTAGATTTTATAATTGCAGTTAATCATATATGAGAAACATGTTTTTTACACTCCACTTGCACCCCAGTTGCATTCATTGCATATTTTGAGAGGGAGCTGTATTTTAGGGGGAGTTTGAGTTTGTGTCTCTTTTGAGTGCATTTAGTCTCACTTGATGAGTCCAGTTGTCAACAAGGTGGAGAAATTTTAGGTCACTTGATCTTTTTAAAGAGTTTATTAGGGTGAGTTTTGGCTTTCTCTATGATCTATTTTAGGGGGAGTTTTAGTATGTTTTACCCTTACTCTTTGGATGTCCTTGTTGATAATTCAAAGATTACACTCGTTTGAGTTTTTATTTGAAATTTTTGTTGATTTCTTTTATGTTTAACCATAATGACCATTTTCTGGCTTTTGTTTGGCTTTTGGTCATTAAAGTTAAACCTTTTTATTTTATTTACTTCTTTCTGTTCTCTTGTGCTTTGTTTTTCGTGTTTTCATGTGTTTTGCAGGTTACGAAGCATTGGTGAAAAAGGTTGTGAAACCAAGTGAGGTTGCACTGTGGTTTTTGTCAGTATGATGAGTGATTGACAAGGTTGAGTGTTGATCTGGTGAGATGAGTGAGTGGTGGTGTGCATGCATCGATGGGATCTATGTATGGATAAGGATTATGCTGAGGGGATTGTTGTGCGACGTGTTTTGTGTTTGGCCTTGTCTCATGTGTGCAGGGTGGAGATGCTAATCAACTATCAGCGGCGAGTGATCAAGGGTCGAGCAGGGAGCTCGATGTCAGAGGATCAAGGATGCCGGGTGAAGTTTGAGATGATCTCAAGAGTGCATGAGGAAATAGAGCAACACATGGACAGACGGATGATCGAGACAGAGTGACGGTCAAGACAGCGAAAGAGAGGCTAGTGCAAGTGATCAGGAGGCTCAAGGGGATCGAGAGCGGGAGAGACTTGCTGGCGGTCGAGTTCGCAGATTGGCGTCATATGTCGGCGATCGAGGACGCTTTATCGGTTTTTGTTGAAAATCATCTCATATCTAAATGTTTTTAAATTCCAATAATTAGGACTTTATTTTCGTTTTGTAATTTAGATTAAGTGTAAACTTTTAATATTTTTCGGAATTGTCAAAATTCTGAAAATATATTAAAAGTATATGGTCAAAGTTGTAATAAATTAGAGTCAAAACTTGTGTATTTTCAGAATTTATAATTTTGAAAATATACCATGGCATTAGGGTAAATACTACCAACTTTACCCTAGGGTAAGTCTCTCTTTTTGGCTGAACATTTTTGAGGCTACCAATCACAATTTATATTTTGTTAGCCTTTTTGCTGTTCTTAATTTCATGCTTATTGTTCATCATTCGGATCAAGCAAAAACAGCATGTAGGAGCTTCCAGCGCAGCGCAGGTACTGTTCATCATTTTTAGATTCACTTTTGGAGCTGAGGTTCAAACTTTTTTGATGCTATTTTTGAACCTGAGTTCTTCACGACTTTTGTTGTACAAGTTTCCAGGGTTCCATTTTTGAAGTTTGCAAAAGTTTTTGACCACTGTTGCATATATTGTTTTGTCCAACAAAGTGCCTAAATAATTCTAGAACCTTCTGATTTCTGCTTATTGAATCTTTGAGGCGATTTTTTATCTGTTTTGATATTGTTTTTGGACCTGAGTTCTACATAACTTTTGTTGTCCAATTTTCAAGGGTTTCATTATTGAATGTTGCAAAAGGTTTTGACCACAACTATATATAGTTTTTTGATCATCAATATGCTATAAAAATGTTGTGGAGAGGCTGTCATTTGAGACTTTGGGCTGAACATTTGATTGGAATATGCTTCTCTCTTTTCATCATCTCTGTGCCTTGGAGAAGTTTCCTGAACCATTTCTATTTGTTGTTTTTAGGAGAGAAAGTACAGGATTCTGAAATCACTATTTTCATTTCACAGCAGCCAGGTTTTCTTTCTACTTTTCCCAAGCAATCACGACTGTCAAAGTTATGTTGGTGGGTTATTAGAATCTCTCTGTTCTAGCCTTATTCTGATTGTTTCTATCTTTTCTGCTTCTGAATTAAGTCTAGTGCAAATATGCCAGTTAGTGAGCAGTTCTTGGAAGTATTGTTCTACTGTGATTCTTTTCTTCTTTTGGATTTCCTTCTACCTGGCTTTCTGTTTGGTATTTTCTGTTCTTTGGTATTTGTCAAAACCAACAGCACTTTCCGATTCATCATTTAGTGCACTTACAGAATTAAGTACCTTGTGATACACAATGTTTTGTATTAGGTAAAATTGATCCTAAAAGAGGTTTAATCCAGCACAATGTGTTTGATCTGATCATCCTATTTGTGTTTTGAGTTATGGGTACTAAACTGCGATGGCTGTTAATCAATTAGTACCAGATTTGCTATAGGATTTAATCAGTGCATCTGTTCTTGATACATTACAGAATTAAAAAAATCTGTTTCACTGCATTTCTGGTGCATCTTTCTTTAAATTGATTTGGATTTGAGTTCGGCTAATGAGTGTTGAATAGCTATATGCTGACTAACACTGTTTACTGTCCTGAAACTTTCTATCAATGAAATATTTGAAATCTTGCTATTCAGTGCAGCCATTGACTTGATTTCACTCTGATTGCTTTGTTTTGAAAATATTCAATCTTCTGAATATCAGTTTCAATCTGAGTTTGAATCAGTTTCAAGCTTGTCTATTGTCATATTGAGTAGAATTTGAGAAGGATTCATGCAGCACTGTTCATCATCAGAATATATTGCTCTGTACCTGTTCATTATCAATTAAAGTGCTAAACCTGTTGTGGTTCTGTTAAGATTTTAGTGAAGTGTATGCTGATCTGATAATTTAAGCCTTCAGTTATCATTTGGTTCTTATTATGAGTTCTTGATTAGATCTGATACTTTGCGCAAAAGGTGCTGAAGTGATTGAATGCTGCAAATCTTGCTATTGTTCTATTTTGGTGTTTTTTGAATCTTGTCGGCGTTTCATCGACCGAGTGATGATAATCAGTGATTCATATACCGACTAAGCAAAGGTAGTCGGTACTTCACTAACCGATTAAAGAAATTCGGAGTTTCAAGTGCCGACTAAGATGTTGTACTCAACAACTCAAAGTCCGACCAGAGAATAAGTTTTTCTGAAGAATTTGGTTAGTGTATTTGTTTTGTTAGAGGTGCGTTGGGTGATTTGAAAAGACCATCATATTCGCAAGAATTTATCGAGGCGCCTATTCACCCCCCCTCTAGTCGCCATTCCGATCCCACAAAGGTGTTGACAAAGCACTTATCAAGGGGGAGATTGAGGAGCCATGTTGAAGATCATGGGCCTCACGGCTCCAGAAGTGATGAGTGATTGTCAACGAAGGTAAAAGAGAGAAGATGAAGAGGAGAAGAGACATGTCATGTCTTAGGCCGCATGTGACTCAGGTACATGGGCGGTGAGTGACTGCTGGGTAGAGGGGCCGCAGAGTCGGGCCAACCCAATCCGGGTAGATGGTCCAGGAATAGCAGGAGATCCGCTAGTCTCTTCACCAGGTTTGACCCAAGTAAATGGGCGGCAAACGATTGTCAGGCTGAGTGAGCTGCAAAATAGGGTCGGTCCAATCCATGTACCCGGTGCGAAGACAAAGGATGTTTTGTCGGTTTCGGCATAAAACCAACGCATTGGAGATCCAACGGTCCTGAAGCCAAGTTGTAGCTTCTACAAAAGCTCTGCGTTAGTACAAGCTATATGTAGAAAGGATTTTACTATTTTGCCCGTTAGGCCCGCGGTTTTATTTTTGCACCTGTGTGTAATTTACCCTATGGGTAAATGTGTCTTTTCCACTTTTTGAACTGCCTATATAAAAGTCTTGTATCCCCTTTGGATTTCGCAACTCATCTAATGCAAAAAATCTGAGTTCACTTTAACCCATCTTCCTCCTCCAAACTGATTTTTCTTTTTTCATGTTTTGGAACCACCGCCACCGACAATAGGGTCTTTCCGCGCCACCACTGGTTTGTCTAGCTCCAAGCCGTACGCCGCATTTCCATTTTTCCTGCGCGGGATTGTTGCGCTCCTCAGGTTTTCTCTACGCTGCTGAGGAAGTCCCATTGGAGGTCCACGTTGTGGCATGGTGCTAGGAGGCGTCCAAGGCGGCGGCTCATGCTTGTGGTGCCACGTGTGGCTGGGACAAGCGAATGGTGCAACATGCACCAAGTGTCTTGCATCCTCACTTCTCTCAGAGTTTCCACAACGGGTGCACAGAGCAAGTGCGAAGCAGAAGCAGGCGGCAGAGTTCTTGATTGGGGCCCACGTGCAAAGGTGTATTCAGTGCTGGGAACATGAGCAACAGGGTGGGCGATGGCAAGCCAATCACAGTAAAGTTCAATCTATTTATTTTCAGACTGCACTACGAATTTTTATTGATGTATCTCTATTTCCTTAGTGTAGTTTGAATCATCTATGAGCATTTTTAGTTATAACATTTATTTTGTTTGATTAAATGCTTGTGTACTATTGATGGTTATACATGTTCTGATTGAAATGCCTCTAAGTTAAATGATCTTTTAATCTGTCTTTAAGCACTTTGGTGGTGTCTTTTTGATTAGGACATCAGTCATTTTAGGCTATATTATTTTTAGTGCTTATGATCTCTCAGACTATCGCATCACATCATATTTGACAAGAGAGTGATAGCGCTATTTTCTACTGTGTTTTTGGTCTAAGTTTTTGGTTATCTCTTGAGGTGCGTTGGGTGTTAGGATAAGGCCATTGATTCAAAAGAATTTTTGAGGAACCCATTCACCCCTCCCCCCTCTGGTCGCTACTCTTGGTCCTACAGTTGTGCCTCCAATGATGCCAAGTAGCCTTGTGGCACTATTCCAAGGTTCAAGTGTTCAAATTTTTCTACTAGATCTGGTTGACTTTGCTCTTCAAGTATGACATTGCAATAACTTTTACGACTCAAAGCATCTGCTACCACATTAGCCTTGTTTGGATGATAGTGGATCCCCCAATGTCATAATCCTTAATCAACTCCAACCATCTCCTTTGCTGAAGGTTCGGATATAGTTGAGTGAATATATATTTCAAGCTCTTGTGGTCTTTGTAAACTTCGCAACGAGTACCATTGAGGTAATGTCGCCAAATTTTTAGAGCATGGACCACTGTAGCTAAATCTAGGTCATGAGTGGGGTAGTTTCCCTCATGCGGTCGGAGTTGAAGAGAGGTACGGTGTATGCCACCACTCTACCTTCTTGGATTAGGACACAACCAAGTCCTTGATGGGATGCGTCACAGAAAACCTAAAAATCTTTTTGATTATCTGGCAAGGTCAACGCTAGAGCCAACACTAGTCTTGTCTTGAGCTCTTGAAAACTATTCTCACAAGCAGGGATCCACCTGAACTTTACTTCCTTCTTCAACAACTCAGTCATTGGCTTGACAATTCTTGAGAAATTCTCTATGAACCGATGGTAATACCCTGCCAATCCAAGAAAAATGCGAACCTAAGTGACAGACTCTGGCTGCTACCATTCTGTGACCGCTTCAACATTTCTAGGATCCACTACTACACCATTGGATGTGATGACATGCCCAAGGAATCCTACTTGAGTTAACCAAAAGTCACACTTGCTATACTTTGTGTATAGCTTGTGTTCTATGAGTTTCCCTAGCACTATGTGCAGATGCTGCTCATGGTCCTCCCGGGTTTTAGAATAGATCAGAATGTCATCGATGAATACTACCACAAATTTATCCAAGTAGTCCATGAACACCTTATTCATTAGATTCATTAAGAAGGTCGAGGCATTTGTGAGTCCAAAACACATGGTCGTGCACTCAAATAATCCATATCTTATGGTAAAAGCTGTCTTGGGGATGTCTTCCTCTCGAATTCTCAACTAATGGTATCCTGACCTAAGGTTGATCTTAGAGAAAATTGTGGCTCCCTTAAGATGATCGAACAGATCATCAATCTGGGGAAGGGGTTATTTGTTCTTGATGGTGACATCATTCAGTGTACGATAATCGATGCACATCCTCTTTGTTTTGTCCTTCTTTTAAAAATATATGACAGGTGCTCCCCACGGGGATGTACTCGGTCGGATATATCCCTTGGATAACAAATCTTCCACTTGCTTTTTCACTTCGGCTAACTCATTAACGGACATCTAGTATGGTTTCTTCGAGATGGGTGCTGTTTTCGGGGCCAGATCAATCCTAAATTCAATTTCTCGCTTTGGGGGCATACCGGGTAGATCCTCCGGGAAAACATCTAGGTAATCCCTCACCACGGGAAAGGTTTCCAAACTAGCTTGGGTGAGAGTGATGGTGTTAGGTGGGGCTCCCAAGCATTGAAATTCTACCTTTTGTCCATCTCTTCCCATGAGTAGAATGGCTCTACGAGCACAATCTATCATTCCCCGGTGGGTGACTAACGAGTCCATTCCCAAAATCACATCTAGATCATGAGATTCTATCAACACCAAACTGGCTAGGAAAGGAACCCCTTGAATAATTATTTCGATCGATGGACAAAATTTTTTGGTAGACATTTGGTTTCTTGGGGTGCTTACCAACATGGGGTTACTTAAAGGTTCTACCCTCACCCCATGTGTTCTCACACACAGGCTTGATATAAAAGTATGAGTTGCCCCTGAATCAAATAGTTTAATTGCTGGAATTGAGTTAACTAGGAACGTACACAAAACCACTTCTAGAGAAATGATGGCCTCCTTTTCCAAGACATGATTCACACGAGCCTTGACCACATTGTTAGCTCCAATATTGGGGACGTCCAACAACTGTCCTTGTGGACGCTTTGGCTTGGGGCACTTGTTGGCAAAGTGTTCAGGCTCCTTGCAGTTGATGCATACCACTCGTTTACCATCTTTAGTAAGTGGAACATTTTGAACAGGGGCTGCTGCTAGATGAGGAATGATGTTGGTGTTGCCTCCATTGTTGGGGTAGCGGTTTGGAGGGTTGTTGAAAGGCTTCAGCATACGAGGGGCTGTGGAAGAAGACCCAATGTGAGGAGGCGGCATGACACGTGGCCTCTAGGGGTGTTCCTGAGGAGCATGAAAGATAGCTAACCTCTTTCTCCTATGGCCAAACTTTTTTTGCTAATCTTCCTGATGAATGGCCTTGTCCACCAGCTTCTGGAAATTAGCATATTCACTAGAAATGAGATTTACAGCTAGCTCATCATCTAGCCCATCTAGGAACTTCTCTTGTTTATCTTCATCACTACGCACATCCTCCGGTGTGTTACATGCCAAATGGTTGAACTAGGGAAGATATTTTGTCATGGCGCAATTTCCTTGCCTCAACGAGCGGAACTATTTCTTCTTTAGTGCCACCACACCGGACGGCACGTGGGCCCTCTGAAATGCCTTGGAAAATTCAGCCCATGTGGTAGCATGACCTTCAGGCCTAGTGTGACGCCCTGATTTAACAAATCAGAACATTATTGAATTTCCAAAGAAAAACAATAATACAAGAGGTTCATCATGCGACACGTACATACGAGCAATCATCCATGGTACGCGGACCACAATTATTACAAAAGAGTAAAATTAAAATAAGTAATAAAAAGCATGACGAACGCCCTCTTCAGGATCTTTCTTCTTGACTGGGTCGCTACTCCAGACCGTCCTCGTAGAAGGCATCCTCTGAATTGTGTGTCCAACGGGTATGAGTACAAAGAGTACTCAACAAGCCACCACAAGTGCAAATAATAATGCAAGATAATAACAAAGGAAGGATAATGGCTAAAATTGCGGAAAAGTACATTTTTCAGTTATTGCATTTAGTGTAGTCAAATTTAATCACGCGGAATAATAAACATGAACATCAATTATACCATCTAACTCGAGGAGTACGTTTTCCTTCCTCGCACAATAGTCCTTACATGTCAAACCATCAAGCACATCCATTCCAAAAGTAAACTAACTGTGGGATGTCACGCAACCCGCCCTAGACCGTTGTAGGACCGAAAGTAGCGACCAGAGGGGGTGAATGGGCGCCTAAAAATTTCTTGTTACACTATAATTTAAACCCAACACACAAAAGGACTAAACCAGACAAATAATATTTGCAAAGAAAATCTCAGGAATTAAAGTAGTCTAGCTTCAAAATGACCGGTGTCCTAATTAAAAAGATATTAAAGATAAACTAAACAGAAATACTACAGTAAATAAAAATACCTAGATGAAATTCGAGATATTAATATTTCAGTCTAGAAATAAGGTACTAATTAAATTTAAATAAAAATGGATCAATAAAAATTAATCCAGAACTAAGCCGAAAATATTGCAGGTAAAAGCTAGTATAAAAATATAACTGCGACTACTAAATTTTTCTTTTCTTTTTATATGAGCAGATTATACAGATAAAAGATAATAGGAGATAACTAATAAAATTTAACATATTAAAATAAAAACGAGATTTCGAAATATATTTTCGGCTAATTAATTAATGGATGATTATCTCTAAAAATTGATCTACTAAAAAATAGGAGATTGAAAAACTTACCTGTGTCATCTCGAGACGTGCGCCTCGGTCGCCGTGCGAGTGGGGGCCCGCCTGTGGATGCGTCGCCGTCCGCCTGCGGCTTTGCCTCTGTTTGCACGCCGGTACGTGAGGCCCGTTAAAAAAAACAAGCTGCCGCCTGGTTTCAACGTGCCGTGGGGCCTCGCCGTGGGAAATCAGCACGTTGCAGCCTTTGTGCCTGCCGAGAAAAAACAAAAAACTGCATGCGCTTTTTGCCCTGCGTAGTAATCAGATGTGGGACCCGCTAGCTGCAGCCGGACAACGATCACCGTGCTGCTGCGTTTGCCAATGCGCTCGCTAGCCGGCAAGCCTGGAGGCGCAGGCATGCGACTGGCCAAGCACAGCTGCCGCACTGCAGCTTTTGCGTGCGCATAGGCCTGCACAGCAGCTGGCTGCAAGTGCACGTGCCAATTTCTGTAGATGCCGTGCGAAAGAAGAACGGGGAAGAAAGCTACGGCGCCGGCGAAACCCTTCTTGGAAGAAGACAAATTTTTTGTAGATTGAAAAGCCGTACGTGGACTGTAGATTGTAGATTGATCTGAAAAAACAGTCATCTATCCCAGGGGGATAGGGGCCTATTTATAGGCAAATCCTAATACATGAAAAGACTAATTTACCCTCGGGTAAAATAAACTGACTCTAAAATAAATTCCGAAAATTACTAAAATATTCTTAGAAAAATCACCTAACTCAAATAAAAATATTCTAAACATAAAAACTAAATATTAATATCCTAAAAACGAATTAATCATAGATTGTCAGTTTTGCGCCGAAACTGACAAAGCGTCCAACGTCTTCGCACCGGGTACCCGGATTGGGCCGACCCGACCCCGTAGCTTCCTCAGCCCGGCAATCGCTCGTAGCCCGTGTACTTGAGTCAAACCCAGTCAACAGACCAGTGGATCATCTGCCGCTCCTAGCCATGTACCCAGATTGGGCCAGCCCGACTCCGCGGCTCCTTTGCCCGGCCGTCGCTCACTGCCCGTGTACCTGAGTCACATGCGCCTCAGACTCGGTAGGTCTTCATCTCTCCCTTCCTTTGACTTCCATTGACAATCACTCATCACATCTGAAATATCAAAACCATATTCTTCAACATGGTTTCTCAATCTCCCCCTTGATGAGTGCATAGTCAACACCCTCTCCAGCTCATCTCTAGAACCTGCAAAACATGTGGAAACAGAAAAAAACAAAGACAAAAGAAAATAGAAGAAAGAAAACAAAAGTTTAACCCTAATTACCAAAAGCCAAACAGAAGCAAGAAAACGGTCATTATGGTTAACCAAAAATAAAGACTCAAGAAAAACAAGTGCAAATCTCAGAATTACCAACAAGGAACTCCCCCTGAAATAAATCCCAAAGAAAGCCAAAAATATATCCAAAATTTTTCCCCCTTGTTGACAATTGGACTCATCAAGTGAGACTAAATGCACTCTAAAGAGACATAGACACAAACTCCCCCTGAAATGCAGCTCCCCCCTCAAAATATGCCATGAATGTAGATGGGGTGCAGGTGGAGTGTGAAAAGCATGCTTCGTAGATATGATTAACTGCAATTACAACATCTAACTGGTATAGCAAAAGATATACTCTCTAAGATGCATGACATGATCAGTGCAACCGATGATATCTAAAAAGAGTCATTAGCACGCATTTTTCGATTTTTGCAAACAAAAGCATCACCACATTTTCTAGTTGACAAGCAAGGTAAAACATGATATGCAAGAGCTAACTGATATCTACCAAGATAAGCATTGTCCATAGCAAAGTGCTTCAGCAAACTTGTCATCTTTTTAAATTTTTCAAATTTTTTCTTTTTCCTTTTTATTTTTCATTTATGCCAGGGGTTATTTGCATGTCAAACCTTATGCTAACTGACCAAGTCAAGCCTAGGCCAGAACTGGACCATCAGAAGCTTAAGATATTGGTCTTGACATACATTACACCATTCTAGTTCATACCAACGTGCTATGGTAAGCAGTCTAGAACAATGCAATGCGACAAAGCAAACCCACCTGGATCTTTTCTAATAATCATAAAAATGCATAAATTTTTCATTTTACTGAATTTTTATCATTTTATAGCACATTTTTCATATTTAAAGCATATGGATGTCCAAGTTGCATATTTGCATCTAAGTAAGGATCTAGCTACAAGGCATGTAAAAGATAGCGAAAGCATTCAGTCAACACATGCTAGTTACTAGAAGCAATGGTGATCATTTTTTAATTTTATAGCATAAACACTACGCCAAAACAGATGTCTTTCGTCGGCCAAATTAACTTTCGTCGGCTTTTGGGAAAGCCTACTGTTGGCGTAAAAGATTACGCTAACAGGTTTCTGTAGAAAAGAAACTAACAAACGAAGTGTTTGTGAAACAAACTGTTCTAAGCCTCCGAAAGGATAATAGCTTAGAATAGTTTGAAAGTGTGTATTGAATCACTTGTAATCGGTCCCTATTACAGGGTGAAATGGGGGGTATTTATAGGCCTAAACATTAAGGAAAAGACCTATTTACCCCTCTATTACAACCGACATTAGGGAAACTATTCGGTTTCTTTAATAGGGCTAAAATGGTAAAAGACTAATCTAATAGGATAGAAGATAAGTCTTCCATCTTAGCTGGCAGAAAAGATCCAGAAGGGCTTTGGTTCGAAGACATACTTCGAACTAGTGCCTGTCTTCGGGCTTCGAACGAGGTTCTGGGCATCTTCGAAGATGGTCTTCGGACAATCTTCGAACTGGTTGACTGTCTTTATGCTGCTTTGGCAATAACCCCGAAGATGAGATATTTTCCCCCAACAGTAGCCCCTCGAATACGCTTCTCCGTTCGACTTGTAACGTTAGGAGAGCAGTATACGGAAAGAAAAGATAACCAATCATAGGGGTTATTGGTTTTTATTTTATCTCCGAAATGCATGAAGATATGAACTTCGAATCAGTCGTAAGGTAATTACTTTTCGAACTATCTTAGAACTGACTCAGGAAGTTCGAAAGTCTTTTTAGACTTAGAAAAAATAGCCGTTAGTTTCTGTTTCTAACGGAAGTTATATGATGCGTTATTTCCGAAGGAAAATAACGGGCGAGAATGCGAAAGGGCAGAGCCCAAACGAGCCCAAACGGTAACAAACGGAACGTTTAGGCTATAAATAAAGAGCCCAAAACTTACCCGATTACCTTTTCACCGCTTTCTCTCAGTCAAAAACTTTGTGAGCCCCTTGAGTTCTTGAGCCCTAGCCTTTGAGTTCTTGAGCCCTAGCCTCCATTTCTTCAAAGTAATCGAGCGATCGTAATGGTGAAGACCAAGGGATCTTCGCCTCCTTCGGCTTTGGCTCGGCAACAAGCAGCCGCAGCGGCAGCAGCAGCGACATTGGCGGCGGCACCCTCGATGCAGGCGGCAACATCCATGGCGGCAGGGGGAAGAAATCCCCAAATCGCCGATGACCAAGGTCTGTGCCCACCGTCGACCAAATACTTGGATCAGTCTTTTGAATTAGGGCCTTCTACCTGCAAGAAAGAGTCTTTGGCAATCACAGCAGGGGGAAAGATTAGGAATGGAGTTATGATTCGGAAGCCGGGCAAAGAATCAATTCCATCACCGAGACCCGGAGAGGTTGTGGTATTCGAAGCTTTTTTCGAAGCAGGCTTGGGCCTCCCTGCTGTGGATTTCTTGGCCGAAGTACTTGACCTGTTTCATGTACCCTCCCCCAGCTATCTCCGAATGCTGTAGCTAGATTAGCTATCTTCGAGTGGGCGTTGAGAGCCGAAGGTTGTGAGGGGAGGGCTGAAATCTTCGCTGCACTTCATAGAGCGACTTGTCAGCCGAAGACGTTCACAGGCTCCGGAGGTGAGAAAGTGGTGGTTGCCTTCGGAAGCATTAATTTTAGGCTTCGAGACGAATATGCCCTGCAATTCCCTGCTAAGGCCATCAATGCTAGATGGTACACCGACTGGGTCCTGAGGTGGTTTTATGCCGAAGTTGGAGCAAGCAGTCCTCTGGCTGGGCCCCTCAAAGAAATCCAATTCCGGAAGGAGGCCTTAGTGCAACCTGACGAAGGCCAGCTCGAAGCTCGCCTCAACTTACTTCAGAAAATCAGCCGAAGGTTAAGTATGCGAGACTTGGCCGAAGAATTCATCGGACTTCAAATTCCTCCGTTGATGGCCAACTGGCCTATCATCTTCGAGGATGACTCAGAAGGTGGTCTTCGCAAGATCAATTATACTTCGAGCCCTGCAGGTAACTTCGAATCCAACATGCATTGTACATAATTACTTCGAAGAAAAACTAACTCGAGTTATTTTTTAGCTTCTTCAGCCCCTATTACTTCAGAGCAAATTGTAAGGGCTTCGGAGAAGATTCTTGGTGCCCCAACTCCATCCGAGAAAGAATGGCGAGTTAAATTAGTCGGGAGTTGGGAGAGATTTAACAGAGTATGGGGAATGCTGGAGCTATCTCCGCCCCCTCTGATGGATTGGGTGCCTTTGGAGAAAGGGCCCCAGAAAAGGAAAGCCGAGGCTTGAACTTCGAGTTCAGCAAAAACTCCGGTGAAGAAGGTGGCTCGGAAGCCAAAGAACCTCGCGCCTTCAGATCCAGCACCTTCGAGCTCAAGAGCTTCGGTTTCCGACTCCCAAGAAGAAACGGGGAGATTGCTTGTGCACCTGATGGAAGAGAATGAAACTCAAAGGGTCGCACAAGCCGAAGTACCTGCGAACGTACCGGAGTCCGGAGATAATGTTGATCAACCAAGGACTTCGGTAGTTCAAGAAGATGTAACTCAGGACGAAGTTCCTGTGAATGAAAGTGGGGTCGAAGTCACTATGGCTTCGATTCCTGAAGAAGCAACGAGGACTCCCCAGGACGATGCTCCTGCAGTCCAAGATTTAACGGCTGATTCGGATGAGGACTACACTTTTGATCCTCCGATCAGTCCGGTGCTCGATCTCCCAGAGAATGTCGAAGGTAAATTTTGCATAATTCTTATCAATTTCTGCAAAACTATACAATGTATAATATTTCTGTTTTTCTAGAGCCTCCTGTTGTCGAAGTATCCCTCGAAGATACCATTCAAAGACCTTCGACAACTTCGGAGCCACAGCCGGAGGTTACTCTACAAGGGCCTGGAAGAGGAAAAAGACACGTAGAGCCTCTCCCTACTCAAGGATCAACTTCATCTGAGTCGACAGATGAAAGTGAATCAACTGAGGGGGGGCCATCTTCAGAAGTTCCAAGGGCCTCAGAAGAACTTTCCGGACCTTCGCTAAGCAGAGCTGATCAGAAGGCTTCAGTAATGCTTCCTCTCATAACTCCTTTTTTGGAGGAGAAAACCGGACTTGGGACTTTGGTTAAACCTTTGGGTCAAGCAAGTCGCAAAGTCAGGGAAACAGAACTGGTAGCCCTTTTAAGCAGAGCGAAGGGTTCGGAGCTTAACCTTGCTGTGGAAAGAGCAGCTTATCAGGTATAAAGCATCTTCGAACCAAATAGCAAATTATATATGAATAATTTCTTATTTCAGTTTTTCTTTTTTCTTAGCAAGCAGTCTTAGCCCGCGCTGCGGCTTTATCGAGCGAAAATGAAATTGCTCAACTTCGGGAAGAGAACGAAGCTCTTCAAAGAAATTTTAACTTCTCCGAAGGTCGAGTAGCTCAGATGGATAATGTAATACTAGCAGAGCGAAGGGCTAGGCAAAGCTTGGAGGCTGCGAAGAAAGAGCTCGAAGCAGAAAGAATTGTGCTTCGAGCGGAGATTGAAAGACTGCGGACGGAGGATGCTGCTAAGGGGTCCGAACTTGTAAGACTTCAGGAAGAGGCTGGCCAACTCCGGACTCAAAAGAATACTTTGACTACGGAGAATGCTAGAATCTCCGGAGTTTTAGCAGAAACGACTTCAGCCAAGGATGCACTTATTGCGGAAAAACTCAAGTCTGAGAAGGTGGCTTCGGAGGTCATCGAGCAGATGCTAAGTGTCTTGGAGTACTTCGGTACTACGGGATCACTACCTTCGGATGATAATGTGACTCTGCTGCGCCGGTTAAAGAGGATCCAAGGAGCAGCGAAGCAAATGAAGACGGCAGGCATGCGTTATGGAGAACTCTTCGGACAAGTGTCTGCCCTTGGATTACTTCGTTACTATGAGGATTTGGGCCGAATGATTACTCCGAGCGCAGAGGGCTCCATCATCTTCGACGACGCGAGACTTTTGACTCCTTCCGAAGGCGTGGCTGCTGCTTGGCGAGCCTTCCAAACTTCGTGGAGAGCCGAAGGTCGTTCTGCGATCAAGGCTTGGATTGATGAAGGCCAACGCCAGAAGCAAGTTCGGAGTCAAGCTTCGAGCAGTCAACCTCCTCCGAACCCACAGGTTTAGGAATTACTTAGGATTTTTTGATTATGTAAAGCTGATGCTTGTAAACATTTATCAATGAAAGTCTTGTTTGTCATATTTTTAGGCTTTACCTCTTATGGAAGATATCGAAGTGTTAGAGCTTAACAGCGAACTTCGCTCACTGTGGAACACCTGCGAACTTCTAAAGAGTTATAAACGTCCTCGATTTCTTATTCCTCGAGATGACTCCGGCGTTATTGCGCCCGAAGTAATCAAAGACGTATTGTCTTATATTAAAGAGGAAAATAAAGAGATTGACGCAAACACCTCGTCATCTGAAGACACTAATTGGTCCGAAGACGAAGGTGAAGCCCAAAATAAGAGATCTGAAGATCTTAGAAGCTGGGAAAGAAGCCCTGAGCGGCTTCGAACTTGGGCCGAGCTTCAACAAGAGCAGAAGGATTTTAGAGCTTCGAAGGGGAGGAAAAGAGTTAAACGTAAAGTTCTTAGAACTTCCGATGTTGGAACTAGTCGCTCCACCCCTAGCTCTCGGGACCAAAGAGGTCTCCGATTCCTTCTTGGTATAGATACCAATTTTTCATAGTGTAATCTGTAAACACATTTATTTTAATAATGAATGCCGATTTAAAATTGTCTCCATATTTACTAGCCCCTCTTTGGGTATAAGCAACTTCAAACTGTATTCAAAGATGGTTATGCGCAAAGAAAAACTTCGGAGCACAATTTTTTGGGGGTTCGGAGCCCCTCTGTCATTTAAAGATCTTTTTAAATCTTATGAAATGTCTTCGACTTTTTGTAGTCAGAAGAATGGTAACTTGGTACCTTTGTTTTATGAAATAAATCAATTGAGATAACTTTCAGGACACTTTAGTGTCTTAAGAATTTTGTCACTTTGGACTTATATGAACAGACATTCGAAGCTCATGGCTCAAATGTTGTTTTGCTTTTAGCCACCTTCGGCTATTTTTGCAGAAGTCTACCAGCCAATGGCTTGGACTTCGCAGAATTTGGCCACCTTCGGCTCTTTTTACGGATGTCTACCAGCCAATGGCTTGGACTCCGTATAATTGTAGCCACCTTCAGCTATTTTTGCAGAAGTCTACCAGCCAATGGCTTGGACTTCGCAGAATTTGGCCACCTTCGGCTCTTTTTACGGATGTCTGCAAGCTGCAGCTTGGACTCCGCAGATTTTGGCCACCTTCGGCTCTTTTTACGGAAGTATACCAGCCAATGGCTTGGACTCCGTAGAATGTGGTATTGGCTCTTTTACGGATGCCTACAAGCCGAGACTTGGGCTCCGGATGGATTTCAGCCACCACACCGGAGGCTTCGACTTTATGGGTACGAAGTCCGGAAATACAGCCCAGCTTAATGACACTTCCCTCTCGATCGACTTCCGTTCCAGTGCGTCCGCTCGGGAAGCTAGGAGTCTACAAGGGGAAGGCAACTATCAGGGTGTATGCTTTATTAATTTAGAGGTGATTACAAGCGAATTACAAGGAGCCCTTATGCGAAGTATCGCTTTAGGTGCTCCGCATGCCAAGTATGTGCTAACTCTTCACCTTCTAAATTAGCTAATTTAAATGAACCAGGGCGTCCGGAGCGGACAATTAGATATGGACCTTCCCATTTATTGCCTAACTTCCCTGGTGCTATAATGCTTCGTAGAACAAGATGACCCGGCCTTAACTCGCTGAGCTTAACCTTCGGGTCATACCAAGTCTTCGTCTGCTGATGATACTTTGATAAATTAGCTACAGCCCGAAGTCTTGTTTCTTCTGACAAATCTAACGAAGCTTGTCTTTCTTCTTCGATGTCTGGTTCGGTGCTGCGAAATGACCCCCCTTTGAGCTCCGTTGGAGTCATAGCTTCATCTCCGAATAGTAGTCTGAACGGAGTAAAACCTGTGGACCTTGTTTGTGTAGTCCGAATGGACCACAGAATCTTCGGAAGCTCTTCGGTCCACAGTCCCTTTGATAATCCTACTATTCTTCGATTTAGCCCTGATAAAATATTTCCATTGGCTCGCTCTACGGCTCCATTTGACTGAGGATGTCTCACTGCAGCAAAACATAGTTGAATGCCTAGGTCTTCGCAAAACTTCCTGAAGGGTTCTACGTCGAACTGTGTTCCATTATCAACTGTGAGATATCTAGGCACTCCGAACCGGCAAATAATGTTCTTCCAAAAGAATTTCTGTACATTGTTCGAAGTGATAGCTGTTAAGGGCTCTGCTTCTACCCACTTAGAAAAATATTCAATAGCTACCACTGCGAACTTCAGATTTCCCTTTGCTAACGGAAAGGGACCAATTAGATCCATACCCCATCTGGCCATAGGCCATACCGGAGCAATGACTTGAAGAGCTGTTGGTGGGCGATGACTCCGTCGACCCATCCACTGGCATCCTTGACAAGTGCGGACCAAGCTCTCCGCATCAGCTGTTATTGTGGGCCAATAAAGCCCCTGGCGAAGTGTTTTTCCTGCCAGAGCTCTAGGGGCTAAATGGCTTCCACAAAGGCCTTCGTGAATTTCTCGAAGAATTTCTTGGCCTTCGGCTTGAGATATACATCGGAGTAGAGGGGAACATACTCCGGCCTTGTATAATATACCGTTGATTAATTGATAGTTTCTTGC
The DNA here is from genome assembly GCA_019279435.1 of Zizania palustris. Lineage (NCBI taxonomy): Eukaryota > Viridiplantae > Streptophyta > Magnoliopsida > Poales > Poaceae > Zizania > Zizania palustris. The sequence continues at coordinate 14,166,716 of JAAALK010000079.1, forward strand.
TCTGAGCTTTAATCTTGACAATTGGGGCTCTTCGGGCAAATTTGTTCCTCCTTGCAGGAGTTCTATGATCGAATCTTTCCAATCTGCACTAGGAATGCAAAGAATCTCCGCAGAGGCAATTTGTGGCACCGAAGGTACATTGAGCTCCTCATAGAAAGCTTCGTCAGGCACATCCACAGCTCCGGCTGCAGCCTTCGCTAAAATGTCCGCTTGCACGTTTTCAGCTCTTGGTATACTCCGAATGGAAATACCTTTGAAATGTGCTTCGATCTTGCGGATTTCTTCTAAGTACTTTGCAAGCTGTGGATGTCGGACTTGAAAACTTTTGTCTACGTGCCCTGCTACTATCTGAGAATCTGTCTTTATAATAATTCTTGTAGCCCCTAGAGCACGTGCTTTCCGGAGTCCCAATAAAATTCCTTTATACTCCGCTATATTATTGGTAGACTTAAAGTTGAGTCTTGCGGAGTACATTGCTCTTTGCCCTGACAGTGAAATCAATACTGCCCCAATGCCTGCTCCGGATGCTTGAAAAGCTCCATCGGAGTAAATAATCCAAACTCCGTCATCTGATTTCTCTGGAGTCAACTTCGCAGGTGGAGTCCACTCTGCTACGAAGTCTGCTAGGACTTGAGATTTGATAGCTGTCCTTGCCAGGAAAGATATGCCGAAGGGTGCTAGCTCTACTGCCCACTTTCCAATCCTTCCAGTGGAATCTTTGCTTCGGAGCATATCTCCTAAAGGATACGAAGTTGGTACAATTACATTGTGAGCCAAAAAATAATGTCTTAGCTTCCTCGAAGCCATTATCAGAGCATAAACGAACTTCTCAAGTTCGGAGTATCTTGTTTTCGCTCCTGACAATGCTTCGGATACAAAATAGACAGGATTTTGGACCAACTTCCCATTGATATCTGCTTCTCTGACAAGGACTGCGCTGACAGCTGAACCTGTAGCTGCAAGATACAGGAGTAGGGTTTCGTCCGCAATAGGCACCGTAAGTGTAGCAAGATTGCTGAGATAATCTTTAATATCTTCGAAGCTTTTCTGACACTCCGGTGTCCATGCAAAATCTTCGGACCCTTTCAAAGCTTTAAAGATTGGCAAGCTCCTCTCCGCAGACCTTGATAAAAACCTGCTAAGTGCGGCCAGACGTCCAGTCAGCTTTTGCACTTGCTTTAAATTCTCCGGAGGAGCCATCTTCTGCAGCGCAGTTATTTGAGTAGGGCTAGCTTCAATTCCCCTGCTTGAAACTAAGTACCCTAACAACTTTCCAGCCTTAGCTCCGAATATACATTTTTCGGGGTTAAGACGGATCCCACATGCCCGAAGGCTATTGAATGTTTCTGCTAAGTCTAGGCTATGTTGGTGCTTTAAAGCACTCTTTATTACAATATCATCCATATAGGCCTCCACATTGCGGCCTAATTGATGACCTAGAGCCTTAGCAACTAATCTTGAAAAAGTAGCCCCGGCATTTCTTAGGCCGAAGGGCATTCTTACATAGCAAAAGACTCCCGAAGGAGTTACAAAGCTCGTCTTGATTTCATCTTCGCGCTTCAACCATATTTGATGATAACCAGAATACGCGTCAAGGAAAGCTTAGCAACTCCGAACCTGTAGTGGAGTCAACTAGTTGATCAATTCGGGGCATGGGGTAGGGGTCACGTGGGCACGCTTTATTCAGAGATGTGAAATCAATGCACATGCGCCACTTCCCGGAAGACTTCTTCCTGACGAAGACTGGGTTGGCTAACCATTCTGTATGGGCCACTTCTCTGATAATCCCAGCCTTCAACAGTTTTTCAACTTCGTCTTTATCTAGAGCAGCTCTCTCTGCGGACATCTTCCGGAGCCCTTGACGAACAGGCCGGGCCTTCGGGTTTACAAGCAAACTGTGCTCAATAATATCCCGATTGACTCCGGTGATATCTTCGTCAGACCAAGCGAAGACATCCAAATTTTCTTCTACTACCTTTTCCAATGAAGTTGCAACTTCAGGAGGTAAATCTTTACCAAATTGAAAAGTGTATTCTTTACCATCTTTGACAATGATCTTTGTTGCAATCTCTCCTTCGGGACTTGGTCTTGGAAATGACTTCTTCGAAGCTTCGGAGGAGGCTGAAAAAAATTCTTCATTATCCTGGACACTGTTTACTTGCCTCGGATCAAGAGGAGGACCGTGACCATATTCTGCCCTCCGAGCCATGGCTTGATCTCCGAAGATTGTCAGGACTCCTGCTTGTGTGGGCATCTTCATGCACAAGTAGTTGTGATGCGCCACAGCTCCGAACTGATTCAACATGCCCCGTCCGAAGATGACATTATAAGCATACGGGGCATCTACCACATCAAAGATAACTTCTTCAGTTTGGGCTAGTAAACCTTCTCCGAAGGTTACTTCCAAGCCTATCTGGCCAAGCGCATCAAGCGGAGGTCCTGCGAAGCCTTGCAGAGGACGAGCCGCTGGGAGAAGATGCTTCCGGGAAATGCATAACTGATCGAAGGCTTGCACAAAAATGATATCTGCCGAACTACCTCCGTCAATTAGCACCCTTCGGACTTCAGTCCCTGCAATATCAGCAGTGATAACCAATGGATCTGCATGCGGGAACTTGATACCAGCTGCATCCTCCGCAGAGAAAGATATTGGAACATGAGACCACTCCGGCATTGCAGCTGTAGATGACGAAGTCCCAATATGGCCTACTTCTCGAACGTACTCTCTTCGCTGTCTCTTGGACATGCTTCCGAGGGTACCTCCTCCGGAGATAGGGAGAACTACTCTCTTTCCTCTATCTTGCCCTTCTTCTTGCTTCGGAGGTGGCATAACATTGGCCACCGGAGGGTGCCTTGCAGCATCAAAATTTTCTATCCGCGCCACGGCCTGGACCGGGTCTGGGCGCGCTGCTGCTGGACTTCGGTCGGTACTACCTCGACCCGAAGTTCTTTCCAAGTATTCTCCCCTTAAGGAAAGGATAGCCTTGCAAGTGTCAGTTGCATGGCTTCGATTCTCTCCATGAATACAGCAAAAAAGGGTCTGGCCCTTGCCAGCCGTTTTCCCTGGCGGCCTCCAGCCGCTAGACTTGTTCCCCGCAGACTGTGGAGCTCTTGGTGTAAACTTCTGTGGGGGTGCAATGTTCAAGACTTCAGAGCGAGGGTGCTTTTGCCCTCTTCTTCGCTCATGCTGCGCTTCGAAGACTGGTTCCTGCGGCTGTGCCGAAGTCTTCACCTCTGCTTTAACTTCTTGCAATACTGTCGAAGTAGCAACAGACCTCCGAAGCCAACCCTCTTCTGACCTTGCATACTCCTCGAAGTATGACATCAGCTGTGATACTGTGGTGATGCTCTTCCGATGCAGTTTATCCAGAAGGCCTTTATGACTGACGCCTTCCCGAGCCGCATCAACCACCGAGGATGTGGACAGCCCCCGAATTTGCGACTTCGTGTGAGCGAAGCGCTTGAAGTACTGCCTCAATGTTTCTCCGGGGAGCTGTTTCACTTGGAAAAGGCTTCCTGTTGACATGGGAGGCACGAAGGTGCCCTGAAAGTTACTTATAAACTTCCTCTTCAACTGTGACCACGAATTGATTGATCCTGGCTTCAAAGACCAGAACCATCTCAACGCCACTCCTTGAAGAGCTAACGGGAAGCACTTCGCCATAGTTTCTCTATCTCCGCCGCTAGCTTCGATCGCTAGGGCATAAGAACGCGCGAACTCACTGGGATCTTCGTCTCCGGCATACTTGCAGAGCTTGGAGGTTTTAAACTTCGGATCGAAGCGAACCTTCTGCAGCTCAGGATGCAACGGAGATTCATTGTCGTAAGAGGCGTTCTCTGGGGCTTCGGGATAACCAAGATCGTCGTCTTCGGGCACTTCGGGGATAGCTGGGGTGGCTTGAGAGCGAAGCCTGTTCGCAGCCTCTTGTCGCCACCTCGCTACCTCAGCTTGAAGGTTGGCCATTTGAGTGGCCATGTCTCCAAGGCTATCTTCATCTCCTCCGGAAGGACCTTCCGGGTCTTGAGAACTGGTATGATCAGTTCGAATCGGAATGGAGGGTGGCGGAGTGGCTCCGGGCGGTCGGAGTATGGAGGGGGTTGGCGGAGAGGTTTCGTATCCTCGAGGGATAGAAGCCCCTTGCGGAGTTTGAGGTGGAGGGATAGTCGAAGACCCTCCGACTTCAACTGTGTCGAAGGGTATCTCTCCGGAGATCCGAGAGGACCTCCGAGTGGGATTGCGAGGTGCGCTCCGCTTAGGAGGCATGATGTAAGAAGTTGGTAGAGAACGAAGTTTTTTGGACTAGGTTCCCCACGGACGGCGCCAACTGTTGGCGTAAAAGATTACGCTAACAGGTTTCTGTAGAAAAGAAACTAACAAACGAAGTGTTTGTGAAACAAACTGTTCTAAGCCTCCGAAAGGATAATAGCTTAGAATAGTTTGAAAGTGTGTATTGAATCACTTGTAATCGGTCCCTATTACAGGGTGAAATGGGGGGTATTTATAGGCCTAAACATTAAGGAAAAGACCTATTTACCCCTCTATTACAACCGACATTAGGGAAACTATTCGGTTTCTTTAATAGGGCTAAAATGGTAAAAGACTAATCTAATAGGATAGAAGATAAGTCTTCCATCTTAGCTGGCAGAAAAGATCCTGAAGGGCTTTGGTTCGAAGACATACTTCGAACTAGTGCCTGTCTTCGGGCTTCGAACGAGGTTCTGGGCATCTTCGAAGATGGTCTTCGGACAATCTTCGAACAGGTTGACTGTCTTTATGCTGCTTTGGCAATAACCCCGAAGATGAGATATTTTCCCCCAACACCGACGGAAGTTATTTAACTTCTATTGGCTCTTGGAGGCCGACAGAAGTTAACTTAACTTCCGTCGGCTTCTAACAGTGGCCGACGGAAGTTAGCGGGGATTTTTCCGTGGCCGATCGGATCCCCCCTAACTTCCATCGGCCAGCATTAAAGCCGACAGAAGTTATTAGGGGATTTATTCCCCAATTGCGCGCGCGTACAGGGAGACCTAATCTCCCTGTACGCGCGCGCGCCCAGCCCGTCTCGCCTCCTGCCGCCGCCGCCTACCGCCGCCACCGCCTCCCGCCGCCGCCGCGTCCCGGACGCCTCCCGCCCACGCCCACCACCTGCACCCGCCGCCGCAGGTTGCCCTAGCGGCCGCCCGCCACCGCCCACGCCCCCACCGCCCGCCCCCGTCACCGCTGGCCCCCGCCGCCGTGCTCCCGGCCACCGGCCAACCGCCCACGCGTGCCCCCGCCACCGCAGGCCGCCGCCCGTCGGTGCCCCGCCGCCGCCGTGTCCCCCGCCCCCGGCCACCGGCCACCGCCCACGCCGGTGACCACCGCCGTCCATCCCGGCACCCCGCCGCTGCCACCACCATTCGCCCGTCACCCGCCGACCGTAGCCGTCGCCGCCGTCGTTCCCAAGTAATTTTTACCCTATATATATAATAATGTCGTCTCTTTTTGTGGTTGAATTGAATCAATGTTTATTGCATGTTTTGCATGCTCTCATATTGCTTGAGGTTGATGACATAGTGATGAAATCATTTAATCAGTGTTTTTGTGAAAAGAACATGTGGCATGAGACCTAGACCAGATTTATAGTCAAATAAAACTAATCATGTCAGGACTGAGGAATTTTTTAATATATTGTCATGTTGTCATGTTGTAATGAATTGGATCATGGTTGTCACGGCGTCTCCTAGGCACCGACTAGGCGTCCAGGCGGTCCCCACCGAGCGCCATGCTGGCTAGCCTCTCCTGGTGGAGTTGGGCGCCCACCTGGCCATTCAAGGCATCACCCATGGTGACTAGGTGGTCACCGGGTGTCTCTGGGCGGCCGACTAGGTGAAAGTGCCTTCGACTAAGGCGTCAGCGCGTCGCCCTAGCTAGCGCCCCTATCGAGTCTCGACTGAGTCGACTCTCTACCTCCCCTTCCACTTGCGCCACCACCTCTGCCCCTTGCGCCGCTGGCCGCCACCTCTGCTACCCCTCCCCTTGCGCCGCCAGCCGCCGCCTCTGCTACCTCTCCCCTTGCGCCGCAGGTCACCGCCTCTGCTACCCTTCCCAGTGCGCCGCATCGCCGCCTCTACTACCCCTTCCCCTTGTGCCACCGCCGCCTCTGCTACCCCTCCCCGTGGCACCTCTCTCCTTTCTACCTCTCTAATCCTCTCCCCTCCCTCGCGGCGATGGCGCGGCGAGGGATCGATAGGGCATGGCTAGGCCGCAGCAGGGCACTTCCGTCGGCCAAAGGCTAACTTCCATCAGCAATTGGTCGCCGGGTGTCTCTGGGCGGCCGACTAGGTGAAAGTGCCTTCGACTAAGGCGTCGGCGCGTCGCCCTAGCTAGCCCCCCTCTCGAGTCTCGACTGAGTTAGGGTTTAGAAATGGGCTTTAAATGAGCTGAAATTTAAATGGGTTGTGTGGTAAAATTGAAATATATATGTGCTATTAATTATATTCTTGTGTTAATTTGTGGTTTGTTGATGATTTCATTACGGTGATTAGTATATTATATATATACTTTATTATTATATATATTTCTTTTCGTATGCAATTTTTTATTTGACAACAACGTAGATAGTGTAACGAAACCTATGCGTCACCCGTTTCGGACCAACATGTCTCACACGTGTCATGCGTGTGAGATGTGTAGGTCCGGAATTGTCCCTTTTTGGACAGCCTCAGAGTGGGCGACAGAGCGTGGTTTTATGATGAGTCATGAGTCCGAATGGGATTTCAGTAACATAACCTTGTTGTTCTCCATTGCACCACTATCAGGTGTGCAATTGGAGAACAGTGGGGTTATGCTGCTGAAATTTCGTTCGGACTCATGGCTCGTCATAAATACCACGTTTTGTCGGTCACTCTTGGGTGGGTTTAGGACCTATCTTTTCCTATAGACCATGGTTGTCACGGCGTTGCCTAGGCGCCGACTAGGCGTCCAGGCGGTCACCGTCGGACGCCATGGTGAATCGCCTCGCCTGGGTGGAGTTAGGCACCCGCTTGGAGCTTCTAGGCGTCGCCCATGGCGCCTAGGCGATCGGCAGGCGTGTCTGGGCGGGCGCCTAGGGTCCGTGGTAGTGTCTAAGGCGTGGCACAGGCCTTTCGGTTAACCCTATTCCCTTGCGCCGCGGGCTCTGCTTCCCCTTGCGTCGCCGGCCGCCAGGCCACCTCTGCTTCCCCTCCGTTGTCTGGAGGCGGAGGCGGGGGGTGGCCAGGGTGTGTGTATGTTGCGAGCCCTTTTATAGCGGCCAGTGCGTGAATCTTCTGGGCCGTGCGTGTAGGGTGCGGGGAGTTGGGCCTGATCTTCTGGGCCGTGCGTGAATCCTGTTATCCTGTATGCTATGCCAATTTTTGGTCGCATAGGCCCGTGGTACTTATGCCAGATGTGTACTGTGACTTTGGATGTGAATTCAGTTATATTATGTGATTTTGGATGTGATGTGTGAAGTGTGGATGTGAATTTGGATGTGAGATGTGATTTGGGATGTTATATGTGAAGTTTGAATGTGATTTTGGATGTGAAATGTGAATTTGGATGTGTATTGTGAATGTGATTGAAATTGTGGTTGGATGTGAGTGTGAGTAGGGGAACCAGGAAAAAACAAAAAAAATACCAGCTAACTTCCGTCGGCTTTTACCATAGCCGACGGAAGTTAGCTGGTTTCGGCCACGTGGGCAGAAAGGCTAACTTCTGTCGGCTAGGGCCAAAGCCGACGGAAGTTAGCTGCCCCTAACTTCCGTCGGCCAGGCTGGCCGATGGAAGTTAGCGCCCCTCTGCTGACGTGGCAGAGTTCGGGGCTAACTTCTGTCGGCCACGTCAAGCTGACGGAAGTTAGCTGAAGTTAGTTAACTTCCATCGGCCTTTGGCCGACGGATGTAAGCGTTTTGCCGACGGAAGTTAGCTTCTTCCGTCGGGAAAGGGCTAACTTCCGTCGGCTTTGGCCGACAGAAGTTGCCTGTTTTGTTGTAGTGAAAAGCCATGCATATGACAAATATCAAATATATCATGTGAACTGAAACAGAACATGATCATCGACAAGTAATCAAAACATATACTAGCTAGAGAAAGTAAAGCAGATTAATCATATAACAGAAGCAAGCTCAAAATGTGATTGATGATTATGCATGATATGAACACACACAAAAAGACGCAATAAAAAAATAAAGAAGAAAAGAAAAAACTGACTCAAAATATCCTACAAAGGATACACAACTCCCAAATCCCCTCGTAAACGCTCAAAAGTAGACTGATCTAGGGGTTTAGTAAAAATATCAGCCAACTGCTGATGGGTATCAACAAGTATAAGATCAATGACTCCTTTCTTATATTGATCCCTCAGAAAGTGAAAGCGCACATCAATATGTTTGGTTTTAGAATGAAGACATGGGTTTTTTCCTACACTAATTGCACTAGTGCTATGACAAAACAAAGAAACTCTCGAAGGGAAGAACAACCCAAAATCCCGCAAAGTAGAAATCATCCAAACTAACTGAGAACAACAACTAGCAGCAGCTACATACTCAGCCTCAGTAGTAGAAAGCGCAACTCCAGATTGTTTTCTAGAGGACTAAGAAACAAGTGAAGTACCAAGAAGCTGGCAAGTACCAGAAGTAGACTTGCGATCCAGCCGGCACCCACCAAAATCAGCGTCCGAAAAACCAGCTAAATCAAGAGACGATGATGCAGAATAATAAAGACCTAAATTAGGAGCATAAGTAAGATACCTGAAAATACGTTTCACAGCCTGCCGGTGAGATGCGCGTGGCGAAGACTGAAAACGCACACACACACCTACGGCAAACTGAATATCCGGTCTAGTCGCAGTCAAGTATAGCAACGATCCGATCATCCCTCGATACTCTCTCTTGTTTACCTTGATGTCATCCTCGTCCTTGTCCAGACCTCCAGATGTACCCATTGGGGTCATCTGTGGCTTTACCTCTCCACCAAAGTCAAATTTCTTGAGCATGTCCCGTGTATACTTACCCTAGTGGATGAAAATGCCGTCCTTGGTCTGCTTGATCTAGAGCCCTAAAAAGTACTTGAGTTCTCCCATGAGACTCATCTCAAACTCACTATGCATCTGCTCAGAAAACTTGGAAACAAGCTCATTAGTAGAACCACCAAAAATAATGTCATCCACATAAATCTGAGCAACTAATAAGTCTGCGCCATCTCTAAGCAAGAAAAGAGTCTTGTCCACAGAACCCATCACAAAACCTTTCTGCAACAAGAACTGCTTCAGGCGATCATACCAAGCCCTGGGGGCCTGCTTCAGACCGTATAAAGCCTTCTGCAACTTGTAAACATGTCGTCGGAATTTAGGGTTCTCGAAACCGGGGGGTTGCTTAACATATACCTCCTCCTCTATATAATCATTTAGAAAAGCACTCTTGACATCCATTTGATGAAGTTTAAAACCTTTAGAAGCAGCAGAGGCCCAAAGAATACGAATGGACTCAAGGCGAGCAACAGGGGCGAAGGTCTCTTCAAAGTCAATACCTTCTTTTTGACAGAAACCCTGTGCCACTAATCGAGCTTTGTTGCGCACCACAACACCATCTTCTCCTTGTTTGTTCTTAAACACCCACTTGGTGCCTATGGTGTTGCATCAAGGTGGTAGCTCAACTAGTGTCCAAACCCGATTGCGAACAAAGTTTTCAAGCTCTTCTTGCATGGCGTTTATCAAATTTGAATCAGAAAGAGCATGAGCAACATGTCGGCGCTCAAAACTAGCAACAAAAGTAGACTCAGCAAACATAGCGAGAGAACCAGCTGAGGAACGTAAAGATCTCTCCGTAAGATCATCTATGATGAGCTCTGAAGGGTGATCACGCTGAACTACTCAGGATCCTAGGTGATCTGAAGTCACCTCACCAGAGTCAGCAACTGGCTCCTCTGGACTCGGCTGAGAAGTCATCTCACCAGAATCAACACCTAGCACCTCTCGACTCGGCCGAGGAGGCTCAATCGAAGTAGAAGGAGTAATTAGAGGTCCGTCCTCATCCTCAGTCGCAGTCTCAGAAGGTGTGGGGTCTGCAGGCGGTGCAGAGGGCCCACCCTGATCATCTACAGGAGGGTCATCATCTTCCTCGAAAATGGACTCTCCACGCTCATCATCTTCAGATAGCTCAAAAGAAGGAGTCGGCGAGGGCAAAGACTCATCAAAAGAAATCTCACAAGTCTCGACAAGCATCTGGGAGTCTAGGTTCCAAACACGAAAGCCTCGTGAATGCAAAGCATAACCTAGAAAGATTCCATCCCAGCAACGAGACTCAAACTTGTCCAAATGCCCTCCCTTCTTAAGCACAAAGCACTTGCATCCAAAAGCTCGCAAGTGACTAACCTTGGGTTGTCTACCAAAGCGCAACTCATATGATGTCTTACCTAAGTAAGCTCTAAGAAAAATGCGGTTGGCAAGATAGAAAGTTGTGTTCATTGCTTCAGCCCAAAAACGCCTAGGAGTCCTATGCTCATCAAGCATCGTCCTGGCCATCTTGACAAGCGTGCGGTTCTTTCGCTCCACAACACCGTTCTATGGGGAGTGTAAGGAGCAGAAAACTGATGATCAAGACCCTGATCACTACAAAAACTGACGAACTGAGAGTTCTTAAACTCCGATCCATTGTCCGAACGAATTGCTCGCATCAGACCATTATTCTCGTTCTTCAACTTCAAAATCAGTTCATGAACATATTGAAAAGTCTCATCCTTAGACTCTAAAAAGTAAACCCACGAAAATCGAGAAAAATCGTCAACTATTAGAAGGGCGTACCACTTCCCACCGACTGAGCGTACTTGAGCTGGACCTACTGTGTCCATGTATAACAGCTCTCCCGGGTACGAAGTCATCACCTGAGTCACAGGTGCGTGAGAAGCGGCAACCATTTTCCCATGATGACAAGGATGACACACTAGATCCTTCTCCATCTTAAGCTTAGGAAATACTTGGATAAGATCCATAGAACTCAATCTAACAAGTAGATCAAAGCTCAAATTGCCTAACCTTCTATGCCTTGTACCTTCCCTTGACCACTGTTCCCGAAAGTGATGTATTCCTTGGAGCTCGGGGGAGTGAGGCTGGAGAACCATCTGCGGTGTCCCATCATATGGCGAGAACATCCTGAATCCATGATCCATACGTCCTCAAGTCCTCGATCCTGCAAGATCAATGGTCATGAGTGGGAGCAAATGGTCGACCACTAGGTCTAGCAAAAGTACTAAACCAGTGTCGAGCCATCTGCTCGTAAGTAGAAAAGCAGAAGGAATCGTATGAGTCGGGACCACCATGTGACTCAAAGCGCGGTCCTCTGTTCTACCTAAAATCACGGTCACGAGGTGTTGGACCAGAAACGGCGACCAGAGGGGGGGTGAATGGGAGCTTTTAAAATTTCAAGCTAAGAATAACCTTTTGTTTTACTTCTGTCTTCTGCGGAACAGGCTATGAACACTCCCTTCGAAGTTCTGGTTCGGAGGTATTTCACAGCTCTGAAATCAGGCTTCGCAAGGAGCAAAAGTTCGAAGCCAAGAAGACTTCGCTCTACCCACAACCCCGAAAATTCAGCTCTGCTAAGTCAGTGCAGGCTCCGCACACAGGGTGCTCCGAGCAGGCTTCGCACTTCACCCTTCGTAAGAGCGGACTTCCCTCTGAGGACTTCGATCTGTTCTGCTAAGGCAGTGCAGGCTCCGCACACTGGGTGCCTTCAAGCAGGCTTCGCATTACACCCTTCGCAAGAGCAGACTTCCCTCTACGGGCTTCGACCAAATACTCAGCGACATCAACTGGTGCTAGGCTTTGTACTTCGAAGGTCTAAACACACACTGAACAGACTTCGCCGAGGACTTCGACAAGGGAAGAAAACAGGCTTCGATTCAGCACAGAGACAATTCTTCGCTAGTAATCAGAGAGGCCTAGCCTTCAGTTTACACAGAGTGAACAGACACTGAAAAACAGACTTCACCCAGACAGACTTCTCACACACCTCTCCAGAGAACTCACAAGAAGATGATACACAGAGAAATCAAAGCATGCAGTGAAGTACACATACAAGTTCAAGCAGTAAAAGAAAACAGAATCAAAGCTTCATTGCTTGAATAGGGAACACAAAATGAACTCACAGGATGAATACAAGAGTGTGGCGGCTAGCACAGGAGTTCTACAATGGCTGCTCAAAGTGTTGATGTGACCTAGCCAGCCTCCACTATTATAGGCACTATTCAGCCCTGTGAATAGACTACTTTACCCCTAGGGTTTGCACCGATTTTGTCTCATCGGAACAGGGGGGTACAACTGATAGTCTACTTTATTTGGAGGCTTCTTTTGTCAGCTTCGCAGAGGGGACAGCACCAGCTTTTGCAAAGCAGACGCTATCAGCCTTTGTAGTTTTGGACCCTTCTGAAGCCCCCCTTCGCGCGCGAGGAGTGCGGTAGCTTCGGTGAGAAGCCTTGAGGCTGACGGCCTTCACTTCACCGAAGTCAGCCTTCGATACAGTGACGGTTTTGAGCCGAAGCCATCAAAGCCCTTGGGCCTTCGCACCAACACCTTCGGAGTGGACCACCATGGCTTCGTAGCTTCTCCCAGCTCGAACTCTGTCAGTCCGTGTACCGAAGCCATGCATGGCCGAAGTACCTCAAGTTAGCCTCACTCCAGAGCCAGCCTCACTCCAAAGTCAGCCTAGTCAGCTTCACTCCAAAGCCTGCTTCACTCCGAAGCCCCACCTTCGGAGTACCACCCTTCGAAGTCCCTCCTTCATCCAAGGCCTCCGCATGAAGCATTCCATGAGCACTTCATCGCAGTGTCTCTCCCCGAGCACACTCCTCGACGAGCCTCACCTGGACCATGCCTTCGATGCACCTCGACTTCTGAGACCTTCGTCGGGTATACCTTCGAGTGTCTCCCTCCGGAGCACACTTCGAACACCTTGCCTCATTGCTGAGGACTTGATCCACCATACTCCGAAGTCACTCCATTCGGAGTACCCTTCGAAGTGCCTCGCCTCCGAGGACTTCATCTCGGAGTACCTTCACCCGGAGCCAGGCTCCGCACTTACTGCCTTCTCCTGGTGCACCTTGACCCCTTCGCAGCCTTCGTGATGGAGCTCCCTGCTCCCCTGGCATCAAGCCTCCCGCTTGACCCAGGTTCACTTGCTGCGAACCGTCCGTCGCCTCCGAAGTCACCTAAGCACCACAGACAAACAGACAAGTGTATCCAGTACCCTGGAGACCTCTCCGGGTAAGCAACCTTCGGCACACACTCCGGTGTACCGCCCAAAGTACCGAACCCTTCGGTACAACCCAGTCATTGTGTACTGTTGAACCCCTCCGACAGGCACACTCCACTGCAACAGCTGCAGCAACCAGAGCCCACCAAACCCTTCGGTGAAACAGCCTCTGAACCACTTCGGAGGGACCCCTTCGAATTAGAGGGTAAAATCTGTCAATCACTCATCATAGACTCTGAAACCAACCCTTGGTTTCTCAATCTCCCCCTTGATGAGTGCATTGACAACCAAATTCAAGTTTAAGAAAATTTGAAAAATTTCTTCACACAAGGGACCATAAAAACTCAGAAACGAGCCAAATCATGTTACTTGACAAAAGAATTTTCCTCCCCCTTTTTCAACAGAGTAAAAGTCCATTCGGCAAATCTTTCCCTTTGCAAGATAAAACTCCCCCTGAGTTATTTTACCCCCTTGCTGCAGAGAACGTAGAAATTTCTCCCTGTTTGGCAATGCAAGCATCAAGGAGCATGTAAAATATGCATAGCTTTGAAATGGGCAAGAGTTGCAAAGACACATAAAGCAACAAATATGCCAACATTAATACAAATTATCATGTGCTCATCTCAATTTAACATTCTCTAAAAACATGATGACAACATGTGATTTTATCATTTTGAAATAAAAGCATCACCACTCAATCAAGGTAACTAGACAAGTAAAAGCAGGGATTGCGCAAAGCTAGCCAATTTCTACTCTAGACAGACAAGTATAGTTCAAGTGGAGCATTAAAAGCAAACTTGATGATCAATGAATTTGTTGTTCTTTTCATAATGCCAGGGGTTATTTGTTTGTCTACTGTATACTTTCCAATCAAGCCAAGCCTAGGCATGAAAGCCATCAGAAGCTTAAGGCGGTGATTTTTGCATACACTACACTATCCCAATTCAGACCAATGTGCAATGGTAAGCAGTATAAAATAGAGTAGTGTGACAAACAAACCCACCTGGATCTTTTCAATTGTAGCATGCAAATCATGGAGTTTTGAATTTTTTTTAATTTAGTGACCAAATTGTTTAGCACTTGATGAATATCCATGAATACAATTTTTCAAGTTGCAATGTTTAGCATCCAGAGAAAAAGAGTCTTGCTATCAAGCAGATAAAAGATAGCTAAAGCAGTCCTACACATGCTAGATCCAAGACTAAGTAGTGAGCATGATTTAATTTTGGAAAGAGAAAATCATGCACAAAATTTTTCAGACAAATTAAATAGAGCTGAGCTGACATGATTTCATGAATTAAAATCAGGCATATAAGTGCAAGAGATGTAAATGCAATTTCACACACAATGAGCATATGCAAGACAATCAAAATCTGCTCCCCCTCACAAAATGCCGTAAGGGTGACAAACACCAAGTTCCCCACGCAAGTAGGCAAATCATGAAGCATCGAGGGGTTTTGTGAAAATATCGGCTAGCTGGTGTTGGGTATCAACATATCAAAGTTCAATATCACCCTTCTCATTACGATATCTGAGAAAATGATATCGCACATCAATGTGTTTGGTTTTGGAGTGCTGAACCGGGTTGTTTACAATACAAATAGCACTAGTGTTATCACAGAAAAGTGGAACACTCTTATAATCTAACCCGAAATCCCGCAAAGTGGAAACCATCCACAAAATCTGAGAGCAACAGCTAGCAGCAGCAACATATTCAGCCTCAGCCATCGATTGTGCAACACTAGACTGTTTGCGGGAAGACCAGCAAACCAGTGATGTACCCAGAAAATGACAAGTACTAGAGGAACTCCTCCTATCAATCCTACACCCAGCAAAATCCGCATCTGAATAACCTCGAAGACACCAAGAGGAAGACGCTGAATACCAAATTCCGAATTCTAAGGTATGTTTGAGATACCTGAGAA
The DNA here is from genome assembly GCA_019279435.1 of Zizania palustris. NCBI lineage: Eukaryota > Viridiplantae > Streptophyta > Magnoliopsida > Poales > Poaceae > Zizania > Zizania palustris. The sequence continues at coordinate 14,181,889 of JAAALK010000079.1, forward strand.
TGCGCTTTACCGCTTGGCGGTGCGAAGCTCATGGTGAAGCCAGAAAACGAGCGCACAGACACACCACGAAGTGTATGTCTGGCCTCGTACCAGTCTAGTAGAGGAGGGAGCTGATCATGCTTCGGAACTCCTTTTTATCTACGGCTTCTCCATATTCGCCAGGATCCAACGCTACAGATGTAGCCATTGGAGTGGCGAGTGGCTTCACATCAGCCATGTCGAACTTCTTGAGCAGGTCCTTGGTGTACTTCGTCTGGTGGACGAAAGTACCTTGTTTGTTTGCTTGATTTGCAAACCAAGGAAAAAAGTGAGTTCGCCCATCATGGACATCTCGAACTCCCTGCTCGTGGCATCTGCAAACTCGACAACCAAAGCATGAGAAGAGCCACCAAAGATGATATCATCCACATAAATCTGAACTAGGAGGAAATCTTTGCCATGCTTGAGAGTGAACAGGGTTTTATCAACAGATCCCATCAAATACCCCGCTCAAGCAGAAAAGACTTAAGTCTGTCATACCATGCCCGAGGGGCCTGCTTGAGTCCATAAAGAGCCTTATGAAGTTTAAGGACTTTATGTGGGTATTTGGGGTTTTCAAAGCCAGGGGTTGTTTTACATAAACATCTTCGCCTATGAAGCCATTAAGAAAAGTACTTTTGACATCCATTTGATAGAGTTTGAAACCACGGGATGTCGCAAAGGCAAGCAAAATCCTAATGGCCTCAAGACGAGCAACAGATGCAAAATTTCAGTAAAATCAATCCCTTCTAATTGAGAATAACCCTGAGCTACAAGTCTAGCCTTGTTTCTAACTATAGTCCCATCCTCTCCTTGTTTGTTTTTGAAAATCCATTTTGTTCCAATGAAATGAACATTTGGTGGAGGATCAACTAAAGTCCAGACTTGGATTCTCTCAAAATTTTCAAGTTCTTCATGCATGGCATTGATCCAACTAGAATCAGAAAGTGCATGACTAACATCTAAGGGCTCGAAAGAAGCAACAAAAGCGGAATAAATGAAATGAGCATGAGAACGTGTTACCCTTTGATCAAGCTAACCAATGATCTGCTCGGGGGGATGCATCCTTTGAACATGGTGTGGAGCCTCGCGGCGGGATGCAGTCTCCCCCTCAACTTGTGCGTTGGAGTGGTCCAAAATGACCGATGTCGAGGTAGTTGCTTCAGGACCTTGTGCCGAAGTGGTCGAAGCGAGGTCGGCTTCGGGGGTTGATGTCGAGGGTAGTAGGGGTTCATCCTCGAAATCTCCGGGATCTTCTTCTTTCATAGAACTAACAAAGGGGGTTGATTCATCAAAAGTCACATCACATGACTCGATGACAGTGTTAGTTTCCAAATTATAAACACGTTAAGAATGACCATGTGTAGTGTAACCCAAAAAGATCCCGTCAGGAGAACGCGACTCAAATTTATCGAAATTACCACGTTTTAGGATAAAGCAACGACAGCCAAAAACTCGAAGATGAGTAACCTTGGGTTGTCTCGCAAAACGTAGCTCATAAGATGTCAAATTCAAAATTGAGCGCAAGAAGATTCGGTTTGAGATGTAACATGCAGTGTTCATGGCCTCAGCCTAGAATTTTCTAGGAGTCCTGTGCTCATCGAGCATCGTCCTAGCCATCTCAACCAAAGTGTGGTTCTTTCTCTCAACAACACCGTTCTGTTGATGAACCCGCGGAGCAGAGAATTGATGTTCTATGCCATGCTCCATGCAAAAGTCAACAAAGAGACTGTTCTTGAACTCAGTGCCATTATCACTTCGAAGGAATTTCAATGCACCAGGGAGTTCAGTGAAAAGTTTCAAAGCCAAGCTCCGAAAGTGTGAGAACACTTCATCCTTACTGGCAAGAAAGAAGACCCAAGAGTAGCGAGAGAAATCATCGACAATGACTAGCACATACCACTTGCCGCCTAAAAAACTAACCCGAGAAGGACCTATAGTGTTCATGTGGAGAAGTTCTCTGGGTTGCTCAGTCATCACCGTGGTGACAAGCGAGTGCGAAGCGGCAATCATTTTCCCATGTCGACAAGGAGCGCAAACTAAATTCTTCTCAAACTTGAGCTTAGGCAATCCTCGGATCAGACCTAGCGCATTCAGACGAGCGAGCAACTCAAAGCTCATATGTCCTAGTCTCCTATGCCACTTCCAAAGCTCAGAAGTAGAATGTGCAACAAGACAATGAGAAGAACCAGATGATTCAGAAAAATCAGCTCCAAAAACTCTCCCAACTCTAAATATCTTGCAGACAACAACGCCATCAAAATTGAGTACTTGCGAAGTATCGCGATGGAATCGCACTTCGAAGCCCTCATCAAGCAACTGAGATACAGAAAGCAAATTGTATCCCATGTTTTCAACCAAAGCAACATCTTTGAGAGTGAAATTTGAGTTAATTCTTACCACACCTTTACCTTTCACTCTACTCCTTCGATTGTAGCCGAAGGTGATATGTTCCCTTTGCTTGGTTGTGGTGAGGCTGGAGAACCATGTTGCATATGTAGGACCGAAAGTAGCGACCAGAGGGGGGTGAATGGGCGCCTTAAAAATTCTTTCGAATATATGGCCTGTTCCCAATACCCAACGCACCTCAAAAGACTAAGCAGCAGGAAATGAACAGATAGCCTAAGTCTAAAGGTATCTATCCTAGAAGCAACTGAAGTTAAACAGAGAACTAAAAAAAGCAGTGCTACTAGGCAGATAAACAAAGTATACTAGACATGTCAGGCCAAGCTTCTCAATGAAATGATCTAAGTATATATAAAGTGAGATGAGAAGTTACTGTTCAGATTTGTCTCCTGTTCGGAACTCGGCGAAGCCTGCTCCATTGTGTCGAAGCCTGCTTCGGAGGTCAGTGTCGAAGCCTATCGAAGGCTGTTGCGAAAATGCCGAAGGTGTTTTTGGTCTAGCCTAGTTCGAAGTGGCAGGGAGCGATGTATGCTTCGAAGCGAAGTATGAGAATATCGAAGCTTGCTTCGAACAAAGTACTTCGAAGCCTAGACTTCGAATAGAGGTTCGAACAGGCTCACAGAAAAGCAACCTTCGAAGGAAAAAGCGAAGTATGCTTCGAAGCAACGTACGAAGATAACGAAGCTTGCCTCGAACAGAGTACTTCGAAGCACAACCTTCGAACAGACCTTCGAACACGTCGCACAGAAAGACAACCTTCGAAGGAGTAGCGAAGCCTGTCACACGACAGAGAAACCAAATTCGAAGCCTACACTCTACCTTCAAAAAAGCAACCTTCGAACTAACACATTTTGATCTCCGGAACAGAAAGCTGCAAACTCCTAGCGAAGTCTATCCGAAAGACTAGCTTCGAAGCTAACTTCGAAACTTGTCAAAGTATCAACTTCGTACAGCTTAAAACAGAGAATAACTTCGCAAGGATTGTCGAAGTATGTTAGGCTAATAGACAGCACAGAACCATACTTCGAAGCTAGCAGCACGGAGTGAAGTCGAATAACGAAGCCCTTGAAAACGTCAGGTCGAAGCCTGCCTCACGGAGCTGAGGGACTTCGAACAGAGAGAGAAGAGGCTTCGCATAAACAGTCAAAAAAGGCATTCAATCCAGTCTGCTTCGATCAAAAAGCTACGCAGGAAAAAGCAAAGCTAGTACTAGTATACTGTTGCTACAGTGAGTAGGTACTACTTGCAGCACGCTAGAACTAGTACTACTTCCGTGAAGAAAAGTAGCAACCGAGGCACAAAAACTCAGGGAAAAATTCAGTTCTGCACATGAAACGAAGCCAAAGAAACTGCTACCGATTTGCTGCGCACACATAGAGAATAGAAGCTTCACTCAGCAGGAGAAAAATGAAATAAGTGTCACACGGAACTACAATGAATGAAGTGTGGCGGCGCACAAGAGAGAGAAACAGGAGGCACAAATGACCCCAAGAGTAGGAAATGATTTCAGCAAAAAGGGTAGTCCAACCCTAGGGATTGGGGCCCTATTTATAGGCTGCCCAATGGCCTATAATATTCCACCAGCCCCTTAGGGTTTTTACAGACGCTAAATAAAGGAAATGACTCAACTGCCCTTAGGTATTTTTACAAACACGACTGACTGACTGTGGGCCTAGAGATACAGATGACTTATCCGGAAGCTGAGCTTTCGTAGCGACTACGGCTTCTCTTCTGGACAGTCGGATACAGAATCAACGATTGTCAGTTTTGTGCCGAAACTGACAAAGCATCCACCGACTTTGCACCAGGTACCCGGATTGGGCCGGCCCAATTCCGCAGCTCTCTCAGCCCGGCAATCACTCACCGCCCGTGTACATGAGTCAACCCTGGTCAACTGCCCAGTGGGTCTTCTGCTGCTCCTGGCCCATATACCCGGATTGGACCAGCCCGACTTCGCAGCCTCCTCTGCCCGATAGTCGCTCGCTGCCCGTGTACCTGAGTCACACGTGGCCCATGAAACAGCAGATCTCTTCTTCTTCTGTCTTCTTTGACTATCGTTGACAATGACTCATCACATCTGGAGCCATGAGGCCCACGCTATTCAGCATGGCTCCTCAATCTCCCCCTTGATGAGTGCATTGTCAACACTTCACTTCTTCAGCTCTTCAGCACCTGCGAGCAAATGTGGAAACACGAAAACAAAGTACAAGAAAAAACAAAGAAGAAGAAAAATAAGGTAAAAAGTTTAACCCTAATGACTAAAAGCCGAACAAAAGCAAGAAGTGGTCATTATGGTTAACCAAAACGTAAAAGCTCAAAATGAGTGCGATTTCAGAACAACAAGGATATCAACAGAGTAAGAACTCCCCCTTAAACTCTGATCCCAAATTTTCTCCCCCTTGTTGACAAGTGAACTCATCAAGCACTCAAAAGAGACACATACTCCCCCTGAAAAGCAAACGAGATACTGTCTAAGACGCATGGCATGATTAGTGCAACAGATGATATCTAAAGAAGGTCATTAGCACGCATTTTCCAGTTTTTGCAAACAAAAGCATCACCACATTTTCCAGTGGACAAGCAAGGTAAAGCATGAGATGCAAAAACTAATTATATCTACCAAGATAAGCATTGTTAAAAACAAAGTGCTTCAGCAAACTTGTTATCATTTAAATTTTCAAGCTTTTTCTTTTCTCTTTTTCATTTATGGCAGGGGTTATTTGCGTGTCAAACCTTATGCTGACCGACCAAGTCAAGCCTAGGCCAGAACTGGACCATCAGAAGCTTAAGACATTGGTCTTGGCATACACTACACTGTCCTAGTTCGTACCAAAGTGCTATGATACGCAGTCCAGAACAATGCAATGCGACAAAACAAACCCACCTGGATCTTTTCAAGTTTATGCATAAAATGACATGGAAATTTCATTTTTCTAGATTTTTCATCATTTTTATAGCACATATCCATGTTTGAAAGCAGAAGGATGTCCAGGTTGCATGTTTGCATCTAAGTCAGGAACTAGCTACAAGGCATGTAACAGATAGCAAGAGCACTTAGCCTACACATGCTAGTTACCAGAAGCAATGGTGATCATTTTTCAAGTTTAAAGCGTAAAAGCCATGCTTATGACAGATATCAGACATATCAAGTGAACTAAACCAAAGCATGGTCAATGACAAGTATTCAAAAGCATGTACCAGCTAGAATAAGTAAAGCAGTTCAATCATATAACAGAAGCAGCTCTAAAGTGTGATATGTGAATATGCAAGGTATGAACACACACAAAAAGACTCAAGAAAAGAGTAAATAAGAAAGAAAAACTAACACAAAATATCCTTAGAAAGGATACACAACACCCAAATCCCCTCGTAAACACTCAAAGGTAGACTGATCTAGGGGTTTGGTGAAAATGTCAGCCAACTGATGATGGGTATCAACATGAACAAGGTCAGTGACACCTTTCTCATATTGATCCCGCAGAAAATGAAAGCGCACATCAATGTGTTTGGTTTTTGAATGGAGACATGGGTTTTCCCTACACTAATAGCACTGGTGCTGTCGCAAAACAATGGAACCCTGGTAGGAAAGAACAACCCAAAATCTCGCAGAGTGGAAATCATCCAAACCAACTGTGAGCAGCAGCTAGCAGCAGCTACGTACTCAGCCTCTGTGGTCGAAAGAGCAACTCCAGATTGCTTTCGAGAAGACCAAGAGACAAGAGAAGAACCAAGAAACTGGCAAGTACCGGAAGTCGACTTGCGATCCAACCGGCACCCACCAAAATCGGCATCCGAAAATCCAGATAAATCGAGAGAAGATGATGCTGAATAGAAAAGACCAAGATCAGGCACATAAGTGAGATACCTGAAGATGCGCTTGACAGCCTGCCGATGAGACGCGTGTGGTGAAGACTGGAAACGCGCGCAAAGTCCCACGACAAACTGTATGTCCTGTCTTGTTGCCGTTAAGTACAACAGCGAACCGATCATCCCTCGAAACTCCCTTTCATTGACCTTGACGCCGCTCTCATCCTTGTCAGAACCCCCAGATGTGCCCATCGGGGTTATCTGCGACTTTAATTCACCACCAAAGTCAAATTTCTTAAGCATGTCGCGAGTGTACTTACCTTGGTGGATGAAGGTGCCGTCCTTGGTCTGCTTGATCTGGAGCCCTAAGAAGTACTTGAGCTCACCCATGAGGCTCATCTCAAACTCACTATGCATCTGCTCAGAAAACTTGGACACAAGATCATTAGTAGTACCGCCAAAGATAATATCGTCCACGTAAATCTGAGCGACTAAGAAATCTGAAGCATCTGTGAGCAAGAAAAGAGTTTTATCCACAGAACCCATCACAAAGCCCTTCCCCAACAAAAACTGCTTCAACCGATCATACCAAGCCCTGGGGGCTTGCTTCAACCCGTATAAAGCTTTTTGTAATTTAAAAACATGTCGAGGAAACTTGGTGTTCTCAAAACTGGGGGGCTGCCTAACATAAACTTCCTCCTCTATGAACCCGTTCAGAAAAGCACTCTTAACGTCCATTTGAAAAAGCTTAAAACCCTTCGAAACGGCAAAAGCTGGAAGAATACGGATGGACTCAAGACGGGCAACAGGAGCGAAGGTTTCTTCAAAGTCAATACCTTCCTTCTGGCAATAACCCTGGGCAACTAGTCGAGCTTTGTTGCGCACCACAACCCCATCTTCACCTTGTTTGTTCTTGAATACCCATTTGGTGCCTATGGGGTTGCATCCTGGTGGCGGCTCAACTAGTGTCCAAACCCGATTGCGGACAAAGTTCTCAAGCTCTTCTTGCATAGCATTAATCCAATTAGAATCAGAAAGAGCATGAGAAACGTCTCTGGGCTCAAAAGATGCAACAAACGCAGATTCAGCAAACACAGCAAGAGAGGCAGAAGAACGCAAAGTTCTCTCAGTCAAATCACCTATGATGAACTCTGAGGGATGGTCACGCTGAACTGCTCAGGTTCCCTGGTGATCTGAAGTCACCTCACTAGAGTCAGCAGCTGGCACCTCTGGACTCGACTGAGGAGGCTCGATCGTAGTGGAAGAAGTGATCAGAGGTCCGCCCTTGTCCTCAGTCGAAGTCTCAGAAGGTGTGGGCTCTGCAGGGGGTATAGAAGGCCCACCCTCATCTGCAGCTGGAGTATCCTCATCTTCCTCGAAGATGGACTCTCCGAGCTCATCATCACCAGAAGGCTCAAAAGAAGGAGTCAAAGAAGGCAAGGACTCATCAAAAGAAACTTCGCAAGTCTCGACAAGCTGCTGGGTTTCGAGTTTCCAAACACGGAAACCTCGAGAATGCAATGCATAACCAAGAAAAACACCATCCCAGCAACGAGACTCAAATTTGTCCAAATGCCCTCCCTTCTTGAGCACAAAGCACTTGCAGCCAAACGCTCGCAAGTGGCTCACCTTGGGCTGTCTGCCAAACCGCAATTCATATGATGTCTTACCAAGGTAAGCTCTAAGAAAGATGCGGTTGGCCAGATAGCAAGCCGTGTTCATGGCTTCAGCCCAAAAATGCCTAGGAGTCCTGTGCTCATCGAGCATCGTCCTGGCCATCTCGACTAGCGTGCGGTTCTTTCGTTCCACAACACCGTTCTGTGGGGGAGTGTAAGGAGAAGAAAACTAATGGTCAAGACCTTGATCACTACAGAAGCTGACGAACTGAGAGTTCTTGAACTCAGAGCCGTTGTCGGAGCAAATTGCTCGCATCCGACCATTGTTCTCATTTTTAGCTTCAAAATCAGGTCATGAACAAATTGAAAAGTTTCATCCTTAGACTCCAAAAGAAAACCCACGAGAATCGAGAGAAGTCGTCAACAATGACAAGTGCGTACCACTTCCCACCGACTGAACGTATCCGAGCTGGACCAATAGTGTCCAAGTGTAAAAGCTTGCCCGAATACGAAGTCATCACCTGAGTCACAGGTGAGTGAGAAGCGGCAACCATTTTCCCATGATGACAGGGATGACAAACTAGATCCTTCTCCATCTTAAGCTTGGGAAATCCTCGGATGAGGTCCATAGAGCTTAATCTGACTAGCAGATCAAAACTCAAATGACCTAACCTCCTATGCCACTTCCAGAGCTCAGAGGAGGATCCAGCAATCAAACAGCGAGAAGGGCCAAAAGAACTAGAGAAGTCAATTCAAAAAACTTTACCGAATGGTAAAATCTGGCTAATCAAAGACCCTCTAGAATCAAACACAGAAGAATTGCCCTTCTTAAAACGCACTTCCAAACCATCCTCAAGAAGTTGCGAAACAGAAATCAAATTGAAGTTCAAATTCTTAACCAAAGCAACATTCTTCAAGGAGAAATGATCTGAAATGCGAATAGAGCCTATGCCACTTACCTTCCCTTGACCACTGTTCCCGAATGTGATGTATTCTTTGGAACTCGGGGGAGTGAGACTAGAGAACCATCTGCGATGTCCCGTCATGTGGCGGGAGCATCCTGAGTCCATGATCCAAACGTCCTCCAGTCCCCGATCCTGCACAATCAGTGGCTGTAAGTGGGAGCAAACGGTCCGGCACCAGGTTTAGCAATAGAGCTAAACCAGTGTCGAGCCATCTGCTCAAAAGATGGAAAGCGAAAACCATCAAGAGAGTTTGGACCATAACGTGGTCCTCGGTTCTGCCTAAGCTTGCGGCCACGAGGTCCAAGACCGTAGCCAACATGGCCCGGAACTCTGCCGGAACGGACACCACCATCTGGAGCACGACCTTGAAAGCCTTCTCCTCTACCACCACCTACACGACGCGGCCTGGGCTCCAGCCTCTCCCCACGTCGAGGAATACGCAGTCTACCACCCTGCTGGTAGAACTGCTCCTGATCACCACGAGCTCTCTCTGCTCTCTCAACCCGCTTCCTCCTGAAGCAAAACTCCGCAAGATGCCCGTCTCTCTGACAGTACTCACAATGATAGGTGGGCTTCTTGGGATGTGGTTGAGGCTTGGGATGGTTGGGCTTGATGGTGTTAGGTGTAGTCTTCTTGGGTTGAGAAGGTCCAGGAAGAGAGTCTAGAGAAGAGTGGATGTGTTTGGGCTTTGGAACCTAGATAGGCTTCTTGGGTGGAGCTTTGGGTGGTTAATGAATTACTCCATCCTTGGGCTGACAAGCCTGGGAAGACTCAGTGGAGTGAGTATTGGGATACCTCTGCTCTGGAGTCATTTTACTCCACTCCACTGCCCGGCTAATGGCACTCTCAAAGTCAGCCTTGGTGTAGGTATAACCTACTCCAAACCCATCCTGCCTCTTGAACTGCTGGATCATCATGCCGAGCTGAGGCTCTCTAGCACTGATCCAACTCAGGATAGAACGGAGGTAAAAGTTCTCATTCTGAGAATCTGCTAGCTCCTCTCTCAATGAAGCTAGAACCTCCACCTGAGACAAGCAGGTCTCACACTCGCTATCTATCCGGACAGACTTCTCGGCTTTTAGCTTAATCAACTCAAGTCTAAGAGACAGACAGTTCTCACAGACAGTGGGTGGAACTGACAGTGTCTCAAGCTCTAGCCTAGTCTGCGCAAGCTCAGCTCTCAACCTCTCCAAATCACCCAAATGCTCATCGCCCTTGGATTTCAGCTCAGCTAAGGTAGCTAGATGAGATGGGCAATCAACACAGGGTGCGACGACAGTGGCTTGAGCATCTTTCCGCTCTAGCTGAGCGCTTTCAAGCTCAGTGGCCAAAGCGTCCCTCTCATCAACCCTTTCTGTGTACTTGGACTTCAGAGTCGACAAGTCACACAGAAGCACCTCACACTTTGGGCACTCACTGCTATCACCCAAGCAAGGGGAAGAAGATAGACTCTCAATTCTGCCGTTGGCTATGGCAAGCTCACTCTCTAACTCATCTATCCTCTTCTTAGCCCCCCTAAGCAGTTTTTCCCGATATTTCAACTCCTAACGATTGATCTCAAGTAAATCAACGATTTCACGCTCATAGGATGATACCTTTTCATTGTCGTCGTCGTCGGAGTCGTCGGAGGAGCTCTTTTCTTCCCTATCCCCAAGAGCCATTGAACAGAAGCTCTTGCGGGATCTTCGGCGCTGGTGTGAGCGGCTCTTCGGCTTGTCTCCGAAGGCCATGAAGCAGAGGCCCACTGGATCGTCCTTGTCCTTCCCCTTCCTGATGGCGATCTCCTCATCGCTTGAGCTCGATGAAGAGGAAGAAGATGTGGACCGCTTGGAGTAGCTCTTCTCCATCTCGGCGAAGAAGGCCTTGTCGCGCTTCTTGTTCTCTCGCCGGTAATCCTTCAGGGCCTTCTTGAAGAATCTGGTCTTCGGCTTGCCCTTGTTGAAGGATGAGCTCTCGTGCTTGCCGGAGTAGTGGAAGCCACCACCGGTGCCCTTCTTGTGTCCATTGCGCTTGGGGCAGTCGGCGATGAAGTGTCCTAGATCACCACACTCAAAGCACCCGGATTTTGTGCCGTGTCTTTTGAACATCCTTTAGTCATAGACACGACACACCCGGTTGTTAAACATACACAAATCATCATCTCCCAAAGACTCAAGCTGGTCCTCAGTGATAGACATCAAAGAGAACCCAGCACAGCTCACAGCAGAGGGATCAATAGAAGGTGTAGCAAGGCCAGGGACTTTGATCCAGAACCAGTGAGATTTGATCTCAACTGGATATCTACCTCAGTGGCCTTCAGCTTGCCAAATAACTCAGAAATGGTCAAGGTATCGTAAGAAGTGCTCTCAACGATAGAGGATACCTTGATCTCCCAGATCTTTGGGTCCAAGGTATGGAGAACCTTGAGCGCCTGCTCGTGATCTGAGACTAACTGAGCACCCTCAGCCTTGTTGTCCCGAATCTTGTTAATGATCGATTGAAAACAACCAAACAACGCTTCAACAGATTCACCCGGCTTTTGTGTGAAATTCTCATATTCACGCCGGTAGGTCTGATAGAGCCGAGCCTTGACCTGGGCTGTTCCCTCATGGTGTGCCTTGAGAGTAGCCCAGATCTCTCTCGCAGTGGAGAGATGGCTCACACGCTCAAACTCAGTGGGACCTAAACCAGAAAACAAAATGTTCACAACCTTACTATTTCTCAGATGCTGGGCAATGATACCTGCAGTACCATGCTCAGTGACTGGCAGTATAACGAACGTGGTGTGAACGCAATGTCCCATATGTCCGAACCCTGGCTCATAAGATAGGCTCGCATGCGAGTCCTCCAATAGTTATAGCCATAGGCTTCCAAGGACGGGACCTTGCCAGGAGACGTCATGGTCACTACTGGGGTTTAGAACCAGTTAAGGTATGGAAAAACCCTAACCTCACTCTGATACCACTTGTAGGACCAAAAGTAGCGACCAGAAGGGGGTGAATGGGCACCTTAAAAATTCTTTCGAATATATGGCCTGTTCCCAATACCCAACGCACCTCAAAAGACTAAGCAGCAGGAAATGAACAGATAGCCTAAGTCTAAAGGTATCTATCCTAGAAGCAACTGAAGTTAAACAGAGAACTACCAAAGCAGTGCTACTAGGCAGATAAACAAAGTATACTAGACATGTCAGGCCAAGCTTCTCAATGAAATGATCTAAGTATATATAATGTGAGATGAGAAGTTACTGTTCAGATTTGTCTCCTATTCGGAACTCGGCGAAGCCTGCTCCATTGTGTCGAAGCCTGCTTCGGAGGTCAGTGACGAAGCCTGCTTCGGACGTCAGTGTCGAAGCCTGTCGAAGGCTATTGCAAAAATGCCGAAGGATTTTTTGGTCTAGCCTAGTTCGAAGTGGCAGGGAGCGAAGTATGCTTCGAAGTGAAGTATGAGAATATCGAAGCTTGCTTCGAACAAAGTACTTCGAAGCCTAGACTTCGAATAGAGGTTCGAATAGGCTCATAGAAAAGCAACCATCGAAGGAAAAAGCGAAGTATGCTTCGAAGCAACGTACGAAGATAACGAAGCTTGCCTCGAACAGAGTACTTCGAAGCACAACCTTCGAACACATCGCACAGAAAGACAACCTTCGAAGGTGTAGCGAAGCCTGTCACACGACAGAGAAACCAAATTCGAAGCCTACACTCTACCTTCGAAAAAGCAACCTTCGAACTAACACATTTCGATCTCCGGAACAGAAAGCTGCAAACTCCTAGCGAAGTCTATCCGAAAGACTAGCTTCGAAGCTAACTTCGAAACTTGTCAAAGTATCAACTTCGTACAGCTTAAAACAGAGAATAACTTCGCAAGGATTGTCGAAGTATGTTAGGCTAATAGACAGCACAGAACCATACTTCGAAGCTAGCAGCACGGAGTGAAGTCGAATAACGAAGCCCTTGAAAACGTCAGGTCGAAGCCTGCCTCACGGAGCTGAGGGACTTCGAACAGAGAGAGAAGAGGCTTCGCAGAAACAGTCAAAAAAGGCATTCAATCCAGTCTGCTTCGATCAAAAAGCTACGCAGGAAAAAGCAAAGCTAGTACTAGTGTACTATTGCTACAGTGAGTAGGTACTACTTGCAGCACGCTAGAACTAGTACTACTTCCGTGAAGAACAGTAGCAACCGAGGCACAAAAACTCAGGGAAAAATTCAGTTCTGCACATGAAACGAAGCTAAAGAAACTGCTACCGATTTGCTGCGCACACATAGAGAATAGAAGCTTCACTCAGCAGGAGAAAAATGAAATAAGTGTCACACGGAACTGCAATGAATGAAGTGTGGCGGCGCACAAGAGAGAGAAACAGGAGGCACAAATGACCCAAAGAGTAGGAAATGATTTCAGCAAAAAGGGTAGTCCAACCCTAGGGATTGGGGCCCTATTTATAGGCTGCCCAATCGCCTAGAATATTCCACCAGCCCCTTAGGGTTTTTACAGACGCTAAATAAAGGAAATGACTCAACTGCCCTTAGGTATTTTTACAGACACGACTGACTGACTGTGGGCCTAGAGATACAGATGACTTATCCAGAAGCTGAGCTTTCGTAGCGACTACGGCTTCTCTTCTGGATAGTCGGATACAAAATCAACGGTTGTCAGTTTTGCACCGAAACTGACAAAGCCTCCACCGACTTTGCACCAGTTACCCGGATTGGGCCGGCCCGATTCCGCAGCTCTCTGAGCCCGGCAATCACTCACCGCCCGTGTACCTGAGTCAACCCTGGTCAACAGCCCAGTGGGTCTTCTGCTGCTCCTGGCCCATATACCCGGATTGGACAAGCCTGACTTCGCAGCCTCCTCTGCCCGACAGTCACTCGCTGCCCGTGTACCTGAGTCACACGCGGCCCATGAAACAGCAGATCTCTTCTTCTTTTGTCTTCTTTGACTATCGTTGACAATGACTCATCACATCTGGAGCCATGAGGCCCACACTATTCAGCATGGCTCCTCAGCATCTCCGGTCATATGGCGCGAACAACCGGAGTCCATGATCCACGTGCCCTCCAAGCCTCGGTCCAGCGCCTACACATGATAAGAAAATCTCAATCGCTCAGTGCTGGGGTGAGTGAATATATGACGAGGCATCCAGCACTAAGTGATACGAGTAGTAGGCACAGTAAAGGTAGACTGTCTACGCACAGGATAATAAGAATGATGCAAAGTGCGAGATCTACCTACATGCTGAGATCTAAAAACATGACGAGGTCTCCTACTCTGACGAGGTACAAAGCTACTCGCCCGGGGTCTACCACCATATGGAACATGGTGAACACCTCGAGGAGCAAAACCTCTCCGAGAAGTACGAGGAGCCTCGAAAACAGGACGTGAGTACAACTCAGACTCATGCATACCTCGAGATGTGTAATGCATGTCCTGGAAACTCATCGCCTGAGAGCGTCGCTCATCCTTGATGCTACGAAAACATAACCCAACCAGATGACCCACCTGCTGACAGTAGGAACAATGAAAAACTCTCCTAGGGGCACTCTCAGGGGTCATAGGAGCAACTCTCACTAGCTCCTTGGGCTTCTGCTGAGTGGTTTTCTTGGGAGGAATTTTCTTGGTAGGAGGAGTTGTTTTCTTTGTAGTTCGGGTAGGCTTTTTGGTTGATGGAGTGTCTAACAGGGCTCTTTCTTTCTCTAAGGTAGTGGGTGAGGTAAAAACAGTTTCGTTCTCACTGTCTGAGGAAATCCTCTCAAAACCCAAACCCAGAACTAACCCTGCCCTGTCAGCACACATCTTGGTCTTCGCCAAGAGCAAGTCCATCCTACCCTTTCCCTCAGTGCATTTGTTAACCACAGAAAGAAGGTACTCATTTTCAGTCATAAGGTTTTCAACTCGCTCTCTAGTAGTGCCTAGCTGGTCCTTAGAACTACCGGCCCTCTCCAATCTAGCCTCTAAATCCTGAACATGCTTATCACGTAAATCAATGCTCTCACGTAATAAGGGGCAGTTCATGCATTCAATTATATCATGAGGACTAGAATCCACCATCAAAAGCTGCTTATGTGCAGTCTCAAGCTCAGATAGAGTTTGAGCATGTACAGAACGCAACTAAGCAAGCTCACCCATGACAACAGTACAAGATTCACATTCAACATCATTAACCCTAGACTTAAGCATGGCATAATCAGTAGAAACAGATTCTAGCCTAAGTCTAAGGTCTTTTCTATCTTTAGCAGCTTGCACAAGTAACCTATCTTGACCAAGAACTACTTCATTAAGTTCATCTAGTTTAATTGAAAGCTGGTCATAGGATAGTGGTACCTCAGATGAGTCAAGCTCATCGCCGCTGTGATCGCTGTCGGCCATGAAGCAAAGGCCAGTGAAATCTCGTCCCTTCTTGTCCTTCTTCTCCTCCTTCCTTGGAGACTCCTCCTTAGAGCTCGACTCCTCAGTTGAGGAAGTGTCGATGTCACTGAGAGCAGCAACAAATGCTCTGTAAGCGGCTTTGGCTACCCTCTTAGCCACCTTGCTGCGCTTGCCCTTCACAAAGGGTTTCCTCTCCTTTTTGTGGTATTTGGGGCGCTCACTCTCATCTCTCTTCTTGAGTTTTGGGAAATTGTCCTTGACGTGAGAAGTGTCGCCACACTCAAAGAAACCACTAAAACCACCTCTCCTCTGATCCCGTCTCTCATGGTGAAAACGGGTGAACCTTCTGGTAATGAGAGCAAGCTCATCATCATCCAAAGTATCCACCTGTTCCTTAGTGACGTAGATCAGGAAGGACAAAGCAAAACCATCTGCAAGAACACAAGTGCCAGATGTGCTTGGTTCTGCAGTGGTGCCACGGCTTGTGCTAGAAACCAATGCCAATGGCTATGGCAAAGAGTTTCTGTGCACCGCAATAGATGCCTTGGCAATCTCTGTGGACTTCAGTTTGCTGAAGAGCTCATCACAGGTCAATGTGTCATAACCTGCAAACTCCTCAATGCTGGATATCTTCACTTCCCATATGCTACGATCAAGAGCATAGAGAAGCTTGATAGCCCTATCATGATCATTGTAAGCAAGCATCCCGTTGGACCGCAAGTTACTCACTATTGCATCAAAGCGAGAAAACATGGCATCTATAGATTCACCAGGTGCCTGCACAAATAGTTGATACTATTGATTGTATGTGCTTTGGCACCTGGCCTTAATCTGTGTAGATCCCTCATGAAAGATAGTGAGTGTAGTCCAAATCTCCCTAGCTAACCTAAGGTGCTGAACCCTATCAAACTCACTTCTACTCAAACCAATGAATAGTATATTTCTTGCCTTGGAGTTGGCATTATACTGATCCTTCTCTGTTTGAGAGGTGCGAGTTTCAGGGATGGAGTATTGTGAGTCCACAATCTCCCAAATTGCATTTCCTTGGCTTAGCGAGTAAGCCTCCATGCACACATTCTAGTATGCAAAATCAGTCCCATCGAACAGAGGTATTTTACTAACTCTGTCCATGTCGCCAACAGATCACAAAACTGGTTAAGGTCAACTGCTGATCTTAACCCGCTCTGATACCAATTGTTGGACTGGAAATGGCGACCTGAGGGGGTGAATGGGAGCTTTTAAAATTTCATACTACGAATAGCCTTCTGTTTTACTTTTGTCTTCTGCGGAATAGGCTTCGAACACACCCTTCGAAGTTCTGGTTCCGAGGTATTTTACAGCTCCGAAATCAGGCTTCGCAAGGAGCAAAAGTTCGAAGCCAAGAAGACTTCGCTCTACCCACAACCCCGAAAATTCAGCTCTGCTAAGTCAGTGCAGGCTCCGCACACATGGTGCTCCGAGAAGGCTTCACACTTCACCCTTCGCAAGAGCGGACTCCCCTCTAAGGACTTCGATCTGTTCTGCTAAGGCAGTGCAGGCTCCGCACACTAGGTGCCTTCGAGCAGGCTTCGCACTACACCCTTCGCAAGAGCAGACTTCCCTCTGCGGACTTCGACCAAATACTCAGCGACAGCAACTGGTGCTAGGCTTCGTACTTCGAAGTTCTAAACGCACACTGAACAGACTTCGCCGAGGACTTCGATAAGGGAAGAAAACGGGCTTCGATTCAGCACAGAGACAGTGCTTCGCTAGTAATCAGAGAGGCCTAGCCTCCAATTTACACAGAGCAAACAGACACTGAAAAACAGACTTCAACCAAACAGACTTCTCACACACCTCTCCATAGAACTCACAAGAAGATGATACACAGATAAATCAAAGCATGCAATGAAGTACGCATACAAGTTCAAGCAGTAAAAGAAAATAGAATCAAAGCTTCATGGCTTGAACAAGGAACACAAAATGAACTCACGGGATGAATACAAGAGTGTGGCGGCTAGCATAGGAGTTCTACAATGGCTGCTCAAAGTGTTGATGTGACCTAGCCAGCCTCCACTATTTATAAGCACTATTCAGCCCTGTGAATAGACTACTTTACCCCTAGGGTTTACACCGGTTTTGTCTCATCGGAACAGGGTGTACAACTGGTAGTCTACTTTTTTTGGAGGCTTCTTTTGTCAGCTTCGCAGAGGGGACATCACCAGCTTTTGCAGAGCAACGCTATCAGCCTTTGCAGTTTTGGACCCTTCTGAAGCCCCCCTTCGCACGCGAGGGGTGCGGTAGCTTCTGTTAGAAGCCTTGAGCCTGATAGCCTTCGCTTCACCGAAGTCAGCCTTCGATATAGTGACAGTTTTGAGCCGAAGCCGTCAAAGCCCTTGGGCCTTCGCACCAACACCTTCGGAGTGGACCACCACGGCTTCGCAGCTTCTCCCAGCTCGAACTCAATAAGTCCGTGTACCGACGCCATGTATGGCCGAAGTACCTCAAGTCAGCCTCACTCCGGAGCTAGCCTCACTCCGAAGTCAGCCTAGTCATCTTCACTCCGAAGCCTGCTTCACTCCGAAGCCCCACCTTCTGAGTACCACCCTTCGAAGTCCCTCCTTCGTCCAAGGCCTCCGCATGAAGCATTCCATGAGCACTTCGTCGCAGTGTCTCTCCCCGAGCACACTCCTCGACGAGCCTCACCCGGACCATGCCTTCGATGCACCTCGACTTCTGAGACCTTTGTCGAGTATACCTTCGCGTGTCTCCCTCCGGAGCACACTTCAAACACCTTGCCTCATTGCTGAGGACTTGATCCACCATACTCCGAAGTCACTCCATTCGGAGTACCCTTCGAAGTGCCTCGCCTCCAAGGACTTCGTCTCGGAGTACCTTTACCCGGAGCCAGGCTCCACACTTACTGCCTTCTCCTAGCGCACCTCGACCCGAGGTCTGACATCGACCCCTTCGCAGCCTTCGTGACAGAGCTCCCTGCTCCACTGGCATCAAGCCTCCCGCTTGACCCAGGTTCACTTGCTGCAAACCGTCTGTCGCCTCCGAAGTCACCTGCGCACCACAGACAAACAGACAAGTGTATCTAGTACCCCGGAGACCTCTCCGGGTAAGCAACCTTCGGCACACACTCCTGTGTACTGCCCAAAGTACCGAACCCTTCGGTACAACCCAGTCATTGTGTACTGTCGGACCCCTCCGACAGGCACACTCCGCTGCAACAGCTACAGCAACCAGAGCCCACCGAACCCTTCGGTGAAATAGCCTTCGAACCCCTTCGGAGGGACCCCTTCGAATCAGAGGGTAAAATCTGTCAATCACTCATCACAGACTCTGAAACCAACCCTTGGTTTATCACGAGGTCCAAAATCGTATTCATAACGATCTAGAACTCTGCCAGAGCGGAAACCACCCTCCGGAGCACGATCATGAAAACCGTCTCCTCTACCACCACCTACACGACGTGGCCTGGCCTCTAGCCTCTCTCTACGTCGAGGGACTCTCTATCTACCACCATGCTGGTAGAACTGCTCCTGCCCACCTCGAGCTCTCTCTGCTCGCTCAAGCCGCTTCCTCCTGAAGCAAAACTTCTCAAGATGCCCGTCTCGCTGACAAAACTCATAGTGATAGGGAGGCTTCTTGGGATGTTGTTGTGGCTTAGGGTTCTTAGGCTTGGTGGTGTTGGGTGAAGCATCTTTGGTGTGAGAGGGTCCAGGTAAAGAATCAAGAGAAGTGTGAAGAGTTTTAGGCTTCGGAACCCAGATCTGCTTCTTAGGTGGATCTTTAGGTTGTTCTTGGAACACTCCATCCTTGGGCTGACTATCCTTAAAGGACTCAGTGGAGTGAGAGTTGGGATATCTCTGTTCGGGAGTCATCTTACTCCACTCCACTGCACGGCTAATGACACTCTCAAAATCAGCCTTGGTATATGTGTAACCTACTCCAAAACCATCATGTCTCTTGAACTGCTGGATCATCATGCCGAGCTGTGGCTCTCTAGCACTAATCCAACTCAGGATCTGACGGAGGTAAAAGTTCTCGTTCTGAACATCAGCTAGCTCCTCTGTCAAAGAAGCTAACACCTCCACCTGAGACAAGTAGATCTCACACTCTTTATCAGCTTCGACAGACTTCTCAGCTTTTAGCTTGATCAACTCCATTCTAATGGACAGACAGTTCTCACAAACAGTGGATGGAACTAACAAGGTCTCAAGCTCTAGTTTAGTCTGCTCCAACTCACTTCTCACTCCAGCTAACTCGCTCAACTGCTCATCACTCTTGGCTCTCAGCTTAGCAATACTAGCTAAATGAGATGGGTAGTCTACACATGGTGCGACGACAGTGGCATGAGCATCTTTTAGCTCCTGCTGAGCTCTCTCAAGCTCAGTGGCCAATGCGTCTCTC
Source organism: Zizania palustris (assembly GCA_019279435.1). NCBI lineage: Eukaryota > Viridiplantae > Streptophyta > Magnoliopsida > Poales > Poaceae > Zizania > Zizania palustris. The sequence goes on from JAAALK010000079.1 coordinate 14,201,444, forward strand.
TCATCTACTCTCTCTGTGTACCTGGACTTAAGAGTCGTCAGGTCACACAACAGCACCTCATAGTTAGGGCACTCACCACTATCACCAAATGAAGGGGAAGAAGACAGAGTCTCAATCTTGCCATTTGCTGTGGCAAGCTCACTCTCAAGCTCATCTATCCTCTTCTTAGCCCCTCTAAGCAGTTTCTCCCTATACTTCAACTCCTGATGGTTCTGTTCTAATAAATTAACAACTTCTTGTTCATAGGATGATACCTTCTCATCGTCGTCGTCATCGGAGTCATCGGAGGAGTCCTTTTCTTTCTTCTCCCCAAGAGCCATCGAGCAGAAGCTCTTGTGGTGCCTTCAGCTCTCACGTGAGCGTCTCTTCGGCTTGTCCCCGAAGGCCATGAAACAGAGGCCCGCCGGATCATCCCTGTCCTTCCCCTTCCTGATCACGATCTCTTCATCACTTGAGCTCGACGATGAAGAGGAAGACGAGGATCTCTTGGAGTAGCTTTTTCCATCTCGGCGAAGAAAGCCTTGTCTCGTTTCTTGTTCTCACGCCTGTAGTCTTTCAAAGCTTTACGAAAGAATCTCGTCTTGGGCTTGCCCTTTGTAGAGTTGTCGTACTTGTCGGAGCCGTAGGAGTTTCCGCTAGTTCCCTTCTTGTAATTCTTCCGCTTGGGGCAGTCGGCAATGAAATGACTTGTATCACCACACTCAAAGCATCTGGATTTTGTGTCGTGTCTCTTAAGCATTCGCTTATCATAGACACGTCGCACCCGGTTGTTAAACAAGCACAAATCATTATCTCCTAAAGTATCAAGTTGTTCCTCGGAAATAGACATCAAGGAAAACGCAGTACAACTCATGGTATTAGGATCAACAGATGGTGTCGCAAGTGCCAGAGTCTTTGATCCAGAACCAGTGAGATTTGATCTCAACTGGATATCGACCTCTGAGGCCTTGAGCTTACTAAACAGCTCTGTGATGGTCAAGGTATCATAAGACGTGCTCTCAACAATAGAAGAGACCTTGATCTCCCAGATCTTAGGGTCTAAAGTATGAAGTACCTTAAGCGCCTGTTCATGATCTGAGACCAACTGATCACCATCGGCCTTGTTAACGCGTAGCTTGTTAATGATCGATTGAAAGCGACCAAACAAAGCCTCAACTGTCTCACTCGGCTTATGTGAGAAATTCTCATACTCACGTCGGTAGGTCTGATATAGCCTAGCCTTGACCTGAGCTGTCCCCTCATGGTGTGCCTGGAGGGTAGCCCAGATCTCTCGAGCAGTGGTGAGTTGGCTAACACGCTCAAACTCACTAGGACCTAGACCAGAAAATAAAATATTCACCGCCTTACTATTATTTTGATGCTGGGTAATTATATTTTCAGTAGTATCCGCAGCAATATTCGTTATGGTGAAATTAGGATGAACACAAATCTCCAATATGTCCGAGCTCTGGCTCATAAGATATGCTCGCATGCGAGTCTTCCTATAAGTGTAGCCAAAAGCTTCTAGGGACGGGATTTTACCAGAAGACGTCATGGTCACTACCTAGGTTTTGAATCGGTTAAGATATTAGAAAAACCTAACCTTGCTCTGATACCACTTGTAGGACCGAAAGTAGCGACCAGAGGGGGGTGAATGGGCGCCTAAAAATTTCTTGCTACACTATAATTTAAACCCAACACACAAAAGGACTTAACCAGACAAATAATATTTGCAAAGCAAATCTCATGAATTAAAGTAGTGTAGCTTCAAAATGACCGGTGTCCTAATTGAAAAGATATTAAAGATAAACTAAACAGAAATACTGCGGTAAATAAAAATACCTAGATGAAATTCGAGATATTAATATTTCAGTCTAGAAATAAGGTACTAATTAAATTTAAATAAAAATGGATCAATAAAAATTAATCCAGAACTAAGCCGAAAATATTGGAGGTAAAAGCTAGTATAAAAATATAACTGCGACTAATAAAATTTTCTTTTGTTTTTATATGAGCAGATTATACAGATAAAAGATAATACGAGATAACTAATAAAATTTAACAGATTAAAATAAAAACGAGATTTTAAAATAGATTTTCGGCTAATTAATTAATGGATGATTATCTCTAAAAATTGATCTACTAAAAAATTAGGAGATTGAAAAACTTACCTGTGTCATCTCGAGACGTGCGCCTCAGTCACCGTGCGAGTGGGGGGCCCGCCCGTGGATGCGTCGCCGTCCGCCTGCGGCTTTGCCTCTGTTTGCATGCCGGTACGTGAGGATCGTTAAAAAAAACAAGCTGCCGCCTGGTTTCAACGTGCCATGGGGCCTCACCGTGGGAAATCAGCACGCTGCAGCCTTTGTGCCTGCCGAGAAAAAACAAAAAACTGCATGCGCTTTTTGCCCTGCGCAGTAATCAGATGTGGGACCCGCTAGCTACAGCCGGAGAACGATCACTGTGCGGCTGCGTTTGCCAATGCGCTCGCTAGCCGGCAAGCCTGGAGGCGCAAGCATGCGACTGGCCAAGCTCAGCTGCTGCACTACAGCTTTTGCGTGCGCACAGGACTGCACAGCAGCTGGCTGCAAGTGCACGCGCCAATTTCTATAGATGCCGCGCGAAAGAAGAACGGGGAAGAAAGCTACGACGCCAGCGAAACCCTTCTTGGAAGAAGACAAATTTTTTGTAGATTGAAAAGTCGTACGTGGACCGTAGATTGTAGATTTATCTGAAAAAACAGTCATCTATCCCCAGGGGGATAGTGGCCTATTTATAGGCAAATCCTAATACATGAAAAGACTAATTTACCATCGGGTAAAATAAACTGACTATAAAATAAATTCCGAAAATTACTAAAATATTCTTAGAAAAATCACCTGACTCAAATAAAAATATTCTAAACTTAAAAATTAAATATTAATATCCTAAAAACGAATTAATCATAGATTGTCAGTTTTGTGCCGAAACTGACAAAGCGTCCACTGTCTTCGCACCGGGTACCCGGATTGGGCAGACCCGGCCCCGTAGCTTCCTCAGCCCGGCAATCGCTCGCCGCCCATGTACCTGAGTCAAACCCAGTCAACAAACCAGTGGATCATCTGCCGCTCCTAGCCATGTACCCGGATTGGGCCAGCCCGACTCCGCGGCTCCTCTGCCCGGCCGTCGCTCACTGCCCGTGTACCTGAGTCACATGTGCCTCAGACTCGGCAGGTCTACATCTCTCCCTTCCTTTGACTTCCATTGACAATCACTCATCACATCTGGAATATCAAAACCATATTCTTCAACATGGTTTCTCAACCGTGGGCTTGGCTTTTCGAAAAGATTTATGACTCTGATCAGAGGTGTACTACTGTACCACAAGGCACACACTCATCCCAAACACCAAAGTGTAACGAGATGACCCATACAACGGGAACTCGTGCCAAAACCTCAGCATGAAATGCTCCAAGCGATAACCACCCGCTCTAGGTTTCGCCGGCGCGCCGGGACGCATCCCGACTAACGTCGCACCCTTTTTTGCGCCACATCGGTACAAGGCACCCGCAGGTGCTACTTGACCCATCTCCAACTGGTGGCCTCGGTTTGGAACACTCCATACCTTAGTTAGGACTTACCCATTAGACTTGTGGTTAGTACGGAACTGTATTGCAACGGATCCCTTAGACCGGTCCTTATAGTGCCCCGGGTGTTACCGACCAATGCTCTAGCTTGCACCCGGAACACACCATTTAATCAGCAAAAGAGTGGTTTGGTGACTTGCCTTGTTCAGCAAAAGGGGAGGGAGGAACTTCGGGAAAATATTCCGGCTCCTCGGCGGCGTCGTAGTCTTCTCAATATAAATAAAATAAATATAACATTTAATCAACAACCCAAAATCACAAAACAAGCATATAGGTTTTGATTGGGCTAATTTAAAGAAAATAAAGTTGTTAAGTTTCTAAAATTAATTTTATGAATATTTTAAAATGAACTATAATGAAATGTTGTCCTTTATAAAAGAGATAATGATGTGAAAAAATTTATTTTAAGTTTTCTAACTAATTTAGAATAAGAGGTTCAGAGTAAACTTAGTGGTTTCATCATATTAACAGGAAAAGAATAAAAGGTAAATTTTTCTGAAATTGAAATGAATCAATTTGTAATTTACCCTAAAGAGCATTTGAATACTTTATTAAATAAGCATGAAATATTCAAAGTAAACATACTGTCTTTATTGCATTAACATGTAGAGGATAAAATTATAAATTTTCTGGAATTGAAATGATAATTTCTGGAGTTAAAATGCGACAGATATGAATTTTAAAAGTTTAAAACAGCTTCTAGAATTTAATTTAAATCAAAAACAGCCTCGGGTCCACGGTGAACCGGGCTCACGGTGAACCTGCGCACTGTGCGCATGCGCCGGATCGATATCCGCCATTGGATCGCGATCGGGTGGCCACGGGCGATGTGGGGGCGTTAAGTCATCGCGGACGGCCAGGATTAAAACGCCGAACCAGTACGCGATGGACGGCCCCGATTGAACGCAGATTTTAAATACTAACGAATGCACGAGATTATACCGTACTACTTCGCTCAGATCCGACGGCGTGGATTAAACCGCACAGATTATTTAATTGCCACCGTTAGATCTGGATCGCACGGCCAGGATCGAAGCCGACACGGCACGGGTACTCGACCCGTGCCGGTCGTCTTCTCCGGCGATGGCAAGCAGGCCAGAGGCCACGACGAGTGACGGCGAGGGGTCCTATGGGCTAAAATGGACGGAGGGGACTACGGGGATCACGAGGGTACCTTAGGCGAGGCTTGGGGTCGTCGGAGCGTGGCCGGCGACGAGAGAGGGCGGCGGAGGTGTTCGGGTCCTCGTCGACGGTTGCGTTCCAGCAGGGTTCGTCGACGATGGAGTGGTGGTCGAGGTCGGGGTGGCGTCGGTGATCACAGCGGTGCAGTCGCCGAGGGGGGGGGGGAAGGTCTCTTGCGATGGCGATCGATGGCCAGAGCGAGGGCGGCGGTGTGGCGCTAAAGGTCAAATTGGGGTGCTCTTGTTTGTCCTCACAGCGAATTAACGTGGGGGTTGAGCGCGGCGGTGGTCGGGGGTTTAAATAGGGGTACTGGCAGAGGCAGGGAGGGCACGATCGGGGGAGGCCGAGAGTAAACGCCGGCGAGGTGGTTTCCTTGCATGCGAGCGATAGCGGGGCGATTACGCGTGGAATTAAGAGGGGAAACGGTCGTCGTGTTGCGGGGGATTCAATGCTGGTGATAAATGGAGGGGAGGGGCCGGCGACGAGTGGATCGCGGAGGCATTGATTCGGTCGTTGAGGTTTGGGGGCGTTGGCGCGAGGTGGACGACGGTCGTGACAGGCGGGGGCCACAGGCTAGCGGGTAAGGGGCGAGGGCGGGGCAACGGAACGCGACCGACAGGTGGGGTCGGGCGGTCGGGTATGGGCGTGGGAAAGGGAGTGGGCTGGGCCGGCCGGTGGAGGGAGAATGGGGGAAAAGGGCCCGTTACTGTTTCAATTCTTTTCTGAATAAATTTAATTGCTGAAATTGGTTTAAAATATTTGGGCTATTTCCAAGGGTGATAAAAATTTGTAAAAATTCTCAAAAATATAATTTGGCCTTGGGAACTCATACAAAATTTTCTAGCCTCTGGTTTGGTCATTTCAACTAGGTTCTAGTTCAAATAGTCTAAGGAGGGAATTAAAGGTATTTCCAAATTAAATAATTCCAGAAAAATATATAAAATGATATTTTTATTTCTTTGAAATTTTGGGGTGTTACACCTAGCCTCACAGAAGTTGTCCCATCATTCGACCATGGGGCCTTGGAGCTGATGGGCAGCAAAAGCCACCCTGTCCTGTTCTCAGAATTGGACCAGGTCTAACTTCTTTTCCATATATTTCAATCAATCATTGGCATCCATTGGGTAAGTGGTGCTGGCAAAGGTAGGAGGGTGAACCCTGATTTACTATGAGAGCTTGGATTGCTGAGGACCGGCTTGGTGGATGGGCACGACTTCTTGGGGTGCCCAGTTGTTCTGGTTCTGGAGTTGCTGGAGCAGAGCAGTGATCAACTAATTTTGATTGTTTACAAGTTGGGCCAAGTCAGTTCGACTTCTAGTGGCGATGGCAAACAATGTCTAGGAAGAGCTATGCTAGTTCCGTCCATGGTGTCGCCTTGTTCTGCATTGCCATCATTGTTGATGCGGCAGCCGTTGGGCATGTACACCATCTTGCTGAAAGAAGAGAGGGGTTTTAGAATGGTTGGCACAATCATTCTATCAAAGTGAGTCATTTCATATATTTAGTGATGTGAACAAACACTCTGATTAAGCAAACATTCATTCATCAAGAAGATGACATACTAAACATCCAAGCAATAAAGTCTGAATTCTGAAATCTAAACAACATCAAGCAAATCTAAATGAAGTCATACCACCAAACAAATCGGTACAAACTTCACACCTATGATAATCTAATGAAAACATCTAAACTAAACAAACAGGTAGAATATGAGGGTGGGTCGATCTAAGGCATGGGGTGTAGCCTAGAAGAGGCTCCTTTGTGCTAGACTCCTCGAAGAACTCCTCCTCCATGGGCTCCTCGCTGACCTCACCCATGGGTTGGTCCCGCTGAGGTGCCAAAGCTGGAACAAGAGTTGGTGCGATAGTAGTGCACTCCCTTGTCTCCTCCTAGATCTCCAGAACAAACCTCTGTTTCTCCCGCGAAAGAGGCACGCTCTTGCATGCATTGACCCTGGTCTTCCTCCTAGGCTGAACCTGAGATTCAAGGTAGAGGATACTCTGTTGCTGCTCTGCCACCTTCTTCTTGCTAGCTTGAATCTCCCTCTCCAACCATTGGAGCTGCTCATCCTGGACACCAACTTCCTTTCTGCTCTCACACTCCTTAAAAGTGTACATGTCATTCATTGACTCTATCATCTGCACCATATGGATGATGGTGGTATCCTCCTCATGCTTAGTGTTGTGGAAGATGCTAAAGGACTCCCCCTCTCATCACAAAGGGTGACAACGAAATGTCATGGTCCTCAGCATCTCATCGTGGGTGTGGCAGAGGTCCAAAACCGCCCAGAACGATGCCATCTGCACTGCGACACGAAAATCTGTACCTCCCCCCCCATAGACCATAGTGGGAAGGTCAGTCCGGCCTCTAGGGATCATCACGATCACCCTCCAACGTCGCTCTTCCCCCTTCGGTAACTCGATCCATTCAAAATCTAGCTTTTACATGTAGCCAATCTTCCTCGTCATTGATCGAAGCTCCTCAACAAAACCTCCATCCCGCAAGCACCTCGAGGTCACCAACGCCATCTACACACATTAAAAAATGACAAAATCAGCAACCCTTTTTTGAATAGTGAGGGAAAGTGAATGCAACCACAAAATGACACATTTTTTTGAATAATATTTTTTTTTCAAAATAACCTTAGACGAACATCCTAGAGGCTTAACCGTGGGCTTAACCTACAGTCGAGGTGGCTCTGATACCAACTTGTCAAGCTCAGGAATAATACCTTCCTAAACCCTTTGTGCATTAAGTCCCAATCCCAGGAAAAGGCAGGGTACACAATAACAAGCAGATACAACAGAGTTCCACACAAGTTCAATAAAATTACACTTAATCGTTTACATGACCTACACAACTTGAACAAATATTAACTAAGCAAATCATAAGTAGTGGATAACAACCTTTTCCTCACAAGCGCTCGAGTATGGCCACGCCTCACGCCTCCTCTTCGTCTTCATAGGAGTAGATCCCTTCAACTTCTAGAGAAGTTTGAAATGATAGGCTGAGTACATTGGTACTCAACAAGCTACCCGAAACGATGAAAATAATGCAAAGGAATAATAGGGTTCATTTGAATAAAGCTGATTTTTAGTTAAAACAATTGTAAAACATATGCAAGTAAAAAAGACTAAACTATGAACAAATTGCAATTAAAGCAGTGTACCAGCACTGGCAGATTACCACCACGTGCAGGATCCTTAGATCTCATCCCAATCATCATATCATAATTAATGTGGAAGGATATTCTAACTATGAAAACATCACTTTGCCCACCCTTGACCGTGGGGTTGGCTATTCGAATAGATTTTAACTTTGATTATAGGTGTACAACTTTACCCACAAGACACGGTTTCGGTTAGCATCAGGATACCACCACGGTACACCAACCAAAGCCCATGTCAAGGCTCTTTGAATATCGTACAAACATACAAACACTTGCTAAGGTTTCGCTTCCCATATGGCCAACCCTAGTCGAGTAAGCCTCCTCTTGCGCCAAGTGACATTCAGGTCTAGGAGTGCGACCCACCACAAACCATCACCATCATACCACTAGTGCTGTAGGCAAGTACAAGTAATACTCTAAGTTAGGCAATACCCACTATTACGAAAGTGCATTGCAACAGTAGCCACAGACCGGTCCTTAATCGCCATGGGTGCTACATCCCAAAACACTAGCATGCACCCACGACCAACCCTTTTCAGTATTTTAATTGGTCAAGTTTTAATCCAAACCCTAATGGTAGAAACCCTAATATTGGGTACAATTTAAACAACATTGATGATACAACATTTATCACAAAAGGGGGTGAATGATTAACCCATTTTAAAAGACTAGTTGAACTAAGCATGGCTAAAAAGTTATTCCTATGTTGATCAACTCCACCCTTATTAAGGTATGAGCTGCACTATTATTTTGCCTAGGCTGACAAGACGTATGGTAATAATTGAACGAGGCCATAATTAAGATAGTGGGCGTAGTTAAACAGTCATATTAGCATAATATAGTCCTAATAATAATACATTAAGCTAAAGCAAAATAATTTATAAAAACTGGTGTTGGGGGAAATACTTACATCCACGTGGTAAATAGGAGACCTCTCTGGAGGCCTAATTCAAAGGGTAAGAGGGGTCGAAGCTTCGCCCCTCAGAGATGCATATGATCGACAAATCTTCACTAAAGGGAGCCTTTCCGAAGGGTCGTAGGCCAAAGGGTTCAACGAGGCTTCGACCAAGGAAAGCTTGAGGAGCCATGCTGAAGAGCGTGGGCCTCATGGCTCCAGATGTGATGAGTAATTGTCAACGGAAGTCAAGAGGACATAAAAGAGGAGAAGATCTGTTGTGTCTGGGCCGCATGTGACTTAGGTACATGGGCAGCGAGCGACTATCGGGCAGAGGGGCTGCGAAGTCGGGCTGGCCCAATCCGGTTACATGGGCTAGGAGCAGCAGAAGATCCACTAGGATGTTGACCAGGATTGACTCAGGTACACGGGCGGTGAGCGATTGCTGGGCTGAGAGAGCTGCGGAATCGGGTCGGCCCAATCCGGGTACCTGGTGCAAAGTCGGTGGATGCTTTGTAAGTTTCGGCGCAAAACTGACAACCGCTGATCTCGGATCGGACCGTTATGAGGCGAAGCCGTAGTCGCTACGAAAGCTCCGCTTCAGGATAAGCCATCTGTAATTAGGATTTTACTATTTTGCCTTTAGTCCCATAGTCTGTCAATCGAGTCTGTAAATATATCCTAAGGGCATTTTGGTCTTTTTCATTTTATTTCAGCGTGTGTGAAAAACCCTACGGGTCTTTTGGTATTTTCCTAGGCTACTGGGCTGCCTATAAATAGGGCCCCAATCCCTAGGGTTAGGGTTACCCTTTCTGAAATCACTTTTCTAATCAAAAAGATTGGGTCATTTTCTCTGTTCCTCCTGGTTGCGTCGCTGGCGACTAGTTTATTATCTTTGCTCTGAACTCTCCATCGCTGTTCATTAATCTGATTCTCAGCAATCAGTTTTCGCAGTGTAGTTTTTAATCAGTACCTCCTTTTGTGTGCTCGTTTCGATCATTTCTAAGGATTGGCTTAGTTTCTACTGGTTCGATTTTTGGGCGCCTGAAGACCTTGTGTTCTTGGTCTGTTTCGTTTGCATGGTCAGTTTTTTCTCCATGCTATTTGTGTGAGGCAGACTAGGCTACAAGCACCTATGAGCTAGTCTGCATGCAAGTAGCTATTTTGCTGCCAGCTTTGCTGTCACAACTTGCTAGCCTGTAGCCTTTGCACAACAGTTTCATAGGTAGGTGCTTAGACACTTAAAGCACAGAGCACGACAGTTCATATTTCAAGCAGCCACTTGAGTGTTTTCCTAGGGACTCTAGCAATGCATAGCTAGTTTCTTGGATTTTTTTAGAAGTCGTGGTAGCAGGTTTTTGCATGGGAAGCTGTGTATCTCAGGCGAAGAAACCAATGCCCTCGTCATTAGTTTTGTTTTTCACTGATGTAACTGTTGGCGCATTAATTCGGCCGAAGCAGGCTTCGCAGTTTTTGTTTTGTGGCATCTTGTGCGAGGTCACCCTTCGAACAGGCTTCGAAGCATTTAGGCTCTGTGAACGAAGTTTACATGCACCAGAGTTCTCCGAGTTGCACGTAGTTCAATGTATGACTTCAGTGATTTTTCTTGAACTATGTTGGCTGTTCTGTTCGAAGTATTTTAGCGAAGTACTATCCGAGTTTTTATTAGCGAAGGGTGCTTCAGGTTGAAAACTTCGGTTCCTAGCTGATCGGAGTTTTCTGCTGCAAGCAAAATACTCTGAAGTGCAGGCTTCGTTACTTTTCAAAGTAGGCTTTGTCAAGATGCTTTTCAGGCTATGGCAAATGTGCAGCGAAGCCCTTTTTGTAGCGAAGGCTGTACATACACTAGCTTCGCCTTCCCACGAGGACTTCGAACAGGCTTCATCAAGTATCGAACTGGACACAACTCTGAACAGTAAGGTTTCTCATTTCACGTGCACCGATGATTAAATGCCTGTGATGATTTATTTTCATGAAGCTAAAATAATCATGTCTTGAATGATCTTTTAATCTGCCTTTCAACACTGAGTTGGTGTCTTCTTGATTAGGGCACCGGTTGTTTTATTAGGCTAGATTATTTTCTTGCTTTAGATCTGTTAGCTTGAACTGATTGTTAGTCGAGGTGCGTTGGGTGTTGGGAAAGGCCATTAATTCGCAAGAATATTTTAGGCGCCCATTCACCCCCCCTCTGGTCGCTACTTTTGGTCCTTCAAGTGGTATCAGAGCCTGGTTAGGTTTTTTCCATACCTTGATCGGTTCTAAACCCAGGTAGTGATCATGACTTCTCCTAGAAAGGTCCCGTCCTTGGAAGCCTATGTCTATAATTATTGGAAGACTCGCATCCGAGCTTATCTCATGAGCCAAAGCTCGGACATTTGGGACATTTGCGTTCACGCTACTTTCACCATATTGCCTGTTGCTGAGCGTAATTATCCTGATATTATCGCCCAACATCTGAACAATAACAAAGCGGTGACCATTTTGTTTTCTGGTTTAGGTCCCACTGAATTTGAGCGTGTGAGCCATCTCACCACTGCTAGAGAAATCAGGGCTACCCTTCAAGCACACCATGAGGGGACAGCCCAGGTCAAGGCTCGGCTCTATCAGACCTACCGGCGTGAATATGAAAATTTCACATAGAAGTCGGGTGAATCTGTTGAAGCTTTGTTTGGTCGTTTTCAATCGATCATCAACAAGCTTCGGGCCAACAAGGCCGAGGGAGTCCAGCTGGTCTCAGATCATGAGCAGGTGCTCAAGGTTCTCCATACCTTGGACCCTAAGATCTGGGACATCAAGGTATCCTCAATCATTGAGAGCACCTCTTATGATACCTTGACAATTTCTGAGTTGTTCAGCAAGCTGAAGGCCACTGAAGTTAATACCCAGTTGAGATCAAATCTCACTGGCTCTGGATCAAAAACCCTGGCTCTTGCTACACCTTCTGCTCACCCCTCCTCTATGAGTTGTGCTGGGTTCTCCTTGATGTCTATCACTAAGAACCAGCTGGAGTTGCTAGGAGATGATGACTTGTGTCTGTTTAACAACCGGGTGCGTCGTGTCTATGATAAGCGAATGTTCAAAAGACACGGCACAAAATCCGGATGCTTTGAGTGTGGTGATCTAGGTCACTTCATCGCCGACTGCCCCAAGCGCAATGGTCACAAGAAGGGTACCGGTGGTGGCTTCTACGACTCTGGCAAGCACGATAGCTCCTTCTTCACAAAGGATAAGCCAAAGACCAGATTCTTTAGAAAGGCCCTGAAGGACTACTGGCGGGAGAACAAGAAGCGGGACAAGGCCTTCTTCACCGAGATGGAGAAAAGCTACTCCAAGCGGTCTTCGTCTTCTTCCTCTTCATCAAGCTCAAGTGATGAGGAGATCGTGGTTAGGAAGGGGAAGGACAAGGACGATCCGGCGGGCCTCTGTTTCATGGCCTTCGGGGATAGGCCGAAGAGCCGCTCACATCACCGCCAAAGATCCCGGAAGAGCTTCTGCTCAATGGCTCTTGGGGATAAGGAAGAAAAGGGCTCCTCCGATGACTCCAACGACGATGACAATGAAAAGGTATCTTCTTACGAACGTGAAATTATTGATTTACTTGAAGATAATCATTAGGAGTTGAGATATCAAGAGAAACTGATTAGAGGGGCTAAGAAGAGGATAGATGAACTTAAGAGTGAGCTTGTCATGACCAACGGCAGAATTGAGAGCCTATCTTCTTCCCCTTGCTTGGGTGATAGCAGTTAGTGCCTTAATTGTGAGGTTTTACTGTGTGACTTGACGACTCTGAAGTCCAGGTACACAGAGAGGGTTGATGAGAGGGATGCTTTGGCCACTGAGCTTGAGAGCACTCAGTTGGAGCTAAAAGATGCTCATGCCACTGTCGTCGTGCCCTGTGTTGATTGCCCATCCCATCTAGCTAGTTTAGCTGCGCTGAAAGCCAAGGGTGATGAGCAGTTGGGTGAGTTGGAGAGAGTCAGAGCTGAGCTGGAGCAGATTAGGCTAGAGCTTGAGACACTGTCAGTTCCACCCATTGTCTGTGAGAACTGCTTGTCTCTTAGATTGGAGTTGATCAAGTTGAAAGCCGAGAAGTCTGTCCAAGTTGATAGAGAGTGTGAGACCTGCTTGTCTCAGGTGGAGGTTCTAGCTTCCTTGAGAGAGGATCTAGCTGATGTTCAGAATGAGAACTTTTACCTCCGTCAAATCCTGAGTTGGGTGAGTTCCAGAGAGCCACAGCTCGGCATGATGATCCAGCAGATTAAGAGGCAGGATGGGTTTGGGGTAGGTTACACCTACACCAAGGCTGATTTTGAGAGTGCTATTAGTCGGGCAGTGGAGTGGAGTAAAATGACTCCTGAATAGAGATACCCAAAGACTCACTCCACTGAGTCTTTCCAGGCTAGTCAGCCCAAGGATGGAGTGTTCCAAGAACAACCTAAAGCTCCAACCAAGAAGCCCATCTGGGTTCCAAAGCCCAAACACCTATGCACTTCTCTAGACTCTCTACCTGGACCCTCTCACACCAAGGAGACTACACCCAACACCACTAAGCCCAAGAACCCTAAGCCTCAACCACATCCCAAGAAGCCCACCTATCACTGTGAGTACTGTCAGAGAGATAGGCATCTTGAGCAGTTTTGCTTTAGGAGGAAGCGGGTTGAGAGAGCAGAGAGAGCTCGTGGAGGGCATGAGCAGTTCTACCAGCAGGGTGGTATACTGAGAGTTCCTCGACGTCGGGAGAGGCTTGAGGCCAGGCCGCGTCGTGTAGGTGGTGGTAGAGGAGATGACTTTCATGCCCGTTCTCCGGAGGGTGGTGTTCGCTCTGGTAGAGCTCTAGGTCATTTTGGATATGGCTCTGGACCTCATGGCCGAGACTTTAGGCAGAACCAAGGACCGCGCTTTGAACCGCGTTTTGGTCTAGACTCTTATGATGCTTTCTGCTTTCCGTCTTTTGAGCAGATGGCTCGACACTGGTTTAGTTCTTTTGCTAAACCTGGTACCGGACCATTTGCTCCCCTTTACAACCACTGATTGTGCAGGATCGGGGACTGGAGGACGTATGGATCATGGACTCAGGATGCTCTCACCACATGACGGGACATCGCAGATGGTTCTCCAGTCTCTCTCCCCCGAGCTCCAAGGAATACATCACTTTCGGGAACAGTGGTCAAGGGAAGGTACACGGCAATAGCTCAATTCGCATCTCAGAACATTTCTCTCTAAGGAATGTTGCTTTGGTTGGAAATTTGAACTTCAATTTGATTTTTGTTTCACAACTTATTGATGATGGTTTGGAGGTTCGTTTTAAGAAGGGCATGTCTTCAGTATTTGATTCTAGAGGGTCTTTGGTTTGCAAGATCTTACCCTTCGGTAAGTTTTTTCGGATTGACTTCTCTAGTTCTTTTGGCCCTTCTCGCTGTTTGATTGCTGGATCCTCCTCTGAGCTCTGGAAGTGGCATAGGAGGTTAGGCCATTTGAGTTTTGATCTGCTAGTCAGATTGAGCTCTATGGACCTCATCCGAGGATTGCCCAAGCATAAGATGGTGAAGGATCTAGTTTGCCATCCCTGTCATCACGGGAAAATGGTTGCCGCCTCTCACTCACCTGTGACACAGATGATGACTTCGTACCTGGAGAGCTGTTACACATGGACACTGTTGGTCCAGCTCTAGTATGCTCATTCGGTGGGAAGTGGTATGCGCTTGTTATTGTTGACGATTTTTCTCGATTTTCGTGGGTTTTCTTCTTGGAGCCTATGGATGAGACTTTTCATTTTGTTCATGACCTGATTTTGAAGCTAAAGAATGATAACAATGGTCGGATGCGCGCGATTAGATCTGACAAAGGCTCTGATTTCAATAACTCTCAGTTCGTTAGCTTCTGTAGTGATCAGGTTCTTGATCATCAGTTTTCTGCTCCTTACACTCCCCCACAAAATGGCGTTGTGGAACGAAAGAACCACACGCTAGTCGAGACGGCCAGGACGATGCTAGATGAGCACAAGACTCTTAGGCATTTTTGGGCTGAAGCCATGAACACGACTTGCTATCTGGCCAACCGCATTTTTCTTAGAGCTTACTTAGGTAAGACTTCATATGAGCTATGGTTTGGCAGACAGCCCAAGGTGAGCCACTTGCGAGCATTTGGCTGCAATTGCTTTGTGCTCAAGAAGGGAGGGTATTTGGACAAGTTTGAGTCTCGTTGCTGGGATGGAGTTTTTCTTGGCTATGCTTTGCATTCTCGAGGCTTTCGTGTTTGGAACCTCGACTCCCAGCAGCTTGTCGAGACTTGCAGGGTTTCCTTTGATGAGTCCTTGCCTTCTTTGACTACTTCTTTTGAGCTTTCTGGAGATGATGAGCTCGGAGAGTCCATCTTCTAGGAAGATAATGACGCTCCAGCTGTTGAACCCACACCTTCTGAGACTTCGATTGAGGACGAGGGCGGACCTCTGATCACTTCTTCTACTTTGATCGAGCCCCCTCAGTCGAGTCCAGAGGTGCCAGCTTCTGACTCCGGTGAGGTGACTTCAGATCACCAGGGATCCCGAGCAGTTCAGCGTGCCAATGGAAACATTCTGTCTAGTATAAACCGTTGTATAGTAGGACTAGCGAAGGTGCTGTGGACTGAAGGATTGCCAAAAATTTTGTGGTCCATCTAGACCACCCAAGCAAGGTCTACAGGTTTCACACCGTTTCGGCGGTTGTTTAGAGATGAAGCCATGACGCCGACAGAGCTAAAAGGTGTCTCCTTGCGCTCAACGGAGCTAGAAGATGAAGGAGAAAGGCATGCCTCGCTCGAGTTGTCAGAAGAAACAAGGCTTTGAGTTGTCACCAATCTAACGAAGTACCAACACCAAATGAAGGCCTGTTACAACTCGAAGGAACAGTGAAAAGAAGTAAGGCCAGGGCACTTAGTGCTCCGAATCGGAACATTATTGAATTTCCAAAGAAAAACAATAATACAAGAGGTTCATCATGCGACAACGTACATATGACAAGCATTCATGGTACGCAGACCATATTATTACATAAGAGTAAAATAAAATAAATAATAAAAAGCATGACGAACGCCCTCTTCAAGATCTTCTTCTTGACTGGGTCACTACTCCAGACCATCCTCGTAGTAGGCATCCTCTGAATGGTGTGTCCAACGGGTATGAGTACAAAGAGTACTCAACAAGCCACCGCAAATGCAAGTAATAATGCAAGATAATAACAAAGGAAGGATAATGGCTAAAAGTGCGGAAAAGTACATTTTCAGTTATTTCATTTAGTGTAGTCAAATTTTATCATGCGGAATAATAAACATGAACATCAATAATACCAACTAACTCGAGGAGTACGTTTTCCCTCCTCGCACAACAGTCCTTACATGTCAAACCATCATGCCCATTCATTCCAAAAGTAAACTAACTATGGGATGTCACGCAACCCGCCCTTGACCGTGGGCTCGCGGCTTTTCGAAAAGATTTATGACTCTGATAAGAGATGTACTACTGTACCCACAAGGCACGCACTCATCCCAAACACCAAGGTGTAACGAGATGACCCATACCACGGGAACTCGTGCCAAAACATCAGCATGAAATGCTCCAAGCGATAACCACCCGCCCTAGGTTTCGCCGGCGCGCCGGGCCGCATCCCAGCTAATGTCGCAACCCCTTTTGCGCCTCGTCGGTACAAGCCACCCGCAGGTGCTGCTTGACCCATCTCCAAGTGGTGGCCTCGGTTTGGAGTACTCCATACCATAGTTAGGACTTACCCATTAGACTTCTGGTTAGTACGGAAGTGTATTGCAATGGATCCCGCAGACCGGTCCTTATAGTGCCCCGGGTGCTACCGACCAATGCCCTAGCTTGCACCCGGAACCCACCATGCATACACTCACAACCAAAACTCTATCACCAACAGCTTTCCAGAGATGAGAATAACAGGGATCATATAGTAGAACCAAGTTACTACGACTCATTTTTAATCTTATAGCAATCGTGTCGATACATTGGACACTAGCTAATAGTACTAATCATATGGTGACAAGGAGTTTAGGCTAGATAGCATGGCTTGGGTTGCACATTAAGGTCGGGGGATCCTAATAGATATATTGTAAGGGTTCCATTTGACTAATGCATGTACATCCTATGTGTTTTAGCGATAGTTTAATAAAACATGGGTTCAACATGCTCAAAAGATTGGTTTGGTGACTTGCCTTGTTTAGCGAAAGGGGAGGGAGGAACTTCCGGGAAGTATTCCGGCTTTTCGGCGACATCATAGTCTTCCCAATATAAATAAAATAAAATAAATACAACATTCAATTAAACAATCTAAAACCACACAACAAGCATATAGGGTTTGCTTGGGTCGATTTAAAGAAAACCAAGTTGTTAAGTTTCTGAAATTCATTTTATGAATAATTGAAAAATGAACTATAATGAGATATTATTCTTTAATAAAAGAGATAAGAGTGTGAACAATTTTATTTTAAGTTTTCTAACCAATTCTAAATAAGTGGTTCAGAGAAAACTTAATGGTTCCATTCTATTAACAGAAAAAGTATAAAGATAAATTTCGCTGAAATCTAAATAATTAAATTTGAAATTTTCCTAAAAGGGCATTTGGATACTTTATTAAATGGGTTAATTTTTTCTATGCCATTACAATTTTTACGGTTTGCCAATATGCCATTAGTGTGTCACTAACAGATGGGAGCCACCACAGTTACTGACAGTGGCATATAGGCAATTTCTAAAAATTATAATGGCATGTGAGTAATTTTCCCTTATTAAATAAACATGAAATGTCCAAAGTAAACATACTGTTTTTACTGTATTAACATGTAGAGGATAAAATTATAAATTTTCTGGAATTGAAATGGTAATTTTTGGAGTTCAAATGCGCAAGATATGAATTTTAGAAGTTTAAAATCATTTCTGGAAATTAAATTAAATCCAAATACAGGCGTCAGTCCATGGTGAGCCAAGTACACCGTGCACCCGGCACTATGCGTGTGCGCCGGATAAAGATCCACCGTTGGATCGTGATCGGGCGGCCACGGGCGAGGCGGGGGAGTTAAAATATCGTGGACGGCTGAGATTAAAACGCTGAACCGGTACGCGATGGATGGACCAGATGCGATGTGGGATTTAAAAACTAACGGACGCACGGGATTAAAACGTACCGCTTCGATCAGATCCGACGGTGTGGATTAAATCGCGCATGTGATAATACCGGCGTCGTCCGATCGCGATCGCACGGCCGTGATTAAATCTGACATGGCACGGGTCGGGAGGGGTAAAGTACCCGTCTTCCTCAACTCCGGCGACGTGATGGCGAGCGATTTCGGTGACGGCGATGGTTACCCGGCCTAACTAAGGCTAAAAACGTAAAGAGGGAACTACGGGGAACACGAGGGTACCCTTGCGGTGGTCTGAGGTCGATGGGGCTTGGCCGGAGACGAGGGGAGGCGGTGAAGTCGTTCGGGTCCTCGTCGGCGGTGACGTTCCGACGGGGTTCGTCGTCGACGGAGGGGTGGCCGAGGTCGAGGAGGCTGTGGCAGTCATAGAGGTGTGGTCGGCGAGGACGGAGAGGGACTCCGGCGACGACGAGCGGTGACTGGAGTGCGGGTGGCGGTGTGGCGAATTAACATGGGGGTTGAGCGCGGCGATGGTCGGGGGTTTAAATGGGGGTACCGGCGGGGCCAGGGAGGGCACAATCAGGGGAGGCCGAGAGTAAATGCCGGCGAGGTAGTTTCCTTGCATGCGAGCGACTGATGGGCGATTACGCGTGGAATTAAGAGGGGAAACGGTCGGCGCGCTGCAGGGGATTCAATGCCGGCGATAAATTAAGGGGAGGGGGCCGGCGACGAGCGGATTGCGGAAGCATTGATTCGACCGACGAAGTTTGGCGGTGATGGCATGAGGTGGACGACGGTCCTGACAAGCGGGGGCCACCGGCCAGTGGGCGAGGGGCGAGAGCGAGGCAACAGGACGCAACCGACAGGTGGGGCCGAGGCGTTGGTTGCGCTCGCGCGGAGAGGGGGGTCTCTGATGGATGGGGCCCGGGTGTCAGTCCGAGGCGCGCGGGGATAACGGGCTGGGCCGGCCAGGAGAGAGAGAAAGGGGGGGAGGGCCCGTTACTGTTTAAATGTTTTTCTGATAAAAAATAATTACAGAAAATGAATTAAAATAATTGGGCTACTTCCAAGGTTGATAAAAATTTGTAAAATTTCTCAAAAATATATCTTGGCATTGGGATCATATACAAAATTTTCTAGCCTCTGGTTTGGTCATTTCATCTAGGTTCTAGTTCAAAAAGACTAAGGAGGGCTTTAAAGGCATTTCCAAAGTAAACAATTTCAGGAATATAAATTAAATGATATTTTTATTCCATTGAAAATTTGGGGTGTTACAAACCTATCCCCCTTACAAAGAATCTCGTCCTCGAGATTGGAACGCTATTCCAATAGTTCGGGGTATTGGGCTTTCAACTCATCTTCTTTTTCCCATGTGGCTTCTTCAATGCGTTGGTTGTCCCACTGAACCTTGCAGAAGTGAACCACACAGCTCCTGGTTACTCTTTCCTTAGTCTCCAAGATCTTGACGGGTTTCTCAATGTAGGTCAAATCATCTTGGACGTTGAGTTGTTGGAGATCGGCCTGTTCGGCGGGCACACGAAGACACTTCTTCAGCTGAGAGACGTGGAACACATCATGAACTCCTGCCAAGGATGGAGGCAGTTCTAGTTGATATGCCACATCTCCTTGCCGTCGGAGGATCTGAAAAGGTACGACAAAGCGGGGTGCTAGCTTGCCTTTCAAGTTGAACCTTTGAGTGCCATGGAGGGGAGTGACTCGGAGATAGACATAATCACCCTCCTCAAAGGTTAGGTCTCTTCGTCAGTTATCGGCCTAGCTTTTCTGTCGGGACTGGGCTATCTTCAATCTGTCCCTTATGATCTTGACCTTCACTCCAGCTTCTCTTAGTATATCTATCCCAAACAGCTCGACTCTCTGGTCTGATCCTAGAGTAACGGCGTTCTGCATTTACGCCCATAGAGTGCTTCGAACGGGGACATCTGCAGGCTGTCTTGATAGCTGTTGTTGTAGGAGAACTCCGCATAGGGCAAGTTCTTGTCCCACATTCTGCCAAAGTCTAGAGCGCAAGCTCTAAGCATATCTTCCAATAACTGGTTAACCCTTTCGGTTTGACCATCGGTCTGTGGATGATAAGCGGTGCTAAAGTTCAGCCAGGTGTTGAGTTCCTCTTGAAGGTTCTTCCAAAACTTAGAGGTAAACTGACTCCCACGGTCAGATACAATATTATTTGGAACTCCGTGCAGACACACAATTCGGGTCATGTACAACTCGGCCAGCTTGGCGATTGTGTAAGTTGTCTTGACGGGGATGAAGTGAGCCACCTTGGTGAGTCGGTCGACGATCACCTAGATAGAATCATGACTGGCTTGGGTCCTGGGCAGTCCCGTTATGAAGTCCATTCCTATCTCTTCCCACTTTCATTCGGGGACCTTGAGAGGTTTCAATAGTCCAGAAGGTCTTTGATGCTCTGCCTTGACTCGCCGGCATGTGTCGCACTTGGCCACATACTAAGCTATTTCCCTCTTCATGCTGACCCACCAATATTTCTCCTTTATGTCTTGATACATCTTTGTACTCCTGGGATGTATGGAGTATAGAGTATCGTGGGCTTCTTGAAGGATGAGAGTTTTCAGCTCAGGCTTATCGGGTACGCATATCCGGTTTCTGAACCAGATGGTACCATGCTCGTCCTCGGAGAATCCGGGGGCTTTACCCTTCCGCATGTCCTCCTGGATCTCTAAGATGTTCGGGTCTTCCTTCTACTTTTCTCGTATCTGGCCAATCAAGACAGGTCTAGACTCCAAAGCAGTGAGGTACGCTCAGGTGGTGATCCCTAAATTCAGCCTTTACCTTTCCTTGTATAGCAAAGGGCCTGGTCCTGTATCATGATGGCATTGTTGTACCCTTTTCGACTAAGGGCATCTGCCACCACATTGGCCTTGCCTGGATGATAATGGATGCCCAAGTCGTAATCTTTGATCAGTTCCAACCATCTCCTCTGCCTGAGATTCAGGTCCGGTTGGGTGAATATATACTTGAGGCTCTTGTGGTCGGTGAAGACCTCGCACCGATTTCCCACAAGGTAATGTCTCTATATCTTCAAGGCGCATGAACCACGACTGCTAATTCCAAGTCGTGGGTTGGGTAGTTCAGCTCATGCGGTCTCAGCTGTCGGGAGGCGTAAGATATCACCTTCCCATCTTGCATTAAGACACACCCCAATCCTTGGCGAGAGGCATCACAGTAGACGTGGAAGTCTTTTCAGATGTCTGGCAGGGTCAGAATAGGAGCTGACACGAGCTTCTTCTTGAGGGTTTGAAAGCTTTCTTCACAATCTGGGATCCATTCAAATTTTACCTCCTTCTGCAATAGCCGGGTAATAGGCTTGGATATCTTTGAGAAGTTATCGATGAACTGGCGGTAGTATCCGGCCAATACGAGAAAACTCCGGATCTCGGTCACACTCGTGGGCTGCAACTAGTTGGTTACTGCTTCCACGGTGGTCGGGTCCACAACTATTCCTCTTGCGGATATGACATGGCCGAGGAACTTCACTTCACACGACCAAAACTTGCACTTGCTGTATTTGGCGTATAGTTGCTGTTCCCTTAGCTTTCCGAGGGTCAGACGGAGGTGGGTCTCGTGTTCTTCCTTGGTCTTGGAGTAAACGAGGATATCGTCGATGAATACTACGATGAACTTATCCAAGAACTCCATGAATACATTGTTCATCATGTTCATGAAAAAGGTCGGGGCATTCGTGTGTCCGAACGACATCACAGTATACTCGTAGAGTCCATATCGGGAGGTGAAGGCAGTCTTGGGGATGTCCTCTTCTCTAATCCTCAATTGGTGATAACCTGACCTGAGGTCAATCTTGGAAAACACCGAGGATCCTTTCAGTTGATCGAACATGTCGTCGATCCGAGGCAATGGGTACTTGTTCTTGATGGTTACATCGTTTAAGGCTCTATAGTCCACGCACATCCTCTTGGTCTTGTCCTTCTTCATAGCGAAGATGATCGGTGCACCCCAGGGTGAGGTACTCGGTCGGATATACCCTTTCTGTTCCAGGTCATCGATGTTGCTCTTGACTTCGGCTAGTTCATTAGCGGCCATCCGGTATAGGCGCTTGGAGATTGGAGTGGTCCCAGGGACAAGTTCGATTCTGAATTTGATGTCCCACTTGGGAGGCATCCCTGGCAGGTCCTCTGGGAATACGTCCATGAACTCCTTGACTATGGGTACTTCTTCAAGGGCTAGAGAGTGAAGAGATGCCTCAAGTGGTTTGCGGTTGGTCATCCGAAAAGTGACGGTTTCGCCTTCGGGGTTGGTCTCCGTTACGGACTTGCTGGCGCAATCGATCACTCCCTTGTGTTTCATTAGCCAGTCCATTCCTAGGATGAGGTCGAGTCTGGTACACTTAATGAGGACTGGCTCGGCCCGGAATAATATTCCTTGAATCTCCATCTTAACCTTAGGGTTGTATAAGTAGGCTAAGGTCTTATTGCCTGGAGTGGCAATCATCATGGGGGTTGGTAGAGGGAGCACTCCCAATTTGTTGGTTTTCACAAAATCTTCCGAGATGAAATAGTGTGTTGCTCCGGAGTCAAATAGTATTGTAGCTGGTAAGGAATTTGCGGTAAACGTACCGAGCATGACTTCGGGAGCCTCCTGAGCTTCCTCCGCGCTGATGTGGTTGATGTGGGCACGAACCGCCTGGTTGGGTGCTGCGCCTTGGGGCTGCATGGGGTGAGGACATTGGTGCGAGTAGTGCCCTTCCTTCCGGCAGTTGAAGCAGACGACCGGCTTTCCTTGGCGATCCCTCAAGATCGGGGCCTTGGTGGCGGGCGTCGGCTGAGCGGCAGGAGCTGGTGGAGCGGGGCTGGGACGCTCGGTGTTGGATCCACCAGCGGCGTGAGGTGGCCTATAAGCGGGCCGAGGATGGTATGCGGGCGCTGGTGGCGGAGGGACGAAGCGGGGCCTCTAGGAATTCGCCTGCTGATGCTTGAAGGCGATCATTTTCCTCTTCTTGAGGTCCAAATTGTTTTGCTCAGTCTCTTGGATGAGCGCTTTATTCACCAACCGTTGAAAGTCAGCGTAGTCGGTGGCGACGAGCTGGATGGACAGCTCATCCTTAAGTCCCTGGAGGAACTTAGCCTGGCGGAGGGCGTCGGTCCGCACCTCTTCTGGCGCGTAGCGTGCCAGATGGTTGAACTCATGGAGGTACTCCATGACAGTCCGGCTGCCCTGTTGCAGGTCGCGGAACTCCTGTTGTTTCACCGCGATGACTCCGGCGGGGACATGGGCGGCGCGAAAGGTGATGCTGAACTCCGCCCAAGTCACCACGTGGTCCTCTGGCTGGGACTCATGGTAGTTGTCCCACCACTCCGCGGCGGGACCCTAGAGCTGATGAGTGGCGAACGCCACTCTCTCCTGGTCGGTGCAGGGGAGGAGGTCCAACTTCTTCCCAATGGTGCGGAGCCAATCTTCGGCCTCCATGGGGTTGGTGGTGCTGGAGAAGATCGGTGGGCGCACGCGCAGGAACTCCGAGAGTTGGGGTGCGGGCGCGGGTGCTGGTGCACGAGGGCAGTGATGAACTGGTTTATGTTCGCCATTATTTCTGCCAAGGTAGGGTGGTTGGCGGATGGTGGCCCAGTCTATCGTTGGCCCGTTGCGCCCCTGTTGGGCACAACATTTTTGGGTGAGCCGTTGCTTCCTCCTTTTCCATTGTTGGAGCCGCTGTTCTGGTTGTCGGCCATCTTCTGAACATAAGGTGTTAGCCAAGATATAAAGATGATGAGACAACATTTTAAGAATGGCCCGTCGAGGCCCATATATATATTTCCAGTGGTATAAAAAGTTCATTACATTAAGCTCTTATTTTAATACAATTACAACCCAACTCATTGTAGGTGGTACCACAACATTATTAAAATTTCAGACAACGGTAGTGTTGGGGGAAAATATTCCATCCTCAGGGTTATTGCCGTAACAGCACAAAGGTAGATAATGGATTCGAAGGTTTCTAGACATCTATCTTCGAAGATGTCCTGAGTCAAGATCGAAGTATGAAGATGGGCCTTGGTTCGGAGTATATCTTTGAACTAAGGCTCTTTGAGATCTTTTCTGCCAGCTAAGATGGAAGATTTATCTTTTTCTTATTAGATTAGTCTTTTACCATTTTAGCCCTATCAAGAGTACCGAATAGTATCCACTATGTCGGTTGTAATAGAGGGGTAAATAGGTCTTTTCCTTAATATTTGGGCCTATAAATACCCCCCATTTCACCCTGTAATAGGGACAAAATATAAGTTATTCAATACACACATTCGAACTATTCTAAGTTGTTATCCTTTCGGAGGCTTAGAGCAGTTCACTTCGCAAATACTTCGTTTGTCAGTTTCTAATCTACAGAAACCTGTTAGTGTAATCTTTTACGCCAACAGTTGGCGCCGTCCGTGGGGAACCTAGTCCAAAAAACATCGTTCTCTACCAATTTCTTACATCATGCCTCCTAAGCGGAGTACACATCGTAACCCTGTTCGGAGGTCCTCTCGGATCTCCGGAGAGGCACCATCCGACACGGTTGAGGTCGGAGGGCCTTCGACATTCCCTCCACCTCAATCTCCGGAAGGAGTTTCCATCCCTCGAACATACGGAGTTCCTCCGCCAACTCCTTCTATACTTCGACCACCCGGAGTCCCTCTTCCACCTTCAATCCCACTTCGAACTGATCCCCTTGGTTCTCAAGACCCGGAAGACCCTTCCGGAGGAGATGAAGACAATCTTGGAGATATGGCTACTCAAATGGCAAGCCTCCAAGCTGAAGTAGCAAGATGGGGGCAAGAAGCCGCGAACAGGCTTCGCTCTCAAGCCGTCCCAACTATTCCAGAAGTGCCCGAAGATGACGAACCCATTTATCCCGAAGCCCCGGAGAATGCATCCTTTGATACTGAATCTCCGTTGCATCCTGAGCTACAAAAAGTTCGCTTCGACCCGAAGTTTAAGACTTCGAAGCTCTGTAAGTATGCTGGAGATGAAGATCCTGGAGAGTTTGTCCGTTCTTATGCCCTAGCAATTGAAGCTAGTGGAGGAGTTCGAGATACCATGGCAAAATGCTTCCCCTTAGCTCTTCAAGGAGTGGCATTAAGGTGGTTCTGGTCTTTGAAGCCAGGATCAATTAATTCATGGGGGCAGCTGAAGAAGAAGTTCGTAAGCAACTTTCAAGGCACCTTCGTGCCTCCAATGTCAACGGGAAGCCTTTTCCAAGTGAAGCAACTCCCTGGAGAGACATTGAGGCAATATTTTAAGCGCTTCGCTCATACGAAGTCGCAGATCCGAGGGTTGTCTACATCTTCGGTAGTTGATGCAGCTCGGGAAGGTGTCACTCATCAAGGCCTCCTGGATAAGCTTCATCGGAAAAGCATATCCTCGGTTTCTCAGCTGATGTCATACTTTGAGGAGTATGCAAGGTCGGAGGAAGGTTGGCTTCGAAGAACTACAGCTACTCCATCCATATTGCAAGAAGTAAAAGTAGAAGTAAAAACTTCGGCACAGCCGCAAGAACCAGTTTTCGAAGTTCAACATGATCGGAGAAGGGGGCAGAAGCATCCTCGTTCTGAGGTCTTGAACATTGCACCCCCGCAAAAGTTCACACAGAGAGCTCCACAACCTTCGGGGAACAAGGTCAGCGGCTGGAGGCCGCCAGGGAAAACGGCTAGCAAAGGCCAGACCCTTTTCTGCTGCATTCATGGTGAAAATCGAAGCCATGCAACTGATACTTGCAAGGCTATACTCACTCTAAGAGGAGAATATCTAGAAAGAACTTCAGGTCGAGGTACTACCGACCGAGTTCCAGCTCAAGCGCGCCCGGAGCCGGTCCAAGCTGTGGCGCAGAAAGAAAACTCTGAAGCCGCAAGACGCCCTCCAGTGGCCAATGTTATGCCACCTCCGAAGCAAGAGGAAGGGCAAGACCGAGGGAAAAGAGTAGTCCTCCCCATCTCCGGAGGAGGTACCCTCGGAAGCATGTCGAAAAGACAGAGAAGAGACTATTTAGAGAGGTGGGCCACATTGGGACTTCGTCATCTGCAGCTGCTATGCCGGAATGGTCTCATGTACTGATATCTTTTTCTGCGGAGGATGCAGCTGGTATTAAATTCCCGCATGTAGACCCACTTGTTATTACTGCTGATATTGCGGGCACTGAAGTTCGAAGAGTGTTGATTGACGGAGGTAGCTCGGCAGACATTATTTTTGTTCAAGCCTTCGATCAATTGTGCATCTCCAGAAAGCACCTTCTTCCAGCGGCTCGTCCGTTGCAAGGCTTCGTAGGACCTCCGCTTGATGCACTCGGCCAAATAGGCCTAGAAGTTACCTTCGGAGAAGGTTTGTTGGCCCGAACTGAGGAAGTAATCTTCGATGTTGTAGATGCCCCATATGCCTACAACGTCATCTTCGGAAGAGGCATGCTAAACCAGTTCGGAGTTGTGGCGCATCACAATTATTTGTCCATGAAGATGCCCACACAAGCAGGAGTCCTAACTGTCTTCAGAATCAAGCTATCGCCCAGAGAGCGGAATATGATCATGGCCCCCCTCTTGATCCAAGACAAGTAAACAATGTGCAAGATAATCAAGAAAATTTTCAACCCCTTTCGAAGCTTCGAAGAAATCCTTCCCAAGACCAAGTCCTGAAGGAGAGATTGCAGCGAAGGTTATTATCAAAGATGGTAAAGAATATACATTTCAATTTGGTAAAGATTTATCTCCAGAAGTTGCAACCTCCTTGGAAAAGGTGGTGGAAGAGAATTTAGATGTCTTCGCTTGGTCTGACGAAGATATCACCGGAGTCAATCGGGATATCATTGAACATAGTTTGCTTGTAAACCCGAAGGCCCGACCTGTTCGGCAAGGACTCCGAAAAATGTCTGCAGAAAGAGCTGTTCTAGCGAAGGACGAAGTTGAGAAATTGTTGAAGGCTGGGATTATCAGAGAAGTGGCTCACACAGAATGGTTAGCCAACCCAGTCTTCGTCAAAAAGAAATCTTCCGGGAAGTGGCGCATGTGCATTGATTTCACATCCTTGAATAAAGCATGCCCTCGTGACCCCTACCCCATGCCCCGAATTGATCAATTGGTCGATTCCACCGCAGGTTCGGAGTTATTAAGCTTTCTCGACGCGTATTCTGGTTATCATCAAATATGGTTGAAGCGCGAAGATGAGATAAAGACAAGCTTCGTAACTCCTTCGGGAGTCTTTTGTTATGTAAGAATGCCTTTTGGCTTAAGAAATGCCGGGGCTACTTTTTCGAGGTTAGTTGCTAAGGCTCTATGTCATCAATTAGGTCGCAATGTGGAGGCCTATATGGATGATATTGTAATAAAGAGTGCTTTAAAGCACCAACATAGCCTAGACTTAGCAGAAACATTTAATAGCCTTCGGGCATGTGGGATCCAGTCTTAACCCCGAAAAGTGTATCTTCGGAGCTAAGGCCGGAAAATTGTTAGGGTATTTAGTTTCAAGCAGGGGGATTGAAGCTAGCCCTACGCAAATAACTGCGCTACAAAAGATGGCTCCTCCAGAAAATTTAAAGCAAGTGCAAAAGCTGACTGGGCGTCTGGCAGCACTTAGTAGGTTTTTATCAAGGTCTGCGGAGAGAAGCTTGCCTATATTTAAAGCATTGAAAGGGTCCGAAGATTTTGCATGGACACCGGAGTGTCAAAAAAGCTTCGAAGATATTAAAGAGTATCTCGGTAATCTCGCTACACTCACGGTGCCTACTGCGGACGAAACCCTACTCCTTTACCTTGCAGCTACAGGTTCTGCTGTCAGTGCAGTCCTTGTCAGAGAAGTGGATTTCAATGGGAAGTTGGTACAATATCCTGTTTATTTTGTGTCCGAAGCATTATCAGGAGCGAAAACAAGATACTCCGAACTCGAAAAGTTCGTTTATGCTCTGATAATGGCTTCGAGGAAATTAAGACATTATTTTTTGGCTCACAATATAATCGTACCAACTTCGTATCCTTTGGGAGATATGCTCCGAAGTAAGGATTCCACTGGAAGGATTGGGAAGTGGGCAGTTGAGCTAGCACCATTCGGCATATGTTTTCTGGCAAGGACAGCAATCAAATCGCAAGTCTTAGCAGATTTTGTAGCAGAATGGACTCCACCTGCAACTTTGGTTCCGGAGAAGTCAAGTGACGGAGTTTGGACTGTTTATTCTGATGGGGCTTTCCAAGCATCCGGAGCAGGCATTGGAGCAGTATTAATTTCGCCTTCAGGGCAAAGAGCAACGTACTCCGCAAGACTCAACTTTAAGTCTACCAATAATATAGCGGAGTATGAAGAGATTTTACTAGGACTCCGAAAAGCACGTGCTCTAGGGGCTACAAGAGTTGTTATAAAGACAGACTCTCAAATAGTAGCAGGGCACATAGATAAAAGTTTTCAGGTTCGGCATCCACAGCTTGCAAAGTACTTAGAAGAAATCCGTAAGATCGAAGCACACTTCAAGGGTATTTCCATTCGGAGTATACCAAGAGCAGAAAATGTGCAAGCGGACATCTTAGCAAAAGCTGCAGCCGGAGCTGTGGATGTACCAGAAGAAGCTTTCTATGAAGAGCTCAGTACACCTTCGGTGCCACAAATTCCCTCTGCAGAGATTCTTTGCATTACAAGTGCAGATTGGAAAAATTCAATCATGGAACTTTTACAAGGAGGAACAAATTTGCCTGAAGAGCCACATCTTTCAAGATTGAAACTCAGGGCTAGAAATTATCAAATAATCAACGATATTTTATACAAGGCCAGAGTATGTTCCCCTTTACTCCGATGTATATCTCAGGCCGAAGGTCAAGAAATTCTTCGAGAAATTCATGAAGGCCTTTGCGGTAGCCATTTAGCCCCTCGAGCTTTGGCAGGAAAAACACTTCGCCAGGGGCTTTATTGGCCTACAATAACAGCTGATGCGGAGAGCTTAGTCCGCACTTGTCAAGGATGTCAGTGGATGGGTCGATGAAGTCATCGCCCACCAAGAGCTCTTCAAGTTATTGCTCCGGTATGGCCTATGGCCAGATGGGGTATGGATTTAATTGGTCCCTTTCCAGTAGCCAAGGGAAATCTAAAGTTCGCAGTGGTAGCTATTGAATATTTTTCTAGGTGGGTAGAAGCAGAGCCCTTAACACTATCACTTCGAACAATGTACATAAATTCTTTTGGAAGAATATCATTTGCCGGTTCGGAGTGCCTAGACAACTCACAGTTGATAATGGAACACAGTTCGATGCAGAACCTTTCAGGAAGTTTTGCGAAGATATAGGCATTCAGTTATGTTTTGCTGCGGTGAGACATCCTCAGTCTAATGGAGCTGTAGAAAGAGCCAATAGAAATATTTTGTCAGGGCTAAATCGAAGGATAGTAGGATTAGCAAAAGGATTGTGGACCGAAGAGCTTCCGAAGATTTTACGGTCCATTCGGACTACGCAAACAAGGTCCACAGGTTTTACTCCATTCAGATTACTATTCGGAGATGAAGCTATGACTCCAACGGAGCTCAAAGGAGGATCACTTCGCAGCACCGAACCGGAGATTGAAGAAGAAAGACAAGCTTCGCTAGATTTATTAGAAGAAACAAGACTTCGAGCTGTGGCAAATTTATCAAAGTATCACCAGCAGACAAAGGCTTGGTTTGACCCGAAGGTTAAGATCAATGAACTTAGACCGGGTCATTTGTTCTACGAAGCATTATAGCGCCAGGGAAGTTAGGAAATAATTGGGAAGGTCCATACCTAATTATTCGTTCAGGACGCCCTGTCTCTTTTAAATTAGCCAATTTAGAAGGTGAAGAGTTAGCACATACTTGGCATGCGGAGCACCTAAAGCGATACTACGCATAAGGGATTCTTGTAAATCACTTGTAATCATCTTCTGAATTAATAAAGCATATGGTCCAGATAGTGCCTTCCCCTCATAAACCTCCAGCTTCCGAGTGGACGCATTGGAACCGCGGGGTTGACCGAGAGGGAAGTGTCATAAAGCTGAATCATATTTTCGGACTTCGAATCATTGGTTCGAAGCTTCCGACGTGGGGGCTGACATAATCCGGAGTCCAAGCCACCGGCTTGTAGGCATCCGTAAAAGAGCCCAAAACCACATCGTGCGGAGTCCAAGCCATTGGCTAGTAGACTTCCGTAAAAATAGCCGAAGGTGGCCAAAATATGCGGAGTGCAAGCCATTGGCTGGTAGACATCCGTAAAAAGAGTCCAAAGAGACCATTGCAAACTCCGAACCATTGGTTTGACAGAGTTTGCAAAAAAGAGCCAAAGGTGGCCAAAGCAAAACAGAGTTTGAGCCATTCTTCAAGTGATTTCTTTCAAAAAACAAGGGTACTAAGTTGCCATTCTTCAGACTACAAATAGTCGAAGACATTTTATAAGATTTTAAAAGATCTTTAAATTGCAGAGGGGCTCCGAACTCCAAAAAAAATTGTACTCCGAAGTTTTTCTTTGCGCATAACCATCTTTGAATACAGTTCGAAGTTGCTTATCCCCAAAGAGGGGCTAGTAAATATGGAGACAATTTTAAATCGGTATTCATTATTCGAACGAATATGTTTACAGATTACATCATGAAAAATTGGTATCTATACCAAGAAGGAATCGAAGACCTCTTCGATCTCTAGAGCTAGGATTGGAACGACTAGTTCCAGTGCCGGGAGTTCTAACAACTTTACGTTTAACTCTCTTGCCTCCCTTCGAAGCTCTAAAGTCCTTCTGTTCTTGTTGAAGCTCGGCCCAAGTTCGAAGCCGTTCGGGGCTCCTTTCCCAGCTTCCAAGTTCTTCAGGTTTTTTACTTCGAACTTCATCTTCGTCTTCAGACCATATAATGTATTCAGAAGACGAAGTGTTCAAGTTAACCTCTTTTTCTTCCTCTTTAATATAAGATAGTATATCTTTGCTTACTTCGGGCGCAATTACACCGGAGCTATCTCGAGGAACTAAAAATCGGGGGCGCTTATAAGCTTTTAGAAGATCGAAGGTGGTCCATAATGAGCGAAGTTCATCATTAATGTCTAACACTTCGATATCTTCCGTATGAGGCAAAGCCTAAAAATATGATAAACAAATTTTCATTGATAAATGTTCATAAGCATAAAGCTTTACATAGCCAAAAATCCTAAGGTATTTCTAAACCTGCGGGTTCGGAGGAGGCTGACTGCTTGAAGCTTGGGGCCGAGCTTGTTTCTAGCGTTGTCCTTCGTCGATCCAGGCCTTGATCGCAGAGCGACCTTCGACTCTCCATGAAGTCTGGAAGGCTCGCCAGGCAGCGGCCACACCTTCAGAAGGAGTCAGAAGCCGCTCGTCGTCGAAGGTAATTGGGCCCTCTCCTGCGCTCGGAGTTATCGATCGGCCCAGATCTTCGTAGTAGCGAAGTAGGCCAACAGCAGCCACTTGTCCGGAGAGTTCTCCGTATCGAATGCCTGCTGTCTTCATCTGCTTCGCCACTCCTTGAATCCTTTTCAACCGGCGCAGAAGAGAAATGTTATCATCAGAAGGAAGTGTCCCAATAGTACCGAAGTACTCCAGAACACCTAGCAGTTGATTCATAACTTCCGCAGCTACCTTCTCGGACTTCAGCTTATCTTCGATCAGTACGTCCTTCATCGAAGTTACCTCTCCCAGAACCACAGAAAGTCTAGCAGTTTCAGTAGTCAAGATATTCTTTTGGTTCAAAAGCTGGCTAGCTTCCTCTTGGAGTCTGACAAGCTCGGTCCCCGCAGTAGCATGCTCCGCCCGCATTCTTTCAATTTCAGCTCGAAGCACAATTCTTTCTGCTTCGAGCTCTTTATTCGCAGCCTCCAAACCTTGTCTGGCCCTGCGCTCCGTTGACACTATACTGTCCATCTGAACCACTCGGCTTTCGGAGATGGTGAGATTCCGTTGAAGGATGTTATTTTCCTCTCGAAGACGAGCGATTTCTTGATCATTCGATATATTCGCAGCTCGGGCCAAGACTGTTTGCTGCGAAAAGAAAAACCAAGGTAAAAATTTATTTGTAGACGAATTCTATGTTATTTCACAGATGCTTCGTACCTGGTAAGCTGCGTGTTCCATAGCAGCGTTAAGCTCCGACCTGTCCGCTTTGCTCAGAATGGCCACTAAGTTGGTCTCCCCTATGTCGCGACTAGCTCGATCCAAAGACTCGAGCAAAGTCCGAAGACCAGCTGTTTGCCCTAAGAAAGGAGCTAGAAGGGGGAGCATACTTATCACTTGTTGGTCATCCTCGTCCAGCGAAGGGCCGGAGTGTTGGCCTGTAGTCTTCGGAGCCCCTGGAGATTGGCCCCCCTCGGTAGATTGACTCTCGTCTGTTGAATCAGACGGAGTTGATCCGGAACTCGCAGCAGGGAGGGGTTCTATATTCCTTTTGCCTCTTCCAGGTCCCATTTGAGTGGCACTTGGGATTGGCTCTGAAGTCGTCGAAGGTCCAAGGATTATTTCTTCCTGGCGGACCTCTTCCACAGAAGTGGACTCTGTAAAAAACAAAAGTATTATACATTGTATAAATACACAAAATAAACATAAAAGAATTATTCGAAGTTTACCTTCGACATTCTAGCGAGGGGTAATCATTGGGCTGTTTGGCGGATCGAAGGCGAGATCTTCGTCCGAATCAGCCGTTAAATCTTCGACTGCAGGAACATTTTCCTGGGCAGTCCTTGTTGCTTCTTCAGGAATCAAAGCCATAGTGACTTCGACTCCACTTTCATCCACAGGAACTTCGTCCTGAGGTAAATCCTCTTGAACTGCCGAAGTCCTTGGTTGCTCAAGGTTATCTCGAGACTCCAGCACGTTCGCAGGTACTTCGGCTTGTGCAGTCCTTTGATATGCATCTTCGTCTATCAGACGCACAAGCAACCTCCCTTCGTCCTCTTGGGAGTCAGAGACTGAAGCCCTTGGGCTCGAAGGTGCTGGATTCTATGGTTTCCGAGCCACCTTCTTGACCGGAGTCTTGGCGGAGCTCGAAGTCCTAGCTTCGACTTTCCTCTTTTTGGGTCCTTTCTCCGAAGGCACCCAATCCATCAAAGGGGGCAGAGTGATTTCCAGCATTCCCCACACTCTGTTAAATCTTTCCCAACTCCCGACCAACTTGATTCTCCATTCCTTTTCGGTCGGAGTTGGAGCGCCCAAAATCTTCTCCGAAGCCCGCACGATTTGCTCCGAAGTAATAGGGGCTAAAGAAGCTAAAAAATGAATTAAGTTAGTTACTTCTTCGAATGAATATGCATAATATATGTTGTTTTCGAAGTTACCTGCAGGGCTCGAAGTCGAAGTGATTTTTCGGAGACCGCCTTCCGAATCCTCTTCGAAGATGATAGGCCAGTTGGCCATCAGCGGAGGGATTTGTAATCCGAGGAACTCTTCGGCTAAGTCTCGCATGCTCAACCTTCGACTGATCTTCTGAAGTAAGCTAAGGCGAGCTTCGAGCTGACCTTGGTCTAGATGCACTAGGGCTTCCTTCCGGAATTGGATGTCTTTCAGAGGTCCGGCCAGAGGATTGCTCGCCCCAACTTCGGCATAAAACCATCTCATGACCCAGTCGGTGTACCATCTTGCATTGATGGCCTTAGCAGGAAATTGGAGGGCGTATTCATCCCGAAGCCTGAAGTTAATACTTCCGAATGCTACTACCACTTTTTCACCTCCGGGGCCTACGAAGGTTTTTGGCTAGCACGAAGCTCTGTGTTGCCCAGCGAAGATCTCTGCCCTTCCCTCACAGCCTTCGGCTCTCAACGCCCATTCGAAGATAGCTAAACGAGCTACTGCGTTCGGAGAAAGTTGAGGAAGAGTGACGTGAAACAAATCAAGTACCTCGGCCAAGAAGTCCACTGCCGGAAGGCCTAAGCCAGCTTCGAAGAAGGCTTCGAATATGACCACTTCTCCGGGCCTTGGCGACGGGATAAGCTCCTTTCTAGGTTTGCGGATCATGACTCCAGTACTAATCTTCCCTTCTACTGCGACCGCCAGGGATTCTCTTTTGCAGGTAGAAGGTCCCAGTTGGAAAGATTGATCCAAATATTTCGTTGATGGCGGACAGAGACCTTGATCACCAACATTTTGGGGATTTCCCCCTCCTGCCGCCATGGATGCCGCTGCGGGTGTTGGAGGAGCCATCGCCAATGCCGCAGCCGCTGCTGCTGCAGCCGCCTGCTGTCGAGCCAAGACCGAAGGGGCTCCAGTACTCTTGGTTTTCGCCATTGAAGCTACTGGGCTGCTTTGGAGGAAGAATGGAGGCTAGGGCTCAAAGGGTGTTTGTTTGCAAGAGAGCGGTGGAAAGGTACTCAGGAAAGTTCTAGGCCCTCTATTTATAGCCTAGACTTTACATTATTTACCGTTAGTCTGTGCCGTTTCGCATTCTTGCCCGTTACTTCTCTCCGAAATTAACGCATTCCATAGTTTCCGTTAGAAGAAGGAAGCTAACGGCTATTTCTTCTAAGTCTAAAAGGCTTTCGAGCTTCCTGCGTCAGTTCAAAGATAGTTCGAAAGTAATTGTCTTAAAACTGATTCGGAGTTTAATATCTTCGTATATTTCGGAGATAAATTAAAATCCAATAACCCCTACACCTGGTTATTTTTTCTTCCGTATACTGCTCTCCTAACATTACAAGTTTAATGGAGAAGCGTATTCGAGGGGCTACTGTTGGGGGAAAATATTCCATCCTCAGGGTAATTGCCGTAACAGCACAAAGGCAGATAATGGATTCGAAGGTTTCCAGACATCCATCTTCGAAGATGTCCTGAGTCAAGCTCGAAGTATGAAGATGGGCCTTGGTTCGGAGTATATCTTCGAACTAAGGCTCTTTGAGATCTTTTCTGCCAGCTAAGATGGAAGATTTATCTTTTTTCTTATTAGATTAGTCTTTTACCATTTTAGCCCTATCAATAGTACTGAATAGTATCCACTATGTCGGTTGTAATAGAGGGGTAAATAGGTCTTTTCCTTAATATTTGGGCCTATAAATACCCCCCATTTCACCCTGTAATAGGGACAAAATATAAGTTATTCAATACACACATTCGAACTATTCTAAGTTGTTATCCTTTCAGAGGCTTAGAACAGTTCACTTCGCAAATACTTCGTTTGTCAGTTTCTAATCTACATAAACCTGTTAGCGTAATCTTTTACGCCAACAGGTAGCTATCGCCTACTCGCCATCATAGGCGGTCTCCGTACTCTCGGAACCACGAGCACGCGGGTCTTGAGGGACGGTGGTCTCGAGAAAATTCTCGATTATCGGGTCGGAGACGAGGCCAGGGCACGGTGCAGGGGCGCTGGTGGTGGATGGTCCGGCGGTCGAGGGGTGGGGCGGGATCCTCTTGGGGCGAGGGGCAGGCTCGCGGATGGGCTTCCTCTTCCTCGGGATGAGAGGAACCATCTCTGCAATGTCCTTCTGCACTTGCATAATCTTGCGCTGCAGCTCGCCGTTCTGTTGGATCAAGTTCTTCATCTCCTCACGAAGGAACTCAACCGCCTCATGGTGCTCATCAGCGTCGAGCACGGCCTCAGTATGGAGATTGTCCATGGCCTGAAGAAGATGCGTCTGCCGGGCCATGACCAGATCATGATCGGAGTGAACTCCGATGTAGATACTACGGTGGGCGCCGGCAGTGCGCTTCGGCACCAGCTGAAAGGACGAGTTCTGAAGACGATCGTCATAGATCATCCTCAGCTCCATGAGTGCTTGGAGGGCGACGCGTTGGCACGCGACGTCGAAGGTTGGGTCCCCAAGTGCCGCCGTGAAGAACGGCGGGTGCTCGCTGGAACCATGGATAGTGAGGGAGACGTCACATGGCCCAGCGAACTCTTCCATGTACACCCCATGGAACTCGGGCTCAAAGAGGAACCCAAGGAAGGTGACCATCATGCGGAGCTCCCTGACGAAGCCCTCAAAGTGGTGGCAGAAGCTGTCCACTTGGTAGACCGGCATCTACAAAAACAACAAGTTGAAGAAAAGTGAGGGGAGGAACAAAGTTTATAAAGTAGGTTTTCGAGAAATAAATTTTCTGTAGCTATTGGCTAGGCTGGTCCGTTTGGCTTCCTACAGTCAAGTCGGCTCTGATACCATCTTGTGGCGCCCCGATTTATCGTATCGGAACATTATTGAATTTCCAAAGAAAAAAAAATAATACAAGAGGTTCATCATGCGACAATGTACATACGACAAGCATTCATGGTACGCAGACCATATTATTACATAAGAGTAAAATAAAATAAATAATAAAAAGCATGACGAACGCCCTCTTCAGGATCTTCTTCTTGACTGGGTCGCTACTCCAGACCATCCTCGTAGTAGGCATCCTCTGAATGGTGTGTCCAACGGGTATGAGTACAAAGAGTACTCAACAAGCCACCGCAAATGCAAGTAATAATGCAAGATAATAACAAAGCAAGGATAATGGCTAAAAGTGTGGAAAAGTACATTTTCAGTTATTTCATCTAGTGTAGTGAAATTTTATCATGCGGAATAATAAACATGAACATCAATAATACCATCTAACTCGAGGAGTGCGTTTTCCCTCCTCGCACAATAGTCCTTACATGTCAAACCATCATGCACATTCATTCCAAAAGTAAACTAACTGTGGGATGTCATGCAACCCGCCCTTGACCGTGGGCTCGGATTTTCAAAAAGATTTATTGCTCTGATCAGAGATGTACTACTGTACCCACAAGGCACGCACTCATCCCAAACACCAAGGTGTAACCTGATGACCCATACCACGGGAACTCGTGCCA
The DNA here is from genome assembly GCA_019279435.1 of Zizania palustris. Lineage (NCBI taxonomy): Eukaryota > Viridiplantae > Streptophyta > Magnoliopsida > Poales > Poaceae > Zizania > Zizania palustris. The sequence goes on from JAAALK010000079.1 coordinate 14,238,180, forward strand.
AAACCTCAGCATGAAATGATCCAAGCGATAACCACCCGCTCTAGGTTTCGCCGGCGCGCCGGGCCGCATCCCGACTAACGTCGCACCCCCTTTTGCGCCACGTCGGTACAAGCCACCCGCAGGTGCTGCTCGACCCTTCTCCAAGTGGTGGCCTTTGTTTGGAACACTCCATACCTTAGTTAGGACTTACCCATTAGACTTGTGGTTAGTATGGAAGTGTATTGCAACGGATCCCGCAGACCGGTCCTTATAGTGCCCCGGGTGCTACCGACCAATGCCCTAGCTTGCACCCGGAACCCACCATGCATACAGTCACAACAAAAACTCTATCACCAACAGCATTCCAGAGATGAGAATAACGGGGATCATATAGTAGAACCAAGTTACTATGACTCATTTTTAATCCTATAGCAATCGTGTCAATACATTGGACACTAGAAAATAGTACTAATCATATGGTGAGAAGGAGTTTAGGCTAGATAGCATGGCTTGGGTTGCACATCAAGGTCGGGGGATCCTAATAGATATATTGTAAGGGTTCCATTTGACTAATGCATGTACATCCTATGTGTTTTAGCGATAGTTTAATAAAACATGGGTTCAACATGCTCAAAAGATTGGTTTGGTGACTTGCCTTGTTCAGCGAAAGGGGAGGGCGGAACTTCCGGGAAGTATTCCGGCTCTTCGGCGACGTCGTAGTCTTCCCAATATAAATAAAATAAAATAAATACAACATTCAATTAAACTATCTAAAACCACAAAACAAGCATATAGGGTTTGATTGGGTCGATTTAAAGAAAACCAAGTTGTTAAGTTTCTGAAATTCATTTTATGAATAATCGAGAATGAACTATAATGAGATATTGTTCTTTAATAAAGGAGATAAGAGTGCGAACAATTTTATTTTAAGTTTTCTAACCAATTCTAAATAAGTGGTTCAGAGAAAACTTAGTGGTTCCATTCTATTAATAGAAAAAGAATAAAGATAAATTCCGCTGAAATCTAAATAATTAAATTTGAAATTTTCCTAAAAGGGCATTTGGATACTTTATTAAATAAACATGAAATGTCCAAAGTAAACATAATGTTTTTACTGTACTAACATGTAGAGGATAAAATTATAAATTTTCTGGAATTGAAATGTTAATTTTTGGAGTTCAAATGCGCAAGATATGAATTTTAGAAGTTTAAAATCATTTCTGGAAATTAAATTAAATCCAAATACAGGCGTCGGTCCACGGTGAGCCGAGTCCACCGTGCACCCGCGCATTGTGCGCGTGCGCCGGATCAAGATCCACCGTTGGATCATGATCGGGCGGCCACGGGAGAGGCGGGGGAGTTAAAATATCGTGGACGGCTAAGATTAAAACGCTGAACTGGTACGCGATGGACGGACCAGATGCGATGCGGGATTTAAAACTAATAGACGCACGGGATTAAAACGTACCGCTTCGATCAGATCCGACGGTGTGGATTAAATCGCGCACATGATAATACCGACGTCGTCCGATTGTGATCGCACAACCGTGATTAAATCCGACACGACACGGGTCGGGAGGGGTAAAGTACCCGTCTTCCTCAACTCCGGTGACGGCGAGGGTTACCCGGCCTAACTAAGGCTAAAAACGTAAAGAGGGAACTACGGGGAACACGAGGGTACCCTTGCGGTGGTCCGAGGTCGACGGGGCGTGGCCGGTGAAGAGGGGAGGCGGTGATGTCGTTCGAGTCCTCATCGGTGGTGACGTTCCGGCGGGGTTCGTCGTCGACGGAGGGGTGGCCGAGGTCGAGGAGGCTCTGGCGGTCATGGAGGTGTTGTCGGTGAGGATGGAGAGGGACTCCGGCGACGGCGAGTGGTGACTGGAGTGCGGGTGGCGGTGTGGCGCTAAAAACTGAATTGCGAGCGTTCTGTTCGTTCTCGTAGCGAATTAACGTGGGAATTGAGCGCGGCGGTGGTCGGGGGTTTAAATAGGGGTACCGACGGGGGCAGGGAGGGCGCAATCGGGGGAGGCCGAGAGTAAACGCTGGCGAGGTAGTTTCCTTGCATGCGAGCGACTGAGGGGCGATTACGCGTGGAATTAAGAGGGGAAACGATCGACGCGCTGCGGGGGATTCAATGCTAGCGATAAATGGAGGGGAGGGGGCCGGCGACGAACAGATTGCGGAAGCATTGATTTCGCCGGTGAAATTTGGGGGTGATGGCGCGAGGTGGACGACGGTCCTCACAGGCGGGGGCCACCAACCAGTGGGCGAGCGGCGAGAGCGAGGCAATGGGACGCGACCGACAGGTGAGGCCGAGGCGTCTCGTGCGCGCGCACGGAGAGAGGGGGTCTCTAACGGATGGGGCCCGGGTGTCAGTCCGAGGCATGCGGGGATAACGGGCTGGGCCGACCGGGAGAGAGAGAAAGGGAGGGGGAGTGCCCGTTACTGTTTAAATGTTTTTCTGAATAAAAATAATTACAGAAAATGAATTAAAATAATTGGGCTACTTCCAAGGTTGATAAAAATTTGTAAAATTTCTCAAAAATATATCTTGGCCTTGAGATCATATACAAAATTTTCTAGCCTATGGTTTGGTCATTTCATCTAGGTTCTAGTTCAAAAAGACTAAGGAGGGTTTTAAAGGTATTTCCAAAGTAAACAATTTCAGGAAAATAAATTAAATGATATTTTTATTCCTTTGAAAATTTGGGGTGTTACAGAAGGCCACCAGCATCGTCGAGCAATCGAGGCCGAAATGCTTCTTTGGATGGTAGCTAGCTTCGTGCATTGCTGCGAAGATCTCTGCCCACCTTTCGGCCTCCTTGGCTCGCATGGCCCACTTAAATATGGCCAAGCACGCAACGATGTTCGCGGTGAGCTATTGAAGTGTTACATGGTATAGACGGAGGACTTCCACTAGGAGCTCCGAAGAAGGCAACCCGAGCCTCGCATCACAAAAGGCTTCGAATACTACCACCTCTCCATCTAATGGAACCAGGATGGTCTCAGGCCCCGAAACCCTCACTTTAAACTCGGACCCCAACTGTCCATAGACGGTGTCGCCCATCATCTTCTTGGTGCAGGTGGTCCGCACGAGGTTGAAGATCTATTCCGAGAACTTGCTAGAGGGCGACCGAAGGTCCCAAGGTCCGTAGGAGCGAGGGTTTCTCACAACCGCAGCCGCCACCATCCCTACTACCGCTGCTGCCGTCGCTTGTTGCTGGACCAGCAAGAAGACCATAGTGGCCACCTTGGCACTAGTTCTGGCCTTCGGAGAGGGGGCAAGGAGGCTGAAAACGAAGGCTAGAGGAGAAGAGAACAGAGATAGGGTGCTCGGGCGTCAGGAATGTAAAGGGTGGAAGTCTTCGTGCCATCGAAACCACTAGTTCTCTCCTTTTATAAGAAGGGGCGGCTTGCACTATACGCCTCAAGGTCAATATTGATATTCCTTTTCAGGTGACAACCCCGTCAATGACAAGTGAGGCCATTACCAGACTGTCTGCAGTTGATAGAATTCCAGGAGGTGACGGTTCTCACAAGCGGTGGTTGGCTACCCAAGATAGTCCCTTGGGATTCTCGGACCAACGTCGGGAAACTGATGCGATTAAGAGAATTAATCGAAGTATATTCTAGGGTCCCACCTCCGAAGTATTTCCGGTGGGGGGTCCGGAGTCAGATTCCCCCCTAAATGCGAAGCTACGACATAACAATTGTTAGTACCTTCGATTCCTCTAGTGCAGAGCATGAAATTATTTCTTGCATATCGTGCCTTCCTCACTATGCAGGACATTTGGAGAGGCGTATTCGAGGGGCTACTATTGGGGGAAATACTTCCATCCACATGGTAAATAGGAGACCTCTCCGGAGGTCTAATTCGAAGGGTAAGAGGGGCCGAAGCTTCACCCCTCAAAGACACAGACGATCGACAAAGCTCCGTTGAAGGGAGCCTTTCCGAAGGGTCGCAAGATGAAGGGTTCAATGAGGCTTTGGCCAAGGAAAGCTCCCCGAAGGGTTCCCCCAAAGGGGCGCTGCCAAGATGGATGAGACAACTAATTTTCCCAAGTGTCCACATGACTTTTTACCCTTTTAGCCCTATGGGGGTGTAGGAACAGTGCCGTCTATCGCAGTTATAACTAGAGGGTAGAATGGTCTTCTCCTTATGTATTCATGCCTATAAATACCCCTCTTTATTGAGGTATAGGCATTGAAGTCTGATATAATCAATAGACACTCTGAACTGTCCTCAACTATTATTTGACTCGGAGGTCTAGAAAAGTTCGCAATCAAACCTGTTAGCGTAATCTTTTATGCCAACAACTAGACTTCGACATGTTAAACTGTTCAGGTAGCTTACCTTGATCAATGAAAGCTTGGTCTTCGATGAAGTACGCTTCCAGAGGTACAAAATCGGCAGCGTCTA